>CM060183.1:10600000-11043073 GCA_030549335.1 Pontederia crassipes
AGTCACGCTCATTTTCTCCGTCCGTGGATCCCACGACACATACTCCACTGTTCACGGTTTTCTTTCCGATCGACCAAGTTTCAGTGTGAAACTTATAACCATTCACAAAATACACCGGCCAACTTTTCACCTCTCGAGCCGGTCCCCATGCCAAATTATGGAGACCAGACGCCGTGCCGGTATTGAGAACCTAATATGAAAATAAATGAGTATAGTAGACGCTGAAGACATCAAATTATTTAGAATATTTTGATAATTACTTGTTCCTTAAACCACGGTGCGAAATCATTCTCGATTCTATCTTGTACATGTTCTTCAGGGACAATGTAGTATTGCAAGAAAGCACTACATACGAAGTGATGGCTAAATCAAAATGGTGTTTGGGAAGACATTAAACAAAAGAACGCATGGATATTAAACTTACTTAATGTAGCCTTGCACTTCCGGCGTGTTTAGAAGGACATGATTCGTGGCAGACTTGAATTATGCATCATTGAGCCATCTACTCCTTGGCTTCCCAAAATCTCGTCATAACTGATTGAAGAGCGACAAAGATGCCACATCAGACTGTTCTTCTGGAACTTCATCATTTCGACGGAATCTGGTCCTCGCACACTTAACATGGGACTCGAAGTAGTAAGAACAGAAGTATGAAATCTCCTGAATCATATACGCTTCACAAATGGATCATTCGACACGTGCTTTGTTCTTAATCGTCCTTTGTATTCGATTGAGATATCTTTCAAAAGGATACATCCACCTATATTGTACCGGTCCACCTACCCTTGCCTCATATGGCAGATGAATAGGTAAGTGCTCCATGGAATCAAAGAATCCCGATGGAAATATTCGTTCCAACTTACATAATGTTATCGGAATATTACGTTCCAATTGGATCATATTTTCCACCGTTAATGTTGTAGAACACAATTCTTTGAAAAATTGACTCAACTCCGTTATCGGCTTCCAAATCTTATCCGAGAGTGAAGAAAAAGCAGTAGGAAGCAAAGTTTCCATGAATATGTGACAGTCGTGTCTTTTCATGCCAAACAAACGCAAGTTATTCATGTCCACACATCGGGTCAGATTTGATGCATAATCATCCGGCATTCTCAGCTCTTGGATCCAGCGACACACTTGGGTCTTTTGCTCCTTAGTGAGAACATAACTTGCTTTTGGTTTAGATAATCTTCCGTTAGGTAAAGTCACTAAGTGCAACTCTGGCCGTCGACAGTACTCCTTAAAATCTAGTCTCGCCTTGAGGTTGTCCTTTGTTTTACCCTTAATGTCCATTACGGTATTGAATACATTTTCAAACACATTTCTCTCAATGTGCATGACGTCCAAGTTATGACGTATCAAACAATCAGACCAATAAAGTAAATCCCAGAATATACTTCGTTTGGTCCAATTATGACAAACATCATACTCATTGTATGTGACATTTTGGTCGTCGACAATTCTGCATAAAGCATTAACAATACGACGTAATTGAGCTCCCGAGCGTCTGACCGGAGGCATGTCTTCCACAACCCTATTCCGTCAAAATGCATTTCGGTTATTTCTGTACGGATGATCAGCTGTAAGAAACTGTCTATGGCAATCAAACCAAGTATTTTTACCCCCATTTCTCAAAGTGAACGCATCTGAGTGTTCCATGCAAGATGGACAAGCTAATTTTCCTGCAGTCATCCAACCAGACAACATCCCGTAGGCTAGAAAGTCATTAATAGTCCACAATAAGGCAGCTCTCAATGTGAAATTTTGTTTGGTCGACACATCATAAGCGACGACACCATCCCACAGTTCTTTTAGCTCGTCTATTAGAGGTTGTAAATACACGTCTATCCTCTGTTTAGGACTCTGAGAACCAGGAATAATGCATGTCAAAAACATATAAGGTGCGGACATACAAATTCCAGGTGGCAAATTATAAGGTGTTATTGTTACCGGCCAACATGAATAAGGAACTGAAGTTTGACCATTTGGTGTAAAACCATCTACGCATAATCCGAGCCTTATGTTCCTTTGGTCCCTTGCAAAATCAGGATGCTTACGATCAAAATATTTCCACGCTTCACCATCCGATGGGTGAAGCATGACACCTTCAGAAGTATTATGTTGTGCATGCCACTTCATCTGCGACGCTGACCCTATAGACGAGTATAGTCTTTTAAGCCTTGGAATAAGAGGCAAATAATGCATTCTTTTCACAGCGACTTGAGACTTGTTAGTCACTCTATATCGTTCGGCCCCACAAAACTTGCATTCATTTAGATTGATGTCCTTGCCGTAATATAACATACAACCATCACGACAACAATCTATTTTAGTTGAGCCAAGACCAAGTTTACTGACCAATCTTTTTGTCCTATAAAAATTTTCAGGAATACGAGCTCCAGTTGGTGTGACCTCTTTTAAAATATCTAGAAATGCATCAAAATATGCTTGTGAAATATTGTGGTCAGCTTTCAGATTCAACAATCTAATAGCAAGTGATAGTTCCGAATGACTTTCACACCCATGCCATAAGGGTTGGCTCGATGCGTTTAGTAAGTCATAAAAATCTCTTGCTTTTGGATTTGGTGCCTCTTCATTCTGCTCAAATCTAATATTGCCATACTCAGTTGCAGCTGCGTCATAAACAGACTGTTCATATTGCGGAGCAAATGTTGGTTCATGATCCACAAAATGAAGACCTTCGTTTGGGACGCTTGTCGAAGGCACTCATTCGCCTAAATCATCCCATTTCCAATAATTGGGTTTGAAACCCTTTCTATATAAGTGAACTTTGACAGTCTCTATCGTTTGTAACTTTGTGCTAGCACATTTCAAACAAGGATACCTAATTGTTCCCTCCCGCTGAAATTGTATAGATTGACAAGCCACAGTAACATAATAGTCAACGCCATCTATAAATTCTTGTGTCAAGCCTCTACGACCAGGATTATTTCTTTTGTACATACATCGACGATCGTTCAAGTATGACATAATGACTGCATTATTTGCAAATTATAAAAAATTTCAGTCATACAAAATTGTATAAGGAAAGAAAAATGAATATGAAACAACTGAGGAAGAACAGATTGTTTAGCTAATGTTTACTAATCATACTGCTAGGTATAGAGATAGCATATAATAAGTATATATAACATAATTGTCCTTTTTCTTCCTCATCGGCGTGCAAGCTCGCACAAGGGAGCGTTGACACTAGGGACGAGCTCACACTAGGGCATTACTTTGAACGTTTGAATTTTCCCAAATGAAGAAAAGAATTGAGTAAAAGTTGGATAAGCTCAAACTTTTCTTTTTTGGTTAAGTGAGATTAGTTTTGGCCCTTTTTACTCATGATCGTTTTCCATCAAACAAAAGGAGGAAAAAAATATTACATCTGAATGTTTCATCATCCTTTCTAAATACGTATCTTTTTTTTATTGCGTAAACATTTGTTTGATAAGGTGGTGCCCCATCTTGTCACTCAGCAAAAGGTTCTGTTCATTGAATTTTGGATGGAAGATGAGTTCTTGGAATTGTGAAAATAATTCCCTGCCCAAGAAGTTCTTACCAAAGAAACATGGAGTGTAACTAAAGATGACTGATTGGACAGAGTAATTTAAGGTGTTAGAAGACCAAAAGAAAGCTTAGTTGATTACAGGCAAACCAACATCGATTACATGCAATGTAACCAAGAAATTCCCTGGTTCAGATTCTGTGCAATATATATGATGTACTGCTATTGGTAGGTGCAATGACCAGCTGACTCAGTGCTAACTATGATAGATGTTGATTACAGGCAAACCAACATCGATTAGCAATAAAATATTTCAGAAGTCAGAATTGAAACGCATGAAGAGGAAGTGGGAGGAGGGGATTAAAGGTTTCTCAACTATAATTCTAAACATGGAAGCTTTCGTGGCGACATGTTAGCCTTACAGCGCAAGGGCGGCCAGATCCGGCCGCCATTCGCGCGCGGCGGCCAGATCCGGCCGCCAGTCGCGCGCGGCGGGTTAGCCTTACAGCGCAAGGGCGGCCAGATCTGGCCGCCGCGCGCGGAGGGCGGCCGGATCTGGCCGCCGCGCGCGGAGGGCGGCCGGATCTGGCCGCCGCGCGCGACTGGCGGCCGGATCTGGCCGCCGCGCGCGAATGGCGGCCGGATCTGGCCGCCGCACGGAGATGATCAAAGGAGAGAAAAATTATATATCAAAGGAGGCGGGGATCGGACCTACCTGCGCCGGAGATGGTCGGCGGCGGAAGCTTCGGGCGGGAGGTGGTCGACGGTCGGACGAACGGCGGACGAAACGCGCGACGGCGGACGGACGTTCAAAACGTTCAAAGTAAGAGTGCGATCGGGTTTTTATATAACCACTTTTCGACGGTCGAAACCGTCGCAACATAGGTAAATATAATATTATATTAATTCGCGTTTCGACGGCTCGAATCCGCTGAAAAAACTGTCGATAGTTTCG
This sequence comes from Pontederia crassipes, assembly GCA_030549335.1. NCBI lineage: Eukaryota > Viridiplantae > Streptophyta > Magnoliopsida > Commelinales > Pontederiaceae > Pontederia > Pontederia crassipes. The sequence goes on from CM060183.1 coordinate 10,604,467, forward strand.
ACGGTATTCAAACCGTCGAAATATCGACGGTTTTAGCCGTCGATAGTTTTGACGGTTCTTTAAACCGTCAAAATATCGACGGTTTTAGCCGTCGATTCTCATAAGGATAAATTTTCAAAAACATCGACAGATACATAGTTTGTGCAAATTATAAATTTCATTTTTCGACGGTTGAGGCTGTCGAAAAAAATTATGGTAGAATATTTTATTTAAATACTATCGATGGTTATGATCGTCGAAATATCGACGGTTGCTTTGAACGTCGCAAATTTCGACGGTCAAAACCGTCGATAAGTTCAATAATTATACGCAACCAGTGTTGAAATTTTTCGACGGTTCAGACCGCTGGAAGTTTCGACGGTTAGATAAATCGCCGAAATTATTGACAGTCATAACTGTCGAAGTATAAATATTTTCGACGGAATCTTCCGACGAATTTATCACCGTCGAAATTTTAGACGACTTAAACTGTCGAAAATTATTTGACGAAAATTTCGACGATTTGAAAGATCCGCCAAAAAAACAGTCGATATTTTAGACGAATTTCGGACCGTCAAAAATGGATCGTCGGAAATACGACTTTTTCTTATAGTGTTGTCAGTGCGGCACCGCCCCTCAATTTCGAATGGGTCCCTTTCTAAGCAGCCGGAGAATGTCTCATCATTGCCATCTTCATCAGGCGACCGATGACGACAAAGGTACAAAATAGTTGAGAAGTGGCAATGTAAAGAAGAAAAAAAGAAGCTAAAAGCTGAGGCACATACAACCACTATAACTAGGAAATTATAGGTGAATTGTTTTCGTTCATCCACTCAATTTTCTTTGCAATATTTCTTATCTTGTCCATCCGTGTAGCTGTACCATCACAGCCCTAATCCCATATACTACACATATTTCCTGTGATTATGACGTGACCTCCCTTCCCTCAATATCTCTATCCACTTCCACTCGAAGCTGTGTCCATATATCCCCACCCCAACGCCTTATGCCCCATCATCTCCACTTATTTTTTTGCACACATTTGACTAAATTATTCTATAACTTGGTCCAGTTATTATTCACTAGAAGACAAGGAAGCATATGTTTGTGCGCCCTAGTTTTAATAGAACATTCATTCAAGTTACTAAAAAGCGTTTTCTTTTGAATTTAATTTGTGAATTAAGAATAATTGAAATGTATTATGTAAATTTTTATGGGTCTATCAAAATAATATTATCACTTGAAGACAATTTTCCCTCTTTTAAACCGAAAAGCATAAGTTTTACTATTTCGATACACTTTTTCTTTGGTATCAACGCAAACACAACGATAAAACAAACTAATCACGGACTTAAAGATGAGTTCTTTAATATTCAGATACGGAATAAATTTCAATAATAAAAAGGAGGAAAAACAGAAATTGAAACACATTAAGTGAGGAATACAAGTATTTAATAAATTTAAGCAAAAGATCTATATATGTCAGATATTAAATCTTAATTTTATTATGCGGGACTGATGGATCGGACCTCGCATCGTGTAGCACGATTTCAATATGATGTATACGCACCATGCAGGCGGTGGCGACGTTTTCTTCGTGTTTTCGGTGTCCAGGATGCGAGTGGGCAGCAACAGAGGAGCTGGGATGTCTCAACATCCAAATGGGGGAATCAAATAAACAATTGAGGCGTGGATCAGATGAGCATTCATCAAATGTTCGCCACATGCGGTGGTGGGAATCCGAAACAAAAATTTCGGCACAGTGGACATGCATAAAAAAAAAAAAAACAGAAAAAAGATGGCTTCAGATTGATTAGTTTAATTGATACATTAAAATTACATAGTATTCATAAATTTTGTACTGCTAACTTCAGATCACTGTTCCCACGTGAAACTATCAGCTCTTGTTATTTTCAATATTTAATTCAGAGTGCAGTGCTCATCAAAGATGGATCAAACAGGTGCCCTCCTGGCCGCACTATAAATGACTCGGTTCGGTTGCTAGTGCTGCCTCCAGTCCGCCGCTTCCCTCTTGTTTCCCATTTCTACATGAGCTAAGGTTCTCCATTGCATCTGCTTTTGCTCACCTCCAATGGCACTTCCTCATTGTCGTCGGCGCCCTGACGTCGTGAGCCTGCTGCTGATCCTGAGCGTCTTCGTCTCCGGAGCTCAGGCCAGTGGCGGCCTGGCCGCCCTCGTCACGCAGGCCTTCTGGGACTGAATCATCAACCAGGCCGCCACCGGCTGCGCGGGGAAGGCGATGTACACGCGCTCCTCTTTCTTGAGCGCAGCGAAGTCCTACCCAAGCTTCGGTTCCGGCGCCACCGCCAAGCGTGAGGTCGCTGCCTTTTTCGCCCATGTCACTCATGAAACCGGCCGTACGTTCTCTCTCTCCTCACGCTGCCTTTTTTCGCCCATGTCACTCATGAAACCGGCCGTACGTTATCTCTCTCTCTCTCTCTCTCTCTCTCTGACACAATGATCTGTAAAGTATAATGGGCGTGCATTATGCAGACTTATGCCACACAGAAGATACCAACAAAACAGCTGCCTATTGCCACTTCCGGTACCCATGTCCCGCAGGCAAGCAATACTACGGCCGCAGCCCCCTTAAGTTGACCTGGAACTACAACTACCTGTTCGCCGGCCGGAGCGTCGGGTTCGACGGCATAAATGACCCGGACATCGTGGCGAGGGATGCGACCGTCTCCTTCAAGACCGCGCTATGGTATTGGATGGAACAGCTGCACCCTGTTTTGAGCCATGGCTTCGGGGCCACCATCCTAGGCTTCGCCGGCAACGACTGCAACGGCGGCAACCCGACGGCCGTGAACGCTCGCATCGGGTACTACAAGGACTACTGCAAGCAGCTGGGCGTCGATCCCGGGGGCAACCTTTCCTGCTGATTGCAGTGTCCCGATGTAGATGCACGTTGTTATCTTATTAAGTACCGTCGTCGCCACCTTTGCCCCCAAATCTTATCCAAAATGGAGAATAATAAAATAGAGGACGAGTAGTCGAATAAGGCGACGAGGTGTAATAAAAGAGAGCTGCCAACGTTTGGGTTGATATCTGTTTGCGGCTAAAATTTTGAGTACTCTCTTGGCGTTTGCACGTGGGACTCGACTAGTGAAATAAAATATTTTGAGTTTAATTTTCGAGTGGGACTTGTACACTTCAATTTTAAATTTTTCTTTCGCATAAGTTTTCCTTTTTAATTAAAAAATAATAGTTCACTTGTGACAACCATAATGTTTGATGGGTAATTAACAAAAGCTTTTCAATAACTTGATCTTTTAGACACAATTTAATGATACAAAACATAACAAAAAAATTAGGTATTATCTTTTAACAATCAAATAAGATCAAACAACTTATATAGCAAGTGGATTACTCATACATTGAAATTATGATTTGGGAATGGAACTTACGATATTATCTTTGTTATGATACAACCATCAATAAGCACTAAACATTTCTTGTAACAATCTTGAATTTCTAGTATTAAATAAATAAATAAATAAGTTACATAATAATTTTTTTATTTAATTATGAATATTCGTTGATGAAAGAAGTTGGAAAAGAGAGAGAATTTGACTTGAAGAAAAAAAACAAAAAAAAAGGGAAAGAGGAAGTTGTTTTAATTAAAGATAAATAAAAGGGGTTAAGAATAAGATTCATAAGTTGATTAGAAATGAATTATTACTCAATTTTAGTTTTTTAGAATGATTATTTCATAATCAATTTGATTCCATATAAATAGACCCCTCCTCATACGAGCCCCTCGTTATTTAGAAAATTAATCTTTTTCATCAACTTTAGAAACCTAGAATTCCCTATTTGGTGTATGTTCATGATGCATGTAAAAATGATAGCAAACTCTAGCAAGTGCATTAGTCGCTTAAATAACAAGTGAATAAGTAAAGATATTATTCCCATGAGGACGATTAATAGCTTAAATTTTATTTTCATGTGTGAATAAAATAAAGATAATGATCATTTGGAGAAATAATGATTTGATGATTAAAACATATTTTTATCAACTTAGAATTAATTGAATCATGACAAAGTTGAATTTCCAAAATTTTTAGGCTTTAACTACTATCTTAAGAATAATTAGAATAAATAATTATTTCAATTTTTAATTTATCTAATTAATCAAAAGATGCATTAAATCAGAATTATGATTAAGAGCTTTCTCAAGTCACTTTAATAACTTCACAAAATAGGTGTCTTTCGATTTTTCTAATTGTGGCACGTAATAAATAAAATAAATTCTAAAAATTATTATGAAAATAATCACTTCTTCTCGTATATTAATCAATTCACAAATCATAGAATCAAAGAAGAACATTAAACATGAAATCACAATGCAATTAAAAATTCAAACTAAACTAATATCAAGAAAATTCAAAACACAAATGGGGTTCAACTAGGATGATTCTAATAAAGGAATAAATCTAAAACAAATAACATCAAATCTAATGTAGAAGTAGAGAAAAAGAAAACCAAGAACTCCTGCAACTGCTATGCACGTCCTCCCTCAAGTTTCCGGTAGAGCTTTGCGATTGTTCCTGCACTTCTCTTATTTATTGGACTTTAAATCTCTCCTCCTGGGACAATTTTCCATGTTTGTGATCTCTCCCTTTTATAGATTTTTCATTCTCCAAGGGAACAAATTGAAATTCTATTCGAAAAAGGGGATAAAATCTACTGCGAAACAACCCAATTGCTCGCGTCACAGCCGTGACCGAGACCATGTATTTTGGCTCCAACTCAATCACGACCGTGAAAGCATCAAGCATGGCCGTGACCGAGATGATTTCATTTCCGACTTCAAACTGCGCTCACGATCGTGATAGGCTAAGTCACGATCGTGGTCGTCAAAGCAGGGCTCTTAGTGATATGAAGGAATGGTTGTGATCTTTGTGGGAGCGGCCGTGACCATGCATTTTTGTTGATTCCCTTTTGTTTTTGGTCATTTTCATGTCAATTTGATTTCCTACCATAAAATTACCCAACTTAGGTAAAAGTTAAATTTTAAAGAAAATTTTAAAAAACAAATTAATTCTTTGCTTTCTTGATCACAAAATACTCGTAATATGCAAATTAATTAATCTAAACTAATGAATGATTTTTCAAGCATCACTACGCAGCTGCTCGACCCGACATTCTACTCGTGGTACAAAGCTCTGTCATGGGATGCCCGACCAGCAATAGTTGTCACCGAACCTCACCAAAAAACACTCTCAAAAAATTGATTTCATGTAGTATAAAATAGAGAAGGTACATAAGATTTCAGGTTTTTTTTATATCATCTTTGAATAAAATAGATAAGTTGATGGATGAAATAGGATCAATTTATATTTCCCTATGACGCATGTAACACACAACTACTAGTTTGGCTCCACAAGGGGCTAAAACCATAAAATCAATCGTTTAAATTTAAATTGAAATATTCAACAATAAATAAATATTCAAAAATAAACCAACTCTAGAACTTTTTAAAAATTTTAGCATGATGTATGCGTAAATTCGTCTATACGTCATACACAACATTTCACATATATATATAAATCTCATCATAGTCGATTAACTTTAAAACTTTAACCAACAGAGACAGTAATAAGAACAATATTGATGATTCAATAAAGAACTAAAACAATGGGGCAAAAATAGTGAGTCACAAGCTCACTCTCTAACCAAAACCACGAGTCAAATGCTTGTAAACCATATATATCGTGAGCGTCCATTGTTCCACACTATAATCCAACATCTCCAAAATTATTCAAAATATTCTTCAAGTAATAAATTCGTATAGAAAAAACTCCATGAAACACAAAGTTAGCAAATCAATTATCACACCTCTCGCACATGCTCATTTCCTAGTCCCTTTCCATTTCTTATTTCATACTATCCAAGCAAGACATGCTTTCATTTATTACTTGTAAATAAAATTAAACAAGAGGGTGAACATTGATAAGCTCAGTGAGTCAAACAACTATCTCAAGTATTAAAATAGCAAAGAAAAAACATCTTTATTTTCATAAATTAGTTCAAATTTTTTTCATTTCTTTAAGGAAACTCATTTTGATAATGATCATACCAAAATGAATGTTATGTGTGCAGATGCATGGTAATAAGATAACAACACAAAATTAGAAAAACATCATCAAACACGGATATCCATGCCACTCATCAACTGAGTGCTTCTTCACCCACATCTCATGTCACTATATAGCCACAAGATTGTTGTTCTAATTTCGTCTCTCGTGTCACTATAGTGAAAAAGGGGTTTTTCTTTTCTTTCTCCCCTTCATCTCGATCTTGTATCACTATATAGTCACAGGATGGTTGTACTAATTTCACCCTTCATATTATTATATTGACACAGGGTGTTGAACCTACTACTGTGTCACTATCGATCCCGAGGGCAACTTTCCTGCTGATTGCAGTGTCCCGATGTAGATGCACGTTGTTATCTTATTAAGTACCATCGTCGCCACCTTTGCCCCCAAATCTTATCCAAAACGGAGAATAATAAAATAGAGGACGAGTAGTAGAATAAGGCGACGAGGTGTAATAAAAGAGAGCTGCCAACGTTTCGGTTGATATCTGTTTGCGGCTAAAATTTTGAGTACTGTCTTGGCGTTTGCACGTGGGACTCGACTAGTGAAATAAAATATTTTGAGTTTAATTTTCGAGTGGGACTTGTACACTTTGATTTTAAATTTTCTTTCGCATAAGTTTTCATTTTTAATTAAAAAATAATAGTTCACTTGTGACAACCATAATGTTTGATGGGTAATTAACAAAAGCTTTTCATAACTTGATCTTTTAGACACAATTTAATGATACAAGACATAACAACAAAATTAGGTATTATCTTTTAACAATCAAATAAGATCAAACAACTTATATAACAAGTGGATTACTCATACATTGAAATTATGATTTGGGAATGGAACTTATGATATTTTCTTTGTTATGATACAACCATCAATAAGCACTAAAAATTTCTCGTAACAATCTTGAATTTCTAGTATTAAATAAATAAATAAATAAGTTACATAATAACTTTTTGATTTAATTATGAATATTCGTTGATGAAAGAAGTTGGAAAAGAGAGAGAATTTGACTTGAAGAAAAAAAATACAAAAAAAAATGAAAGAGGAAGTTGTTTTAATTAAAGATAAATAAAAGGGGTTAAGAATAAGATTCATAAGTTGATTAGAAATGAATTATTACTCAATTTTAGTTTTTTAGAATGATTATTTCATAATCAATTTGATTCCATATAAATAGACCCCTCCTCATACGAGCCCCTCCTTATTTAGAAAATTAATCTTTTTCATCAACTTTAGAAACCTAGAATTCCCTATTTGGTGTATGTTCATGATGCGTGTAAAAATGATAGTAAACTCTAGCAACTGCACTAGTCGCTTAAGTAACAAAGTGAATGAGTAAAGATATTATTCCCATGAGGACGATTAATAACTTAAACTTTATTTTCATGTGTGAATAAAATAAAGATAATGATCACTTGGAGAAATAATGATTTGATGATTAAAACATATTTTTATCAACTTAGAATTAATTGAATCAATAACAAAGTTGAATTTCTAAAATTTTTAGGGTTTAACTACTATCTTATGAATAATTAGAATAAATGAATTCTTTCAATTTTTAATTTATCTAATTAATCAAAAGATGCATTAAATTAGAATTATGATTAAGAGCTTTCTCAAGTCACCTTAATAATTTCACAAAATAGGTGTCTTTCAATTTTCTTAATTATGGCATGTAATAAATAAAATAAATCCTAAAAATTATTATGAAAATAATCACTTCTTCTCATATATTGACAAATTCACAAATCATAGAATCAAAGAAGAACATTTAACATGAAATCGCAATGCAATTAAAAATTCAAACTAAACTAATATCAAGAAAAAATTCAAAACACAAATGGGGTTCAACTAGGATGATTCTAATAAAGGAATAAATCTAAAACAAATAATATCAAATCTAATGTAGAAGTAGAGAAAAAGAAAACCAAGAACTCCTGCAACTGCTATGCACGTCCTCCCTCAAGTTTCTAGTAAGCTTTGCGATTGTTCATGCACTTCTCTTATTTATTGGACTTTAAATCTCTCCTCCTGGGACAATTTTCCATGTTTGTGATCTCTCCCTTTTATAGATTTTTCATTCTCCAAGGGAACAAATTGAAATTCTATTCGAAAAAGGGGATAAAATCTACTGCGAAACAGCCCAATTGCTCGCGTCACGGCCGTGACCGAGACCATGTATTTCGGCTCCAACTCAATCACGACTGTGAAAGCATCATGCACGGCCGTGACCGAGATGATTTCATTTCCGACTTCAAATTGTGCTCACGATCGTGATAGGCTAAGTCACGGTCGTGGTCGTCACAGCAGGGCTCTTAGTGATATGAAGGAATGGTTGTGATATTTGTGGCAGCGGCCGTGACCATGCATTTTTGTTGATTCCCTTTTGTTTTTGGTCATTTTCATATCAATTTGATTTCCTGCCATAAAATTACCCAAACTTAGGTAGAAGTTAAATTTTAAAGAAAATTTAAAAAAACAAATTAATTCTTTGCTTTCTTGATCACAAAATACTCGTAATATGCAAATTAATTAATCTAAACTAATGAATGATTTTTCGAGCATCACTACGCAGCTGCTCGACCCGACATTCTACTCGTGGTACAAAGCTCTGTCATGGGATGCCCGACCCGCAATAGTTGTCACCGAACCTCACCAAAAAACACTCAAAAAATTGATTTCATGTAGTATAAAATAGAGAAGGTACATAAGATTTCAGTTTTTTTATATCATCTTTGAATAAAATAGATAAGTTGATGGATGAAATAGGATCAATTTATATTTCCCTATGACGCATGTAACACACAACTACTCGTTTGGCTCCACAAGGGGCTAAAATCATAAAATCAATCGTTTAAATTTAAATTCAAATATTCAACAATAAATAAATATTCAAAAATAAACTAACTCTAGAACTTTTCAAAAATTTTGGCATGATGTATGCGTAAATTCGTCTATACGTCATATACAATATTTCATATATATATATATATATCTCATCATAGTCGATTAACTTTAAACTTTAACCAACACAGACAGTAATAAGAACATTATTGACAATTCAATAAAGAACTAAAACGGTGGGGCAAAAATAGTGAGTTACAAGCCCACTCTCTAACCAAAACCACGAGTCAAATGCTTATAAACCATATATATCGTGAGAATCCATTGTTCCACACAATAACCCAACATCTCTAAAATTATTCAAAATATTCTTCAAGTAATAAATCCGTATAGAAAAAACTCCATGAAACACAAAGTTAGCAAATCAATTATCACACCTCTCGCATATGCTCATTTCCTAGCCCCTTTCCATTTCTTATTTCATACTATCCAAGCAAGACATGCTTTCATTTATTACTTGTAAATAAAATTAAACAAGAGGGTGAACATTGATAAGCTCAGTGAGTCAAATGATTATCTCAAGTATTGAAACAGCAAAGATAAAACATCTTTATTTTCATAAATTAGTTCAAAACATTTTCATTTCTTTAAGGAAACTCGTTTTGATAATGATCATACCAAAATGAATGTTATGTGTGCAGATGCATGGTAATAAGATAACATCATAAAATTAGAAAAAATCATCAAACACGGATATCTATGTCACTTATCAACCGAGTGCTTCTTCACCCACATCTCATGTCACTATATAGCCACAGGATTGTTGTTCTAATTTTGTCCCTCGTGTCACTGTATCGTCACATGGCGTTGACCGCTCCAGTCACTATAGTGACAAAGAGGTTTTTCTTTTCTTTCTCCCCTTCATCTCGATCTTGTGTCACTATATAGTCACATGATGCTTGTTCTAATTCCATCCTTCATGTTATTATATTGACACAGGGTGTTGAACCTACTACTGTGTCACTATATCGACACAGAGCAAGCTAGACTCCAACCGGTTTACTCGGAGTTGGCCAATCCTCTGAGGTGAAAACACTCTGCCTTATGCGAGTTTTTACATGTAATGCACATGATGCATGAATGCAAATCTGAAGTGAAAGTTTAGAATTGGAAGTCATCATATAACATTTTCTTTTAAAAAAATCAGAATATTTACTTCAAATGCACAAGGAAAGACTTCGACGCATTACCAAAATTCATAATAAAACACACATAAGGAGCATTTAAGTATCAATATGCATGAAGAAAATTATTATGAAAATTCATTCCACATCGGGTGGAACAACGTCATCACTCCGAATAGTTAACCAATTCATTTCATTTGAGATAAGTTATCTTACATTGAATTCGTCCAACCTCAAATTATCTCCTTGTCGGAATCCAATAAAAAATAAACACAACCTATCACATCCATTACTTGATTAATTAATATTATAAAAAATTTCGTAATTCACTCTTAACCACAACTCGACGTGCTTATCATGAACCAAGTCTTATTATGGATTTGCCAAAATACTTACCAAGAAGAAAATGAAGTCTCGTCGACTAGAGGCACCTAATCGAAACTCCTACAAATAGTGAAATATCGCCCTTCGATTAATAACCCCTTTAAGAGAAATTCAAATCAAACTTTAAGACAACTTCTATTTAGGACTTTAACTATATTATAAAAATTACTTTCAGCTATTCGGACATTCATACCACAACAATCGTAGCCTCCGCTCTCAGAACTAAAACTGCACCCATTGAAACGTCAAAAAGCCGTCGAAAGCCTTCTTTAGCAATAATAAAATAAAGTTACTTTAAATTAATTCACATGACTAAAATCCAATCTAAAGCACATTTTCATTCGCTTACGAACCACGATATGATGAAGAGTCGTCGAAAATGTCATCAGAGAACGATTGGAATCTAAAATCGACGAATCTAAAAGGGATTAGAGGTTAACTTTTAACTGACGACAATCTAATCCATTTCTCTCTCATATGTGCAGCTACTAGAACATCGTGATGAGCTCTACCGGAGCTCTTCGTTAGACTCACCGGATAGGTCATTGGAAAACGCTCTAACTCGTCCACCTACAATATTGGGAGCAAAAACATGTTTAAAATCCCTTAAAATGATCCTAATCATCATGATGTTTAACTCACCAGTGTAAGGATCGGTGTGAATCGGAGCCAAAATAGGTCACCAGTGAACATCCCTCTTTCCTCATGTTCAAACCTTACTACGTTGTGCACAATCGATCGATCCTCGTCTAACCCATGTCAAAATGTTCATCTCATCATTATCTTTTCAACGACACCTCACACGTGAAAAATGGTGACCGGACGGCAGAGAACAAGCTACCGAAAGTGGAGACGACGGGTCGAGACTGTGCACTCTAGCAATCGAGAATGCACAGTAGAATAGAAGAGGAGAAGACGAGTTCCTCTCTCCTTTTCACGTGTTATTCTTTTTGTGTGTGTGTTACCTGCCAAAAGACCAAAGCACCCTTTTCTTTTAGATTAATTCCACCTTTAATTTTTTTTATAAATGTACAAAACGATACAATTACAATACCCAATAAAAAAATTTCGTCTTCAAAATTCGAACTAACCTAAAGATAAAAAAAATGAGGATAGCTTTACAGCTTATCCTCCAACTCCCATATAACCTCTCTCTCTCCATATGATTCTTCCATAACACTCTAACCCTAGGCGATCTCATGTCTGGTACCTCACGTGCTAATATCTGAGCTGACTCCTTCCGATATATCATATTCTCATTTATATCCGCTGGTTGAGTTCCTCTCTCCTTTCGAAGTATATATATATATATATATATATATATATATATATATATATATATATGAAATACATTATGAATTCTGGCCAACGATGGTGTCAAGGCAAGGTGATAAGCAAAGTTGTCAGGATCGCTTTCCGATGTAGGATCGTAAGGGGCTTCGAGGATCGAGGATCGTAAGGTTGGATTGAGCATCGTAAGGTCCTACCCCACGAATAAAAAAAATTAATATAAAATAATAAAGTAGTATATTTATTCATAAATATTATGTTTATATATAAGTTAATTAAACATTGACCATTAATACCTTATTCATATTTTCAAGTCCAATAGATTTTTATATCATCTGAAAGACAATATGGTATATTCTTAAAAAGCACTAAACTAATAATAATATATAATAATTGATCTTAATGAACTATAATATTTATTAAAGTGCAATATAATTCTTAGCATACGTACAATAATAAAAAATATTTTGAAGTAAGATAACATATTATTAGAAGATATTAAAATTCATGAAAGTGAGACTAACATATACAATATATATATATAGTTAAATCTAATTTTCTCAAGGTCCTTTATGTTTATTTTTATTTTTTTATTCGAATAAATAAATTTGTGCTAATATCGTCGTAAGATCCTATCGATCTTAAGATCCGGCTATAGATCCGATATAGATCTTACGTTTAAGATCCTCCGAGTAGGATCGGGATCATTTTATGTCTGGAGGATCATAAGATCGTAAGATCTTACTATTCGGATCGGGATCCTAACAACCATGGTGATAAGCCACGGGTCCTCTCTCTTAAGAATCTCATAACGATCGATAAAATCTAGAACTCAACTTCCCTTTCTTCCCAAATCGAAGAACACCTTTCCAAGGAGAAATCTTCATGAAAACTCTATCTCCAACTTTAAACTGCCTCTCACATCGTGACTTGTCAGCTAGTGCCTTTTGACGATCTTGATCTTCCTTGATTTTTTTCGGTTAACACCAATTTTGTCCACGATCTCTCGAACTAAGTCCATATCCGTCAACTATCTTTCATCCTCCTCATCCCAGCATATGGGAGTACGACATCTTTGTCCATATAAAGCCTCAAATGTCTCCATACAAATGGCAGATTGATAACCATTATTATATGCAAACTCGATCAATGCTAAATGATCCATTGCACTAGCTCTCAACATATCCTCCAATGACTGTATCGTCCACTCAGCCTGTCCATCCGTCTGTTAATGAAAGGTTATATTAAAATGTAACTTTGTCCCTAAATACTCATATAACATTTTATAAAATCTAGATATGAATCTAGGATCTCTATAAAAAATAATGACTTTCTGTATGCCATGTAAACAGTCATGTTAATTGCTCCAATGAGTAAATTATCTTGATGGGTAAGAAATGTGCTAATTTTATCAATCTATCCACTATCATAGGGGTGTTCACCGGGTCGGGTCGACCCGTGAACACGATGACCCGACACGAACCAGTTCGAGTCGGGTCGGATTGGTGGTTGGGTCGGACCCGACCTGACCCGAACTCGACCCGACCATGGGTCGAGTTGGGTATGGGTTGGAAAAATCCAACCCGAGTTGACCCGACCCGACCCGATTGACCCGACTTTTTATTTTTTTTAATTTTTTCTTTTTTAATTACACTTATAGCTTATATTTGATTTAAAAATTTTAAAAAAATTAAAATAAAATATTTTAATTGCAAAAATGATATTAAATAGTTAGGAAACATATTTTATTCTTTTAAAATAATATTAAATAATTTTTTATATTAAATAAAATATAAAAATAGTAAGAAAAAATTAAAAAAATTTGGGTGGTCGGGTAACTTGACCACCCGACCCGACCCGAACTGGGTCGGATCTGGCCCGCTTAGCCCCCTTGACCCGACCCGACCAAATTTGGTCGGGTCGGATTTGTTCATGGGTCGAGTCCAACCTGACCCGTGAACACCCCGACACCATCACCTACACAGCATTATGACCATTCTTAGTGACTGGCGGACTTGTCACAAAATCCATATTAATCTTCTACCATTTCCACTCTGGTATAGGCAATGAATTAAATTTACCATAAGGATCTTGATGTCCAGCCTTAACTTGCTGACATACTAAAGAGATACAAATTCGAAAACATTCTCCTTCATTCCTAGCAAAATATAATTGTCGTAAATTTCTATACATCTTGTGCGGATGTAGTGAATATGTTGCGTTATGATTTTCTTGCATCACCTCCTTTCTCAAATCATATGCCCTATGTACAAATGTCTATCTTGATACATGAGAGTCCCATCCTTGCTTACATGTAGTGTTTTTTACCACGACTAGCCTTTAATTGATCCATAAGCATAAAAGTACCTACTTGTCGAATTCTATCTAACAACATTGGTCTCACATGGATGTTGCACAACAAACCTCCACAACCATCCACTCGCAAGTGACAAATAATTCTCATAAGCTCCTTAACAGGAGAGATCACGCCTAAGTTCTCTAGTGAAAATCTGGACATGCTCGCCATATAAGTAATATCTCTATATCTTCAATGTAAATACTATAGCTGTCAACTCTAAATCATGGGTAGAATAATTAACTTTGTGTGGTTTCAACTTTCTCGACGCATAAGCAAACTTTCCCATGTTGCATCAAAACACAACTAAGTTCTTGACGTGAAACATCACTATATACTACAAAAATTTCTCTACCCTATGGTAAAGTCAAAATCGATGCACACCAATCTATTCTTCAATTCTTGAAAGTTGCTCTCACGTTTAACTGTCCAAACAAACTTGACATTCTTCCTTAGCAATTGGGTAAGAGGTCCTATAATGATAGAGAAACCCTGCACAAGGCTCCTATAGTAACTTGCCAATCCAAGAAAACTACGAACTTCTTTTGCATTTTTTGGTGCCTCTCACTTTAGCACAGCTTCTTTCTTGGAAGGATCAACTAACACTCCATATATTATGTGACCCAAGAATACCACTCTATCAATCCAGAACTCGCACTTGGAAAACTCAGCATACATCTTGTTCTGCCTCAATGTCTCCAACACTACCCTCAAGCGTTGTTCGTGCTGATTTTTGTTGAATGAATAAATTAAAATGTCATTAATAAGTACAATGACAAATACATCATGAAAATCTCGAAGCACCATATTCATCAATCCCATAAATGCTACAGGAGCATTCGTCAAATCAAATGATTTCACAAGAAACTTATAATAGCCATATCTAATGCAAAATGCAATCTTCTTCACATCCTCATCTTTAATCCGCAACTAATGATATCCAAACCTCAAGTCAATCTTGGAGAACACTTCGAACCACACAATTGATCAAACAAGTCATCTATCCTTGGTAAAGGATATCAATTCTTTATGGTTACCTTATTCAACTGTCTATAGTCAATGCACATCCTCATTGAGTCATCTTTCTTCTTCACAAACAGTACCGGAGCTCCCCAAGGTGAGACACACTAGGTCAAATAAAACCCAAATCAAGAAACTCTTCCAATTGCTTCTTCAACTTTTCAAGCTCAATGTGTGCCATTCTATATGGAAGAATAGAGATCGAGGCTGTACTCGGAATCAATTCTATCTCAAAATTCATCTCCCTCTACGGAGGTAAACCAGGCAATGTCTCGGGAAAGACATAAGGAAACTCTTGAATAATAGGCAACTCCTCAAGCTTAAGTGGCTCATGATTCAAATCATGAATATGAGCTAAGTAAGCATTACACCCTTCAAGTAGCATTTTCCTAACTACCATAGTGGATATCACATAATTAGGTAGCATCCTCCTATCATCATTGAATGTTACCTTCTCATCACAAGGTAACCTCAATTTCACTTCCTTAGAAAAACAATCCACTACACCCGGTAAGTGGAAAGCCAATCCATCCCCAGAATGACATAAAACCCTTGTATGTCTATAGCAAAAAGATTAGCTAAAATTTTCTTATTACATATGACAAGTACACACTCTTTGTATACTTGTCTAGCAGTCAAAGCATCACCCGAGAGTAATATAACAGGCATATCAAAGATAAAGAAAAAGACTCTATATCCAACAAGGATCCACATGCATATGAAACAAATGAATATGATGCCCAGGGTCAAATAAGGTAGTCATGCACTTCTTATTAATGAGAATAATCACCTTAGGATTAGCAGCTGCCTCCTCACAAGTCATGGCATAAATCCTATGTTGTCCTCCTATACCAATTCTCTGTCCATTGGCTGCGTCAACAATAGCTTTTCCCTTATTCAGGGAACTAGTTGATGGAGTCATCCCTGATGTACAAGTCTGTCGTGGGGCAATCCATTGTCCACCACATGCATTAGAAAACTAAGAGTTGTTGGCTTGGTACATTCATATTTCTTATGTCCTTGCTCGCATTTTACCAACATATACTTGCATGATGCTTACCACATGTCGTACGCAATACCACATTCCTACTCTAATCTCTCATTTGAAATCCCTAGTCCTGAGTCCTAAAATCAATCTTCTGATCTGCACCTCGTCCTCCATTCATAATAGGTATCCCAATAAATGATGGTGGATGAAAGTATGCATCAACTCTACCTATTTTTGGATTGAAGATACCTCGACCGCTTTCTTGTCACTTTTTGTTGTGATTTACCCACAATTTGCTCTCCTCCACTTGTTCCTCAGTCTTAAGTCCCAAATTCTTTGCTTCCACATATGTCTTCATTCGGTGCAAGCAATTTGAGTTTTGATCCTATATGACAGCTTCTCCATATAAACTATCTTCTTTTCACCGTCTGTGGACACTAATATAGGATAAAACTTACACAATTGTTCAAATTTTATAGTTTAAGCTGCCACTGAATCATCCCTCTATCTCAAATTTATGAAATGTCTAACCTTTTTAGCACCATGTAAAACTGGAATGTAAAAATTGTAGAATTCTTTCTTGAACCCATCCCATGCCCATGTTGATCCATATTGTTCATTTTTGTCCTCCAACCAGGACAAAGTACTCTCAGTCAATAAGTACTCAATGCATAGCATCTTCTTATCATCTCCTAACTCCCATCATCTTGCACTCACGTTCTAGTTATTTCAACCATGTCTCAGCCTTAGCAAGATCTTGCTCTCCTTCAAAATCAACTACACCATTTTCTTAATTTGACGGACTAGTAAGTCAATGTGGCTAGTTAAAGCATCAACATCAGGAGCAAGTGACATAGATCCTCTTTGTATTTGTGGCTCAGCTCGAACCTCCTCATGAGTTCCTCCTGCACGAGAGCCAACTTCTGTCCCAGATCCACCTGCACCGTCCACTCTAACATGACCTTTTTGTCGAGTCGTGGGTGCCACATTGAAGTTGATATCACAAAACTTCCTTAGCATAATTCATAAAATATAAACACACAAGGTACTACATAACAACCCATCAAAAAATTACATTTATACATCACATTTCCTAATAATAGTTCCTTTATGCATTGTAGTATATCATCTCATTCATATTAATATCCCCATGGAATTTATTTACTAAGATTTCCATTCTAGCATCACATAACAATTTACCTTCCTTCATCATTTATCAGCTTTAATGTTTCAGTTTAACATATATTCACATATTAATTTCACCATATCACATCATATAAATATGCAACAATCCATGTACAAATATAACAAACAACTACCCATCACTACCCACACTCCGTGAATTGGATTTATAACTTAAAAATCTGATACCATAACTTGGAACGCCCAACTACTTGTTTGGCACCACAAGAGGGTGAAATTATAAAATCAATCATTCAAATTTGAATTCAAAATTTTAACGAAAAATCAATGTTAAAAAATAAATTAACTCCAATATTTTCCAAAAAAATTGCCATGACATATGCGTAAATTTATCTATACATCATACACAGCATTTCATATATATATATATATATATATATATATATATATATATATATATATATTTATCATCACAAGCAATTAGCTTCAAACTTTAACCATCATAAGCAGTAATAAGAACATTACTAGCAATTCAATAAAGAACTAAAAGAGTGGGAAAAACAAAAAATAATGAGTCACAAGTTCACTTTCTAATCAAAATCACAAGCGGGATGCTCATAAACCATATATATCATGAGCGTCCATTGCTCCACACTATAATCGAACATCTTCAAAATCATTCAAAATATTCTTCAAGTAATAAATCCATATAGGAAAAACTCCATACAAAGTTAACAAATCAATGATCACACCTGTCGCACATGCTCATTTCCTAGTCCCTTAACATTTCTTATTCCATGCTATGCAAGCAAGACATGCGTTCATTCATTACTTGCAAAAAAAAAATAAACAAGAGAGGTGAGTAGTAACAAGCTCAGTGTGTCAGATGACTATACCAACTATTAAAAGAGTGAAGAAAAAATAACATCTTTATTTCCAAAAATTAGTTCAAACCTTTTTCAATCTTCATGAAAACTTGTTTTGACAATGATCATACCAAAATGAATGCTATGTGTGCACATGCATGGTAATAAGGTAACATCATAAAATTGGGGAAACATCATCAAACACGGATATCCATATCACTCATCAATTGAATGCTTCTTCTCCCACTCCTCATGTCACTATATAGCCACAGGGTGGTTATTCTAATTTCGTCCATCATGTCACTGTATCGCTACAGGATGTTGAACCCTCCCTGTGTCACTATATCGATAAAGAGGTGCTTTCTTTTCTTTCTCCCCTCCATCCCTCATGTCATTATATCTCCATAGGACGGTGTTCTAATTTCACCCTGTGTCAGTATATCGACACCTGGTGTTGAATTTACTCCTCGTGTCACTATATCGATATAGAGCAAATCGGACCCCAACAGGTCTACTCGGTGTTCGCCAATCCTCCTAGGTGAAAATACTTTGCCTTATGTGGGTTTTTACATGCAATTCATATGATGCATGAATGCAAATATGAAGTGAAAGTTTAGAATTAGAAGTCATCATATAATATTTTCTTTTAAAAATCCAAATATTTACTTCAAACGCACAAAGAAAGACTTCGACGGGTTACCAAAGGTCATAATAAAAGGTCACATATCATATGATGACACACATATGAAGCATACAAATAAGTATCAATATGCATGAAGGAAATTATCATGAAAATCCATATCACATCGAGTGCAACAATGTCATCACTCCGAAAAGTTAAGTAATTCATATCATTTGAGATAAGTTCCTTCACCTTGGATTCGTCGAGCCCCAAATTATCTCCTCGTCTAAATCTTAAACACAACCTATCACATCCATTAATTGATTAACTAATATTATAAAAATAAAATTTATAATTCACTCTTAACCACAACTCAGTGTGCTTATTATGAACCAAATCTTATTATGGATTTGCAAAACCAAGAAGAAAATGAAAGTCTCTTCATCTAGCAACACCTAATCAAATCTCCAACAAACAACGAACTATCATCCTCCGATTAACAACCCCTTCAAGATTTTAAGACAACTTTTAATTAGGACTTAAACTACATTATAAAAATTACTTTCAGCTATTCGGTCATTCATACCACAACAACTGTAGCCACCACTTCAGAACTAAAACCGCACTGAAATGTCGAAAAGTTGTCGAATGCCTTGTTAATCAATAATAAAATAAAGTTACTTTAAATTAGTTTACATGAATTAAATCCAATCTAAAGTACATTTCCATTCGCTTACCAACCATGATATGAGGATGAGTCATCGAAAATGTGGAGAACGATCGAATTCCAAAATTGATGAACCTAAAAGGGATTAGAGGTTAACTTTTAAACGGATTGCAATCTGATCCATTTCTCTCATGTGTGCACCTACCAAAACGTCGGCCAGAGCTCATCATCGGACTTGCCAAAAAATGTCGCCATATAGGTCGTCGAAAAACCCCCCAACTCATCCCACCTATAATATTGGGAGCAAAAACATGTTTAAAATCCCTCAAAATGATCCTAATCAACCTGAGGATGATGGTCAACTCACGAGAAAGGATCGGCTTGAATCAAGCCGACGAACTTTCCCTTTTTCTCACGTTCAAAGCTTACTACGTCACGCATAGTGGATCGATCCTCATCTAACTCATGTCAAAATGTTTGTCCCATCATCTTCTTTCCAACATCACCTCACACGAAAAAAATGATGGCCAGACGACAAAGAGCAAGGTGCAAAAAGTGGAGACGACAGCAGTCAGACTGGCTGTGCACTATAGCAGTCGAGAATGCATAGTAGAATGGAGGAGTAGTTCCATAGAGTTATTGTGCTAAAAGGATTAGTTTACAAGAAGCTATAGCCAAAATTTCAAAAATAAAATGGCACTAAAGTTCGACAGACTAAACTTGGTCCATGTAGCTAGGTTCTTTTCGATGATAGGAACCCAACACAATTCCACTCCAAACTTATCCCGAATTCAAAGAGAATTCATCTTGGGCTCTTGGCAATCCGGCTCGAGATCTACTGCAATCATTTTTGGGCGTTCGGATTAGCGACTCTGCTGGGTGGTATTGTCTAGATGAAGAATTGGCAAACTCGACTAAGCCACCTTGGACCTAGTCCGGGATCTTCCTAAAAAAATGATAGGGTGATGTTATTGAGGGTCCAACCTGAGCCCAAAGGACGCGGACATGGTTCAATCAAAATCTGACCCAAATTTCAGTGTACCTAGTTTGGATTTCTAGAATGGAAGAGGTTTCTAAATTATTTTATTCATCTTGTTGAAAAATGATAGTTTTACCCTTATGATTGTGATGTTAAACAGATAAATGCTAATTAAGTCAAAAGGTAAAAAAATGTAAAATGGGACTTCATCTCCGTTGATGGCTAATCGAATTGACTTGAATAGAAAAAGTGAATGTGAGTATTATATTCTCACCATTCTAATCATAATAGTGGGAGTTAATAGCCCCACACCTTAGAAATTCGTAAATCAATCTCATCTTTTATCGGGCCCGTAATTGTCCCTCTTGATTATGATTTGATCCACCTTGATCTCACATGAAAGTGTCATAATTGTCATAGTAAAAAAGTCGAGCTTGCATTAGGACAACACACATAAATGTCATAGTAAAGTGTTAAAAGATGTAGTGAATAGAACAAAAAGAATAGAATCAAACAGAGAGAATAGAAATAATAGAAAGGAATAGATGAAATTATTTATGTGCATATTGAAAGCTTGCTTATTTTTCTTAAGTTTTCTTATTCATTTGTATTATCTTATATATTGAGTATTTTTACTCATGGATATTCTATTTTAGGCGTTTGAATCCCACAAATAACTAAACATGAAAGAATGGAGGCATGGACAATGGGAGCAATTCGTGATGATGCAGTTGCATATGCGATAGAGTTCTTTTTGAATTGTTATTAGTTGCTTTTATACTATTTGATACTTTGATGTTATATATGATTTGGAGGATTATTTGGGAACAAATAATTATATTAGCTTCTGCACTATTATGATATTAGCAATTGATGGTTTCATTATTGGTTTATTACGATTATCTATTTTATGGATGTGTGAAAGTTCAATAGGCAGAGGTAAATAATAACTAACACTAATTCAAGTGAAGTTCAATTGTCACATGACAGGATGGTGTATTTTAGGGTTGTTACATTTCTTTTCTAACAATTTTCAATAAATGCCTAAAACCTCTTAGTTAGTAAGTTGAATGACACACAAGTTCTTTAGAATTTTTGTTGACCCACGAAATATCAAGTTTCTTTTTCCATTGTTAACCCCATATTCTTGAAGTCTCGCAAAATTTGGTTCAATCGAAATGTTAAAATTTTGACTTCTTGCAAATGTATACTCCTTAAAATTGAATAAGTACTTTCCAGAATTGATTACATTTTCTCCTTTTTATGGTTGTATATGATAAAAGTGTAAGAAAAAATCGATAACTAATTAATTAACCAAAAGAAATGTAAGGATTAAAGTTCAAGTATGTAGAAAAAAGGAGAGTGACATGAGTGTGAAATCATATTGTCTCCTATTAGCCTCTGAATCTAGATAGTTAGGTAAATTAATTTCTCTTGGGATCTACAATTTTATACTTTTTAACACTTTATTATTTGAACGGCTAGTGCATTTTCTAGTATCTAATTCTTATGGATATTCGCGTTAATGCTATACTCACACTCTTAGGTTGATGTTGCAACAAGTAGTAAAGGAATCACAAATAAATGATAGTAAAGGAATCACAAGAGGAGGCTATCACACAATCAAACTTGAGCAATTAAGGCATAAATCCACAATATCAGCACAAACAGAAAAACATAAAAAAAACTCATGAAAATTATATAGGATAGATGAAGTTAAACATGTCCATAAACATCCCAGACCCTAGATTAAACTTGTTGCTAATATATTTAATGGGCTTCCTACCAACTTAAATGGGTAAGAGGCTTGTATCTTTCATATCAATTGTATTCATGATCGACGATAGATTGACTAAAGCATGGGTCGAGTGGATTTAAATAAAGAAACAGTGGTTCAATTGTATGAACCACGGTTAAACCGCCCTAGATAGTCATTTTGTGAACCTCACGAGTAGAGATCTCGTGAAGATTGCTATTGGCGACATCGTGACCGACCGAGCAATTTATTCATTCATCATCGAGGTTTTCTCCAACCATCACCAAGCAAGTTTCCACCCTTTCACCTTCATCATTTCTGTCGAACTCACCAGCAGTTGTTGATTGCTCGACCTCCCCGCGCCTATCCATCGACACGAGATGAGATGTCGGGTAGGAAAATGTCGATGATGATGGAGAGATCGTTCATGTTGCCGCACATGAGATCCATAGTCTATGCGCGCGAGGTCACCTAGGGCACAATTCAGGAGGTAGGAAGCTAGGAGAGAAGCTAGATTTGGAGATCCCAATGGCACAAGTTTCGCTATTTCCCATACCCATCGGCCCCATGCTCGCCCGGTTCGCATCTCCATCATTATGGCTCTGCTCTTCCAACCTCAACTTCGATCACCTCCATCACGTCTTCAACCACTTCGATGGCGTGATGGCATGATCACCGTGGCAGAGTTCTCCCTAGCCCTGGACTGCCTCATCCTGGGCACAAATACTACCTAGCTTGCCTCCATCGTATCTGCCTTCGTCCATCCCGACTGCATCGAGCTGACCTACGAGGACTTCCACAGGGACCACAGGGAGGCTCTCTTTGGGGTTCTGGGCGGCAAAGGAGACAAGGAAGGCGACGAGGAGGAGGAGCAGGGCATGTACATATCGACAGAGGAGCTACGGGCAGTGCTGGAGAAGATAGGAATGATGAAGTGTTGGAGTGCGGAGCATGTCAGTCATATGATTTGCTTCATCGACTGCGACAATGACAGGCACGTGTATTTTGTCGAGTTCAAGTAGATGATGCGCAATGTTGAGGTGGGCTGTGCTT
This sequence comes from Pontederia crassipes, assembly GCA_030549335.1. NCBI lineage: Eukaryota > Viridiplantae > Streptophyta > Magnoliopsida > Commelinales > Pontederiaceae > Pontederia > Pontederia crassipes. The sequence continues at coordinate 10,627,726 of CM060183.1, forward strand.
GAGAGCCAACCACCGGCACATGCAATGCATCAGCGCCCATGCCCCCAAATCTCGAGTTCATTCTCATTCCTTTTCACGTTCTTTATTTACTTTTTCTCTTTCCCTGTCAACTTGTAGTCAACCTTATGAACTCCTCCTTCAGGTCACCAGACGGGAAATCGACAGTCATCGCATACGAAGTCGCCAATACCATGATCTTGGAGGTGGGCAACTAGGTCGGCAAATCATGTTTGGCAAGATCGTGGCATGGCAAACATCAATGATCGTGGAGGCAAGGTGACCTGAATGGATGAGGGCAAGACAAACATCATCAGCGAGGAGAACGATCCCGCCGACGAGGCCAAACCACTATTCGAGATGCGACACCTCTGGGCACACTCGTTTGAACCCAGTTGAACATTGGTCCAAGGACATTAACTGTTGATTTTTTTTGAAATTTGTTTGAACCATGCAACTTTGTATCAATTGTCGATACAAATTTCACGACTTATCCGATAGGTAAGAGCCTCTATCCATTTAAGTAGGTAGGTGGCTTATTAAGGGCATGTTTTGGCTATGACTTATAAGAAGTTTTGAAGTTTTCTTCCTCTTTGGTAACTAAAAAAAAGAGCTAATAAGCAATTATTTCACCTATTTATAAGTTAGAAAAAATACGTTGGGGGACCTCAACTTATTTTATATGAGAAGAAAAAGTTAATCGGTTTGAACAATGAATGTACTATTATACGTAACTGCTTATTTTTAAAACCAACTTCATCCATTAAACTATTTATGAGAACTTCAATTTATTAACTATTTTATATCAACTAAGACAAACGGGCCCTAAATCCATTAATTTAAGGACCAATGATCTAGTCATTAAATATAAAGAATAATGACGATGAAATGTGAGGCATCCGATCTAAAGCACTTTACAAGTCCATAATAGAGAAAAACACTATTTCTGCACAATCCCCTTCTCTTTCCATCTATTTTGGTCAAATCTCCTCTTTTGATATGTTGGCGCTCCTTTGATTTGTTATTACCGCTCGATCCTCCACTAATTGTTTACCATCGTGTATTGACATGCTTCATTGTTTTGATCTGCTAGCTTCATCCTCACGCACTCTACAAGAGACGAAAACCCCTCATCCTGAAGTCACTACCTCTTGCTTAAAGAGGAAGGACATCGGTTAACACTTCTCATGGCAGCAAGTTGCCGGATGATGACTTCAATCAATGATGACAAAAGAAGCACAAATGGTAGCAAGCAAATAATAAAAGCAAGGAATGTGACAAGCTCTAATTGGTTTACTCCATCATCCTCATAGTAATAACCCCTCAATGCAGAACGACAGTCAACCTTATTCACATCCTTAAGATGTTTGATATATTGTCTCAGCTTATACTCTTGTTCTTTTAATTGCTCTATTTTTGTGTTCTCTTTCAACTTGATCACTATTCAAGGAATTCTATTGACAAAATTTTGTTAATAAGTACTAACACTAGTTTACTTGTTTCTTTCCCACTTTAACTTTTTCTATCATTTCTTTCCAAACATCTTGGTCTTTTGCAGTGATATCCTTACTTCATAACGTCAAGGTTGGGATTTATGAGAGCATTAAAATTTTTCTGCCAATTTTTAGTAAATAATGCCTACCACTTTTTTTATCTTTCTATCTTTTTTGGTGATGTCAAAGTACTCAATTTTACTTCATACCCATCAAACATCCCTTCTAATAGAAATCTTTCGAGCATGGACAATAGAAAGAAATTGAAAGTATAGCATGCTATTCATAAATTTTCATTTTTTATGATTAAACATGAGAATCTACTAACTTGGAAAAGGACTCTCTATTTCTTACTTATAAATTATTATCTTAATTTTTTTATTACCAATGAAATTATTCATATTAAATATTCAATTTTTTTTCATTATTTTTGGAGAAACATGTATTTAGTGCATGTTGATTATTGTAGTCATTGGATGAAGCAAGACATAGCATCAAAAGAACTAATGCCTCGTTTCGTATGAGAATATATTTAAGAATAGTGGGCTTGTTCTTTTGATTTCATCAAAACATTTTTTTTGTTTTTGTATTTTGTAGGTCCCAAGTTGTAATGATGGTAAAAAGAGAGATTTACAAATTCTTGAGGGGGTTGGAACTCATTATTCTTGGTGGGGTTACAAAATAAGATCAAGGTGTAAGTAAAAAAAATGTTCTAGAGCATCTACTTTGCATCCAAACAGGGCTTAACAGACTACCAATGTCTCAAGTGAGCTTGTAGATGCATTAAAATTATGGAATTGACTATTTTCTTGTCGTGATCACTTTCTCTTTTCTTAGGTTCTCCTTAAATACTTTGATGATGTCCTAGAACCAAATCCATCTATTGGGCTTGTCTAATTGTAGAAGGACATTGGCATATGACTTTGTGTTTTGTCCATGGTAGTAAATTAAGCTCAATGATGTCGTTTTGTCTAATTGTAGAAGGACATTGACATATGGCTCGTAATGGGTCTTCAGGTAAACAATTAGATGTTGTTTATATATATATATGTGTGTGTGTGTATGGGCATGCTTTGGATTAGTCCCACATGCATAAGTCATGGGAGAGATGCTGGGTATATATGAGAATATGTCCTTCATCAGGTGTGACGCGTTTTGAGAAAACCGTGCGGGCCGAGGCTCAGAGCGGACAATATCACACGCTGGTGGGGAATGTTACATATGGTATCAGAGTCACTCCGCGTGAGCCTCTTTGCATGGTGGGGTGCGATCACTCAACGAGGACGTTGAGTTCCCTAAGGGGGGAAGGATGTATGGGCATGCCTTGGATTAGTCCCACATGCATAAGTCACTGGAGAGATGCTGGGTATATATAGGAATATGTCCTTCACCAGGTGTGACGCGTTTTGAGAAAATCGTACGGGCCGAGGCCCAGAGCGGACAATATCACACGCTGGTGGGGAATGTTATATATATATATATATATATATATATATATATTCATATTATCTAGTTGCTAAAAGAATTGTTGTAGTGGAGCTTATAACAAAGAGGGATGACCATATTTCTGATCACTATTTTTTTATGAATGACAAGTTTAGAGCTTTCAATGAATATATATCTCTTTGTGAAAGAGCCATTTACTTATAGGCTATTTTTTATTGGAAGAACTTGGGCAAAACTTATCCAATTCTTTCAAACGTCTTATGTGATGGGAATTCAAAAGTTCTTACTTCGAACAAGAACTTTTCAAGTTCTTGCTATTGTCTTTTTTCACTTTTTCTTTTCTTTTTTACTTTTAATTGTTTTTAATATATTATTTATTTTCTAACATATTATTGTTCAATTTATAAACAAAATTATAAATATTTTATTAATTAAAAATTAAAAAAATATTTAGTTCCAATAATTAAAAAATATTTTAATAATTAGTTAAAATATTTGCTTAGTATTATAGTATATTAATTAACCGAATTGATGTTAACATTATATTAATTATATTTATTTTGTTAATTAAAATGTTCAATTGTTTTTAGAAAAAAATATATTATATTTGGATCTTAATATATAGTTAAATTTGAAATAATACATATAATATTTATATTTATTATTATTTTACTCCTCATAAAATAATAAGTTATATTCTTAATTCTTACTTTTTATTCAAATACCTACTAAAATTTATCTATCAAATTAATTTTTTAAATTTTTATCATTATATTTTTCATTCAAACATTAACTAAAACTTTTTTCAATTAATTGATTAGTTCTAGAAAACTAAACGAGAACTTAAAGTTTCCATCCAAACATATTTCGTTTGGGGCAAATATTGCATGTTGCCTCAGAAGCCCTTCTTCATCTCCATGGAACTCAAAAGTTGTTGTCAAAATATTATTTCTCAAGTTTCTATATTAGACTAAAACTTCTTAGGGTGAGACATCTTGCCACAAGTCTCTACAATACAAAATAATTCTAAATTGGGGATTTTTTGTATAACAAATCACAGTTTGAAAGAAAAATAAAAAAAAAGCATGTGGGGAATTCAAAGTTGTCTAATGAATATAAAAAATCTGATCTAGCAAATAAATACAGAGCCAAATGCTTAATTTAGGTAAAAAGAACCATATGAAATTTCTCACCGTCAAATTCTTTCATTTGCTATATAAAGATGCCAAAACTAGGAAAAAATGGTGTCACTATTTGGGGTTGGGATGGCTACCACATTGAATAAGAAGAAGCAGGGGGAGCTACTGTTGGAGGGATTGTTTTGTTAATTCTTCCTTGTTCTAATTTCTATGGTCATTCTATTCTATTATGGAACTTGTATTTGTTTTTTTTTTTTCTTTGTTGCCAACTTTTGTGACTAAATTTCTAATTTAGGGTTAGTCTAAATTATGCATGTTCTTGTGATTAGTTCCATAACTTGATTCATGTGTTCCATGACAATGTAAAACTTATATTTCTGCGTAATATCTCATGTGCTCTTGTTGAATTGAATGATGTCGACCTTGAAATGGGTCATTGTATGTTCCATGAGGCTAGATGGTCCATGTAGTGGGATTTTTTTATTAGTTTCATGGATAAAATATTGTTTAGATTGTATTACCTACCTCATGGTCGAGAGGATGACAATAGGCAGTAGTTAGTCATTAATTTTTTTCTAATTTATGTTTGCATTAACTCTAAAACATAAAAAGTAGAATAGTTTTGATTTTCTGTCTTTTATATATATTGAATTTAAAGTTTCATTTACTCATTTTGCTCGATCAATTTGGTAGTTTGACATTAATATTAGTGTCCTTTTTAATTCGAACCCCTTTGTATTGCAATAAAAATTGTACACATACAATTATAATTGTGTTTGTAAAAAAAAAAATTAAAACTTGACTTACCTAATTTTGTCATTTTCATATACTTGAATATCTCTTGTCACATGCTACAATACTTTATGCCTATATTTTCTACTCCTCCTATGCTTGATTATTGAAAATTTAAACTTATTCGTCAATCTAAAGAAAGCAAATTGCAATCTAATATGTTTATCAAATTCAAAATAATATCAATTGATGAACTAGTAACGACCTATTTCAATAGAAACCTCGACTATAATATCAATTGATGAAAGAAGGGTAATAAACTATACCAGTTGATATAAACTAATCCAAATGATGATTAATAAATAGCTCATAAAACAATAATATCTCATTAAAAATGCACAAGAAAATAAATGATACCCAAGAGATTTAAGTAATTATGTGGACAAGGTTTCTACATGATTATATTAGTTATAGATTAATAACAAGAATAAATCAAAAACTACAAAATGGGAATTGCAATATCCGAAAAAGAATAAAAAAAAACTAACAATTTCTTCTTTCTTCAACTATCTTATTGACTCCCTTATGAGAATTGTAAAACTCTCTATGCTCGTGTGTTTATAATACAAAAGATACAAAATTACTAATATATATAATTACAGTGTAATTTAAATTTGATTAAAGATTTGTTTGGATCAAAATTTATCATCTTCAAAAATTCAGTTGAAAAAAATTAGAATTTATTATGAGATAAATTATGCATTGACTATTGAAAATTTAAGATGACATAAAATTTTATTAAATCAAAACAAAAGAGGATTAAATTTATGTTTGAACTCTTAGGAAGTTTATATACGCACATATGATAAAAAATTATAAGCTGACTAGAACTTTGCATTAACCTATCTCGCGATAAAAATAAATAAATTAATTTCGAATCACAAATAAAAAATGACCTAATATTTTAGTCGGAGGGCTCCCCTCGCAGCGGATCCCTAAATCGTCCATACCCCCACAGGCTTGCTGGGAAATCCACTTCTTTTACATTGAAATATCTTAAAGATTAGATAAATTTTCATAATTCAAAGTATTATTGAATAAAAGAATTATTTCACCCCCACGCCAGAGCGAGGTAGGAAGTGAGATTCCTCCTACCATCTTTTCTTTTATGGGTATAGCTACTAGTTCATATAAAATTTGTAGCTTTGTAGAATAACCAACCAATAACATTCACACAGCTACCAAGGCAAGATTCATCATCATGCCATATCGTTCGTCGCCTTCTTCGCGTTTGTGCACTTTACATATCTATATCTTCCCTTGATTACTAGGTCATGACACGTTCAAAGTGGACGATGACTATGATGCACCACCATTATCCTTTGTCTTTCTTAAACAAATACATATATTATATAGATATGTTCGGCAGTGATGGCCTTCATTCACTCTCGTCGCCGATGTAATTGTTGTCGTCCTCCTCGTGGCGATGCGCATTGCAGGAGATCACGTTTCGTCTGCTCCAACTTCTGCGCGCACTCGGATGCTGCTGCTGCTGCTGCTTATGCTGCTTTGCACTCATGACGAAGAGACGTCAGATGCCGTGGAAGCAGGCCATAAGGAAGGAGAGGGCCAAGGGCTTCCTCCGGTTGTCCTTGGGCATCAGATGATGCTGCATGCGACAGCCGCATCGCTGATGGGTGGGCAATGGACAATGAGCTATTTATTTCATCGCCGGAGTTGCCTGCAAACGCCATGGCAGCTCAACCAGTCGTACGTGGCCATATATATGTTGAATCGTTGATGATGATATATACGAACATGAGATTCCAACTGCGCTTCTCCCCTCCATCGAGTAGCCGTCCTCCCATTTTTTTTTATTTTGTTTTTTTTCGATTTTAGAAGGATAAAAGTGTCATTGCATAATTGAGAAAAAACTGTCTAATTAATCCCACCAAGACCATTTATGGGTCGTGTGTGTAGAAGAGGGAGAGGTAGAGAGAAGAAGTGAAGAACCCCTCAACCACCACGGCAGTCCGCTCGCCAAGGGGCTCCACCTGCAGCTCACAATCACAAGAGTAAATTCAATTGTTGCCTTTTACGTGGACGTTGAATATTCTAATATATTTTATGATAGAAATTAAGTTTCTAAACGGCTTTTCGTCGTATTACCGATTTAATTAATTATTAATTTATATCACAATTTAGATAGATTATCATTATTCAAATTACTATAAATATCACATTATGGTGTTCGATAACTATTGATAATATAATTTAGGATGAAAATAGTCGGAGAACAAATTATCAAAATATTCTTAAAAATTATTTTATATTTTCATAAGATAATATTATAAATAAACAAAGTAAAAAATAAAAAAAATGAATATAATAAAATAAGATACTCTTGTGGACTATTTAAATTATCAGTGAGACAATAATTAAGATTACAAATATAATTAACATTATCGATAATTAGTTATAATCAAATGAAATAATACGATGAATCTTAAAAGTTTTAAATAAAATAATCGATAATTTATCTTAATTAATAATACCAAACTACCCTTAAGTTTTCAATAGGATAAATTAATCAATGTGAATAATTTCGAGCAGTTATTTATATTTACAAACGTGAACTGTAATCCACATCTTAGATCATTTTGATTGCGGAATGACCCTTGTACTCTGCGTCAGATAAATTTCTTTATCTAATTGGTTACGTAGATTTAGTTTACTTTGGTAATAGTATTATTCCATTTTGTGAGCATCCACCGGCAAGTGACCACAGGTCGTACATCATCTACCGGCGTCACCCGGTCTTCCCGGTGATAGATCGAAGCCAGCCTGACCTCACGTGCCGTGCAGCAGCACCCCTACCCCACCTACACATCTCTCATGTGCCCCTGCTCTCTCTCTCTCTCTCTCTCTCTCTCATGACACGAGAACTGTACCATCCCAAAAGTATAATAAATATTATTAAAGTTAATAATTGTTCTGTTACAAATTTATTTCTATTTTTTATCTCGTAATTTCGATTTGTCTATGTATTTTACAGTTGTTTCTGCACGTAAGTTTAAGTATTTTTGGTAGTGCATCTTTGTTAGATCTGTTACTTCCAAATCTTTCATAACTCGTATAAAATTAAGAAATATTTTTTATTTCCCATGAAATTATTTTACATTTTCTATCTATAAGAAAATAGCATGGAAATTAGATTTATTTTTTTGGGGGACAAAAACAATGTTTTAAAATTGTCTTGCAGGAGTTTTTGCACTCCCATTGAGTTGTCTCTCCCTATTTCTCACTTTCTCTCTCTCTCTCTTCCCTCATCCATCCATCTCTTTCTCTCTCCCAATCCATCTGCTGCTATGAGGATCAGGAGGAGACCTCCCTGCTCCTCCCTCGCCCCTTTCACCTCCCCTCCCCTGTCATCAGCACCTCTGCTCCAAGATCCATCCCTCCATCTCAGTACCCCTCTTGCACCCAATGGAAGAGATGCCACTGCCAGCAATGGAGGAAGGGCAAGATGGGGTAAAGGAGCACAAGAGTTGCACCAAGATGGGCATCCGCCAAAAGACTCCCATGGCTTTAATCAGGATCCTAACAGGCGAACCCCTCTCCATCCTCATCTTCCTCCTCCATCACCACCACGTCTTGATCATTCAGACGAGGCAAAGGGGCGCAGCATCCACTGTAGCACTCTTACGCATCTGACTGATGTCGAACATGGGAAGGTGAGCATCTTCTCCCCTCCCTGCTTTTGCCCTAAGCTAGCCCTTACATTATGTGCACTGTTCTGCTATTCCTTTAGTTTTCTGTGTCACAGATCCCATCCTTCCTGTTTCCTGAGCTCCTCACAGATTAGTGCAATGTGCTGATTTGGGATGGCCTTGCTTTGGATCTCCCTGTGCAGGTGCAGGATTTCGAGGAGTTTCCGGCAGCGAAGGTCGAAGAGGAAAGAGGCGTATTGGTGGATTCCAAGATGAGTTGGGATGATGCTGAACAGGTCAATAGTAACATGAGGTAGGTAAAAGAAAAAAAGAAAAGAAAAGTATATTGCGCAGCTCCCAACTCCTCTCTCCTTTCTCTCTTCTTGCCCTTTTGGAAATGGCTCCCCAATTGCATCTTCATCCTGCTTGTTGTAAAGGAAAGAGTTAAAGCATCCCCACCTTCCTAGTATTTTTGCTACTGCACCATGCATGCCAGCTTGACCCATCATGACAAGTCCTGCAACATTTACATACTTATGTACCCAACACTGTGCCAGCCAGACACACTTGATAGTGCACACACCACAAGACACGAACCATCTCCGTAGTTATTAGCTTAATACAGCCATGTGGTAGGTTTCCACTGCACAAGAGCGAAGAATTAAGTTTATATTGCTGCCGCTCTGGTGGCGTGCATTTGGTGTAACAATAATATGTATATGTTGCTCCATGCCGTGGAGTAAGGGTAGCTGCATAGTTACAGTGTGCAATGCTTTTGTTCTGTTTGGATCTCTCCAGGGTGAATGGCAGCTCCGGCGCGTCGATACTACTCGAAGCGGCGCGGCAGCTTGAAGCAGCCGCGATGGCGGAGAAGAGGACGAAGCGGAAGGGAGGATGCGACGCCCGGATCGACGACCGTGATTATAGATCGGACGAGAGGCCGAAAGAGATGGCGAGCGGTTGTGGAGGTGCTGCTGCTTCGGTGAGAAATAATTGCACTAGTGTTAATGGGAGCGACAGCGATGGGCGTGGCTACGGGGATGGGCCAGCAGCAGTTATGGAGGAGGATGAGGGAGAAGTGGCTGTTGTTGCGAACGGATCAAGCGGCCGGTCGAGCGGGAAGAAGAGACGCAGCCCGGCGGTGCTGATGGAAGGGTCTCGCTGCAGCCGCGTCAACGGCCGTGGGTGGCGCTGTTGCCAGCAGACGCTCGTGGGTTACTCCCTCTGCGAGCACCACCTCGGGAAGGGGCGGCTCAGGAGCATGAGCAGCGTGCGGGGTCAGATCGGCAGCACCACCAGGCCGAAGAAGAATCCCAAGACGACGGCGGCGTCCTCGTCCTCGTCGATGGCTCAGGAGGAAGATGACGAAGAGAAGCAAACGGTGGTGCTTCAACAGCAGCAACCGCAGGCCGTCGACGACGGAGACACGGCGACGGACATTGTGGAAGGAGGAGGAGATGCTGGCGAGGAGAACGCAGTTAAGAAGGCGAAGAAGAAGAGGAAGAAGATGGGCATGGTGAAGGCTCGCTCGATCAGCAGTCTGCTGGACGGCGCAGTCGCGGCAGCCGACGGCGCAATCGCATAAGGAGGCTGCGGTGCAATGCAACTTAGGACGTTTCCTGTTTGTTACAGTTATTGCACCAATTAAAATATGCACGGATTGAGCAATACATGTATATGACTGTGTTGCACGCATGATGCATTGGCTATTTTTTGACTCCATTTCTACTACCTACCTCTAGGCCTGTCGTATTAAATTCTTGGTTACGGCCAGAAGGACGAAGCTTGATGTTTTCATGTTGATGAGATTTATGCACCGGATCTTGCTGTAAAAGATGAGAATTATATCATACCATCCTCCCTTTATTTCTTTTTTCCTTTCTTATATTGGTGCAAGAACAAGTCTCGTGGTGCACTGGACATGCAAATGGTGTTGCACCATCAGTCCCTCCACTTGGCGCATGGTGCAACTGCGACCAGTTTGCGCAACATGTGACTTTTGGCTAGCTTCTTTATGTATCCACACATTAGATGGAGTTGGACAAGGACTCGAAGCAGGAGGTTTATGCACATCTTAATTTGTTAATCTTCTTCTGCATCATCTTTTCTTTCGTGTCTTGCTTTTAATTGGGGTCGATGTGAGAGAGGAGTTGACAGCTCGTTTTGTTTGGTCCTTTTGTGTGTGCGCCAGCGCTGCGCTACGGGGTGGCCGAAAACAAACAACTCTCGGATCAGGTCTAATTTGATTAATTATTCCCAACGTCATCTTTATGTCCAATTATCTCGAGCGCCATGGGTTCTAATCACCTCCAGGTGAGCTCACTCTCTCCTCCGCTTCTTGCCCCCGTTCCCGATGTGTGTCATGCATGAGTGACATGCATCCACATTAACTAATTAATTAATTGGTTAACTAACTACATTATTCATTTCTTAGAGTTGGTACTAAATGCGTTAGCTACTTAGTTGCCTGTTCAAATGACCTTAAACGTGTTAGCTACTTGGAATGTTATTATTAAACTAGCATTGCTAACTAAAATGAGAATTAGTAAATCTTAATATTTTAATTCAGGGCAATGTTATATGCTCCTTACCCTGTGTGTGTATTCTCTTGTAGATTTAATTTGTCTTATGGATCAGTGAACCCAAAGATGCTCCATTTTTGTCACATTATGGTCATCTTACTTTTGAAGCCCGTTGCCTTTGGATTTTGGATATAAATAAGGTCATCTTACTCTTGGGGATTTTGGATTCATGTCCATCGCATCTTGGAATTTTCGGATTTTGGATGCCAGCAGTTAATTGCGCATTGAGTCCTTTTCTCAGAAATAGTTAACGATATATTTTTCAACACGCTTCAGAAAATATGCAAAAAATGCGTTGTATCACTCTTTACAATTGATAGCATATATGCATTATTTTTAATTCTTTTATCAGGGCGGTGTGAAGTATTTGTTTTTTTATTTCACGTGTGCATCGGTTGCTTACATGCAATCCAACTTTTTGAAGTCTCATTTATTTATTTTTAATAACATCTTAGCCAAGGACATGCCCGACAAGCTTGTTTTCTCAGCACAGTAATTATTCCCTTCAAATAAATTTTGATGAACTTAAATGGAAATTCTTATGGTAGAGCACAATTAATTAATTTCTGTATCTGGTTCATAATTATTCTACGCGTTGCTTCAGAATTTCTTCTAGAAAGACCTTAATTATATAAAAAAAAATCTAAGTCCAAAAATACAGTTACGAATTTAAAGGGTTAATTTAAAAAACCTCCACTAAACTATAGCCGTAAAGTTCCGATTTTTTTCTGCCTAGAAGCCTGTCTCCGTACCCTCACTCTATTTTATAACTTAATTTTAATCAATCAACAAACTGATTTACATAAGCAAAAGAGTAATTTTTATAATAAATTTTACAATTTGCATAAGCTATTTACACAATAACAAATAATTTGTGGTTTAAGACCCACGTCACACAATAATAGACCGTATATCTATGTGCATGTCTCCCGTCAGAGGAGCTATCAACCGTCTCACCATCGCCATTATCATCATTTGCAGTGGCGGAGCCAGCCAATTCATTAAGTGGGTTCACAAATAATAATTTTTTTAATATATTTATTAATATATAATATGTATTTTTTTTCATTTTTTTCATTTAATTTATTTTTAAAATATTCATTTTTTAGGATAAACAAGAATAAAATTATTTTAATTTTAGTTCTATATAATTAAAATATTCATAAATATTTAAATAAGAATTGATATTAAAAAGTATATACTCAAATGCATGATCAAGAAATGTATTCTCCTGATGATATATTTATTAATATATAATATGTATTTTTTTTCATTTTTAACATTTAATTTATTTTAAAATATTCATTTTTTAGGATAAACAAGAATAAAATTATTTTAATTTTAGTTCTATATAATTAGAAATATTCATAAATATTTAAATAAGAATTGATATTAAAAAGAATATACTTAAATGCATGATCAAGAAATGTATTCTCCCGATGATATAGAAAATAGTATTAAATAGTATTTTAATGTAAAAATTAAATAGTGATCCAATTAAACTAAAAAAATTATAAATATATTTTCTGGATGAATATTGCTTTTCAGATATTATTTCACATTATTGTTAATTAATCTAAAATTATTTCAATGTAAAAGTATGTATGAATATGAAATAAAAATAATAATGTTAAATGTATATATCTAACATATAAATTATTAGATTATGATGATATAGAATTGAACAAGATAAATCAAAACATTACATATTCAAATTATCTTTGATAAGTTTTTTCCTCAACCGAATTAATATTAGAGAAATTAAAATATTAGGTTGGAAAAATTAAGCTTTACAAAAGTAATTTAAATATTGAATAAAATAATAAATGAACATATATAATTAGCATTGTATATTTTTTGTGAAAAAATAAAGCAGATGATGAAAACTCTTAAAAACATGTAGAATGCATGGTTCGAACTAGCGACCTCCTTCAGTGTGCTACTGATAACATTTGTTAAACTACTACTATTGTACTACTTATCCAGTGGGTGCACGTGCACCCACTGGCACCCATGTGGCTCCGCCACTAATCATTTGTATGGATCCAAATACAAGGGTAAAGCCATAACTCAGTACGTATGGTCACCCATAATAATATCTATATAAACCGTAAATCAATATCAATAATAACTATCCAATTCTATGAACAATCAATAATTTATAAATAAGGTCATGATTAAGCATAAACAATTTATGCTATAACAATTATCTATTAACAATAAGTAATTGATCAATTATACAATTATCCATATCATCAACTTAATGATGATCAATCAATATCCATCACTTCAATTATCAATTATCATTAATCATTTATCCAATTGGCCAAACTCAAAGAAGGCCACATTTAGCAATTATCAATCAACTCTCGATTGGGCATAAAGGTCACGATCTACTATCCATCAGTCATCACTCACGATGAAGAAATCAATTATCTATCGGCCACTAGGCCACAATTCACTTATCCATCAACCATATCGGTTGCAATACAATCGTTCGTACCATAACAATTACCATACGATTGTTAATTAGTTAGCAATTATCTTTTCTTCAATTGCAAAGGGTGCAACACAATCGTCAATATCATAGGTCATAATACGATTGTCAATTAATCAATTTATAATACAATCGCCAATACCATCAATGTCACAATACAATTGTCAATCAATCAATTATCCATTATTTATTCTTTAACCACTAGGATTGCAATACAATTATCTAGAGGTCACAATACAATTGTTCAATTATCCATTTAATCTTTGGAGTTACCATACGAACCATAAGGTCGTGTCGAGAGCTCTCTTTTATTAAGGGAACATCATGTCGCGTGGGACCAATCAACGATAAAGATCGCAATTCGCAAAGCATTAAGACCCACAATCTTCATCTTTTATCTTGTTTACCTACGATGTCTATCTTTATCAATTTATCCATTGGACGTCTTTTCAATATAGGGTACCGTTATGGGATCATATCAATCATGTCATATCAATTAGGTGTCAATTAATAAATCCATACACATATTCTCAATAACCGATTTTTCATCGATTCCAATTCTTCATTATCAATTATCAATAAAAAAATGTGATGATGTATCATCATGCCCATAATTCAATCTTATCGATAAGTCAATTATCGATAATCAATTTAATAATGATTCTACGTAACAATTCATGACAATCCATTAACATATCAATAATTCAATCATAGCAATAAATCAATTATCAATAACTAATAATCTATGATTAATTATGATACTATTATGTCCAAAAATTATTAATATAACAATTATCATAATTAATCCTTATCAATAATTCAACAATAATATTTTCTATAACTAAACTCGGGCTGGGTCCGACGGAAACCGGGTCGTGTCGCTCCATTTCCAATGTGTTATTCCCTCAATACTATAACTCAGGCCGGGTGGGTCCAAACTCAATCCGAATCTATTCGTCTACTTTTAACCCGAGTCGCGTTGTCCATAATCCGAGCCAAGTTCATTAAACTCAGACCGGTTTCAATCTTATTCGCACCATATTCATAGGAACCTGGGCCGGGCAGTGCAGAACTCAAGTCAAGTTCTGTCGCCGTCGAGAAGATGCATTTTCAACGCGACTTTTGACCCTATTTTTGATGCCATAATCTATGCATTTCTATAAGCAATTAATTCATACTATATTTCAATTATAGGGCAAGGGTCCTGAGGGTCTACACCGAGAAAACCGTCGATATAAGGATCCCCTACGTACCTTAAGTTGGTTGAAAAATCAACTATGTTCCTATTATTTGTGAATTGTACGGACGTCGTGACTTTGACCGACGATTACTCCCTATTGACGTCCAAAATCGTTCGGCTACCACTTGAATCTTGTTCTCCTTTGTCGAGACTTCGAAACGATATATCACCCGCACTCTCAAGTACCTCAGATTGTGAGAAAACGAAGGAGAAAAGAGGGGCTCTCGTGCATAATTTTATGGAGGCAAATAATACTTTCTAACCACTCTTTGGGCCCTATTTATAGAGATAAGGGTTCTAACTTCTATTGGGCCTTGAATTCTTTTAAAATCAATCTTGGCCTTTCATCACTAATTAAACTTTTATTAAATATTAAGATTAATTAAATCTAAATTTCACTAATTATTTCATAACCATACTAATTAAAAATTCAGCTCTACTCAAATTCCTTTTTATCTCTTTTATAATTTCTTTCAATCAAACTCTATTTTTATTGTATCTTTATATTTCTTTCTTTTCTCTATTTTTTGTAATTATTTAATATGATAAGATTTTACAATCTAATTTTCGGAATTATTTAATTCCACAATATTTTATTACTTAATTTTCGGATTAAAATAATTAATAAATATTATTTAATAGCTGAAATATTTTTAACCCATAAAATTCTCAATCCTCTTCTATGTGAGAATCCTATGTCCATTAAACATTCTTTTGGACCTCTAATAAAACTGAAATCTCTAATCCCACTCTATTTATAATTCCTACTTCCAATAGAACTTAATCTTTATTTAACAATTGAGGTTAGGTTAAATTATTTTATTACCCTTATTGAAATCTTGAGGTGTTACAATAGCAATTTTTTGCGTCTAACCCTAAAGTATGAACTTATTTTATTACATCTCCAAATTTTATCACAATTTTAACTTACATCCTTTCATCAAATTATGTTAACTTATTTTGTTATATGTTATTTTTCTATTTATGAAAAGATTAAAATGTCCTCCTATGACTTTTGGTTTTCATTGGTAAGCACATAAAGAAAAAATATTTATTTGAAATCACAAAGGACATGTTATTCTTCTCATAAATTAAAATAATAAAAAATTAACATAATCCGACGGAAGGACTCAAGGGAAAATTGTGATAATAGGGATGTAAGTTCATTGTTATAATTCAATGGAGATTTATGAAATTAATCCGAATTTAAATACAACGATGAATCTCCTTTTAACATACCTCATCAAATTTTATAAGACATATTGATAATGTCTTGAAATTAATATATAAATAGATTTAATGGGGTACTCCCAACTCCCTGCTCCCAAATTTTTCGCAATCGTTTGTTCTATCATCTACAGTTAAAATCATGCGTGGTTTCTCAATCGTTTGTTCTATGCGCGACGGCTGAGATGTGCCTCTTTCTTTCTCCCAAATCTCCCATGTCTCTAACCAGCAAGTTCTATCTAGCGATAGTGGAACGGGACTTTGGCAAATGCGGTGGTGATGACGTGCGGTCACGGAGAATGTGGTGGTGGTGGTGAGGGGTCGCTCGTGGAGGATGCGAGGGCGGGGAGGGCTCACAGAGAAAAAGGAGGAGGGCTTGCAATGGTGGCGATGATTTGCGAAGGCAGCAGTGATGAGGAGTGACGGCGAATACGATAGCGACGATGAGCAGTTCGGTGGTCGAAGAATAGAGCTTTGGCGAACGGAGCGGCATCGATGGATGGAGATGACTTGCGAACGCGGCAATGACGAGGAGCACGGTCGAGAGAAAAAAATTCAATGAAGTCAATGGACGAATTTGCAGTCGTCGGGCGAAAACCCAACGGCTAAAAAGTTGTGCGCAATTCCCGCCATATATGATAAATCTATTTGCTACAAACTTAGGAGCAGGTTGATCCTATATAAATACTCAAACAGTTAGTTTGACAAGGATTGTTCATGTTTTTAGCTCGATGATCTGCCATGGAAACACGCATGTTTGTGCTAACCTCGTGCCCAGCCCACTACAAACATTTTTTTTTTTTAAAAAGTAAGATGTTATAAAAAGGAAAAACAAATAATTTCTGAAATTTTCAAATACTATGAATTTTGCACAATAAAAAGATATGATTTTTTTAAAAAAAATTCAAAATAATTTCTGACTTATTCATATCTGCACACACAACATTAGCAAGTTTTTTAATCTAGAATATTTGTGTATGTTTATATAATTTTCTAGAATTTTGTAATTATTGTTTAATTACAAAATTTGAATTGACTCAATTAAGTAATATATATGGAAAAATCAGATATACACATTTTCACAAATAAATAAGAAAATTTAATGATTTTCTAATACTTTCTTTAACTTTCAAAGATTTCATCATATTTTAAAATTGCAAAAATTTACTTTATGCAATTATTTGAATTTTGTTTAAAAATTGTATATCCACATATAACATTCAGAAAATTTGTGAAAATTATAGAATAGTTTCTTGATGAATTCTGACAATTTGATTCTAAGCTTAATTACATATAAAAAATTATGCTTATGCAATTATTGGAGTTAAAATTCATATCTCCTTTAATTATGTCAAGAAAATTAAGTGAACTTTCTGAATAACTTTCTAATTAATCCTAGCAAATTTTGTGTATGATGTGTACATTTTTAGTTGCGAGAGAGTTTCCGTAATTAATGAACTTAATATGCATATAAGTTATTCAATATGAAATGCCACCTTTAGGAGTCATACAAAGGCGTTTTATCATTTGAAAATGAATAATATCAAGCTATTATATTTTTACTTTAATGTTAGTTGAAACCTTTTATTAGTTCCTTTTCGGTAGCCTTAAAGCGAGCATGCATAATGAAAATATTATTTTTGTGTTGTTTATGAATTAGTGTTGTATGTCATATTTCGTTAATTTTGTTTGTTGAAATTAAATGATGAATCATTTTCTTAATGAAATTAGCATAAATGACAATTCCAATATCCTTTTATACTGTCTTAAGAAAAATTCATGAGATTAGCGTGGCAGACTTATAAAAAGGATATGATAGAATAATTTTCATGGAAAATATGCGTTTCATTTCATCAATATCTAAGAAAACCTTCCATAAAAAAAAAGAAAACCTCTCGAGTAGTAATTAAATTGAATAGTGCGAAAATCTAGGTTATTAGTAGGGGTGTTCACCGATTGAGTTTGACCAGACCCGTAAATAAACTCGACCCAACTCGAATTTTTTTTATCGAGTCGGGTTGAGTCGGGCGAGACACTTTTGAGTTGTGAGATCCGAACCGAATCGAATCCAATTGGGTTGGGTCAGTTTATCGGGTCAACCCGTTTTTTAAAACTTTTTAATCAACCATTTAATTTGTCAACCAAAATATCAATTAATAACTGAAAAAATAAAATCCTTATATTAATATGCCATTAACCGAGTTACCAGCGGTTAGTAGTTACAACTACGTACCAAAAATCAAAGTACATCATTTATTAATAATCATCTAAAATTCTAAATTTCTTACAAAAATAAGCATAGAGAGCGAGAGGCAAGAAGTAAGTAAGACATAACTACTAACTAGAATTAATAGTTAATACCACTAATGCACTAACTAATTGAGTCAACAGACTCACTACTCAGTAGTCAGTACTCATGAGTCATGCAAAATGGCCAATACAAAATTACAAATAACCATCTCTATGTCTAACTAACAAAAATAAGTTGAGAATTTCTATATTGACATCATAATTCATAAGAGCAACAACAACAAAGTCTTATCCCACTAGGTGGGTCGGCTATAATTCATAAGAGCATTAATAAATAATTATATTACCTCCCTCACAAGTCACAGACCGACAGCAGTACAACACTGTATTAGTAATATAATTCATCCACAATTGTATATAATGCATTCTTGCCAAAAAGCCAAGAAGGTAAAGGACTGTAATACAATTCATTCACTAATTGCAACATGCACTGCATGAATATGACCTCTCATACTACTAGCAAAATTCAAAAAACCAGAACTTTAAATGTAACATCTTCTTTAGTTCTTCCATTTTTGGCATAGAAAGTGACAACCTGCAAACATGAGAATTAGTCAATCAGTGAAGAGAATTAGTCAATCAGTGAATCACATAGCATTTAAGAAGAAAAAAGCATAAAAATTCTGTCTATTTAACACAAACACATATTTAAATTTTATTGTTGTATCATTTAAGCATATATTAATTAAATTGGTCACCTGGATGTTTATCTTTTTTAATTTTTATGTGTCACTTGCAGAGTAATTAACAAAGAAAGAGTAGATATATAAGTGCCAAAACACAAGTTCACAACCCTAGGTATCACTCTCTACTCCAAAAAGAAAATGATATTCTATGTTTTCTTTGGTGGGTAGATATACTACATTCTTGACATAGTGTCTTGTTCCATAGTGCAGCTATTCTACAACCAAATGGTAGCCAGTCCCATCTCTCCTATCCCATCCCGCCATCACCCCGCTCCCTCCCTCTCCCTCCCCCTCCTCCTCTCCAACACACACACGACACCAAATATCTCAAAAGAGGCACCAGAAAGTCTCCACAGTATATTTATTCTCTGATTTCTTTTTGCAAACAATCAAGTTTCTTGGTCATAAACTAGTTTCTAGTCGTGCTATGAAAAAAATTTTGAACTGTGCATCCATGTTCCAATCCTGGAGATACACTTGGTTTCTTCTATCACATACAACTACAAGTTAGAACAAGAAGTTGAGTGGTAGAAAAAAGGACTCGATAGCAGGAAAAAGCAATTGCTAAGACAGCCTAGCATGTATTAAAGTACAGCAGGAACTCAAGGAATAAATTTGTCTCCTTCCAAGAAACAAAGAAAATAGTTCACTTTCTTTTTCCTTCAATATCAATATTATGAGAACTAGCCAAAAAAAAAAATATTACACTATATGAGAATTCTGTCGAATTACCAATATCTGGCATATAAAATAATTAATTTTCTAGACCTGGCTAGTAGTCTAGTAGTGGAATAAAGTTAAGTTGTAGAATACTAGAATGGGACCAAACTGATGTAATTTTCACACAATAAAAAATTGAAAGCTACATAGTAAATACATGAATTAATATTCAATAAAGATATACAACAAACAAAATGATAATGACATAAAAATTGAAGATCATGATTTTATTTTTACCTTTGTCTTTAAATTTCAAAATACATCAACTAGTCACCTGCATGATGCATTATCCTTTGCTCCTAATAATCCTATAACAGATGGAATGATCAAAATGAGTTAGCAAAATGAATAAGGCTATAAGATAAGAAAAAATCATAAAAAATATGTTTACCTTCTTCAATCTTCTCCACCTCTACAAGTTCAACTCGAAGATCATTTGGCTTTATTGGAATTCTAAACCAATTTTGAATACAAATTAGAGACTCAACAGTAATTGGACATAAACTACTACGAAATGGATCAAGAACTCGACCTCCCATACTAAATGCACTCTCAGATGACACTGAAGAAACTAGAACAACCAATATATCTCTAGCCATATGAGAAAGAATGTAATATTTTGATGTTTTTAAATTCCACCATTTCAAAATCTCAAATATATCAATATTTTCTTCTACATCATACTCCATATATCTTTCCAGTTCATTTTTCTTTACGTCACCTTGTTTTCTCCTTACTTTCAATCGAAATTCATCTTTCCAATCTATGTCTTCACTACAAGTGTTGGACGTTGAGTCTGTCATGGAGCTTAAGCAGCTAGAATCACTTGTATATGGAGGAGTTAACACTTTATATTGTTCAAATAGTCAATGGATGAATAATTTCATTTTTTGCAACATTTCCTTACTTCTACCTCCATCATACATTCGAGTAAAATAGAATTCGATATATTCCAATTTATAACGCAGATCAAGAAAAATAGGAAAAAATAAAAAATAATTCAACATTTTATCATCATTTCAAAATTCATTATATTTTAATTCCATCTTCACTGTCATCATTTGCAACACAGTGTCATTGATATGTGACCACTTTTGTAATTGCTTCCGAATGCCAATCAAATTGTGGAAGAAGGCAGTGGAAGTAAATGTAGTGATCCTGAAAATGATAGAGTAGCATCGTAAAACACTTTCAAAAAGTTTACAAACACCCGAACACGACTTCAATCTTCACTTGTGAGAATTGAAGCCTTAGCATCCTTAAAGAATGTTATGTAAGATCTTTCATGATCAAGCCATTTGAAGACCTTTTCAAACTTTTCTGCAACTTCTAACATTAGGTAAGTAGAGTTCCAGCGGGTGGATACATCAATTAGCAACTACCTTTTACAACTTATATTCACCATTTCAACACATCTCTTAAAAGCAGATAATCTACCTGGAGAAGATCTAACATACTTACATGAAATTCTCACACTTTTGATAGATTCATCTATTATAGTCATTCCTTCACGAACAATTATACTTAGAATATGTGCAGCACATCTTATATGCACTAACTCCCCATCAAGAAAAGCAGTGCCACCCCAATCACTCATACCATCAACCAAATAAGCAATAGCTAGTTTGTTGGAACTTGCATTATCTAAAGTAGCACAACCAATTTTAAAATTACCCAATCCTTCAAGCATGTTTTCAAAGCTTTCTCTATGGTATCAACTTTGTGATCACTAATCAAGTCAAAACTTATTATTTTTTTATGCAATTTCTACCTGTCATCTATGTAATGAGCAGTGACATACATATAATTCATGTTTAGAATTGAGGTCCAAGTGTTTGTTGTTAAAGAAATCATTTGACGATTTTCAGAAAAAATATGTTTCAACTTTTGTTTCTCAACCATAAATAACTGCATACAATCTTTAGCAATAGTTATGCTAGACGGAATCTAAAATTTTAGTTGCAATTCTGCCATAAAATCTTTAAAGCCTTGGTTCTCAACAAGCTTGAAAGGAAGCTCATCAATAATAACAATTTTGGTAAGTGCTCATAGTAACAGAATTGCTGGGATCTTCCTCGCATTGCTTGCCAAGAGCTTTTGTTTTTTTTTTTGTCTTTTATCAGTAGCTATATTATTTGGGTTTCTCACACAATTCTTTAAATGCTTTAATAAATTTGATGTCCCATGGAAAGCAGCATTGCAAGTATAGGACTTTTGGCAATAATTACAAATAGTTCTATCTTGTTCTCTTTTAAAATGAGCCCAAGCATTAGAAGTAGGTCCACAGGGTTTCCTTTTCAGTACCTCTTTTTCTATTGATGCAATTTCTTCTATTGGTCGAGGTTCGATTGTAGTAATGTCCTGTGGTTGCTGTAATTCAAGTGAATATGTGCCATGTTATTGTATTCATTATTCCTACTTAATGGATTATGTGCACTTCCAACTTGGGATCCCGATCTGCTAGCAATTTGGATCATATTTTCTTTTTCCATAGTCAGTTTTAATGGGCCTACAAGAAGGGAAATTAGTTAAGTATAAGAAGTTAGTAACAACCACAAAATGGCTCTAAAAGAATTCCAATATATAAAACAAAATGCAAAATATACATGGTTTAATAAAAATAAATTAGTATAAATATTCATATATCCAATTCACCTGGGGCATCTCACCATATGGGCATCTAAACTAACAAGTGACAAGAAGGAAGGGAATAAGGATTAAACATAAAAAAATAAAGCTAAAGGGAAAAAATCTATCTAACCTTGTTTTAGTCTCTTAGAAGTCTTCAGTGGACACTTGACAATGGGGACTTCTTGAATCCTTTTAGTAGAAAATTATCAACTTGTTAAAATAATATGATGAATAACATAAGCAAAAGAACAAATAAAACCTACATGTTCTTCAAAGTGGCAGATCCTACATATTGTCACATAAGGATATTGATGAAAGTTGAGTACAATTTAAAATAAAACTAATCAAGAAGGAAGGAATAAGAAATAAAATAAAACAAATAAAGCTACAAGGGAAAAGTCTATTAGACTATCAGACCTTGTTTTAGAAGCTTCAAGCCTTCAAGGGTGTCTTCTTGAATCCTTTCGGGCTTCAACATAAAATTATCAACCTGTTAAAATAATATGATGAATAACATAAACAAAAAATAATAAATAATACACAGTAATGTCAAAACAAATGCAACATACATATATTGTTATTTAAATGCAACATACGTTCAATTAACTTATTTAAATGTTGATTTAAAACTCTATCTAGAAAAAAAGTCATATGTTCCTCAAAATGGCAGGTCGTACTATCCTAGTGTCCTACTTTGTTGAGGTAATTGAAAATTTTATCTGAAATAAGTCAAACTTTATAAATATGGTTAATTCCTTTTCAATGGATACAATATTAATAAATTAGTAATATGTCTTTATTATTCTTTTCTTGTGGCTTGCCTGTACAGAAATTTTTGTGCTATCCATTTCAAAATGAAGATAACGAATCAATGCAAGCATCAAGAGAGGCTATAAACAAAGTTAAGAACAAAGGAGAACTGATCAGCGAGTGAGCGAGATCCTTAATTCCTTACCATTGCTAGTAGACTGCAGACGGCTAGATGTCAGACAGGACAAACTCGATTCGAGCCCTAATGTCACTAGAGTAGAGTGGAAGGAGCTGGATTGTCAAAGATCAGGCCCTGTTGGATAAGAATCCTTAGATAGCCGCTGAAATGTCATCGACGACGAAAAAAATGAAGCCCTAAAAAGCTACTGATGTTGTCTCAAAAAAGAAGCTCACGCTTGAGAAGAAGCCGTAAATCTCATCAACCCTATCGTCGTCATCGCCGTTCTCCCCTGTCGACTGTCGAAGAAGAAGCCCTAAATGCCTTCCGTCAGTCGTGGACCTCACGCGGACTCGTGATGTGCCGAATGTCGATGTTGCCTACTCGCCAGTCGAAAGCCTTCGCCAACCTAATGGCTGCTACCCTAGAAGACACTCAGAGTCTTAGACGATGCGACGACAGACATACAACAATAGTGAAGGCGAAGCAGTTAAACACATGCCATGCTAGTATGCCACACCTCATCACACCAGGTCCGCCATAGAAAGTTAGGCACTTCCGCACTAGCGCACTTAGCGTCACACCGTCAGCCACTTCGTGTCGGATCAAATCAGATTGAGAAAACTCAACCCGTGTCCGACCCATTTGTGATAGAGTTTCCATCGGGTTGGATCGGGTCCAACATGGAGGATCCGAACCGACCCAAATCCCTTTGGGTCAGTTCAGGTGACTGGGTTCATCGAGTTGAACCGACCCGGTGAACACCCCTAGTTATTAGACAAATTAAATACAGGAATCCTTATTTGTACACATTGATATCATAATATATCACAATAATCAATGTTTTTTTGTCAACTAGTGCATGATGAATAAGAGGTCCTCGAAAATAGGGTTAATATATGATAGTGTGAAACTGTGAACACATTTTTTTTCCTAATTTGGTGTCATGACGAAGGATGAGATGATGGAACACATTAATATCCTTAGTTCTAATTTGTTCTGATCAAATTAGAAAGAATACCACAATGATTTTTTTAATTATAACAAATTCAAAATTCATAAAATATAAATTTTGTTATATTATTAACTTAATGAGTAATAATTATCCTTGAGATAGTGGAAGATGTGTAGAATCATAATGCCCTATTGATATCACTATTCATGATCATCGTTATTTTATCATTTTTATTTTTTGTAGAAATTAAATATTCATAACATCGACGTCTTTCCTATTTTTATATTAAAACTACATGATGACATCTAAGACAATCATCGGTCACATGAATAAGTCTCACAAACTGAATGTTGATAACTCGACTTCCCACTAGGAAGATAACCTTGATATCTTGCACTACAAAATTTATGTGCAATAAAGATTTGAGATTAAGATTGTCACAAAATATGATAGAAAATGTCGATTCTATGCTAACTCGACAAAATATCATATATATGTACTCTTGTTTGGGTACTCGACTACCCACTAGGGGTATTCAGAAGTACAATGACCTCCCACTCGAGCTATTTCTAAATACAAGTTTTAAAAATTTATAATCCCAACATATATTTCTTTAGTCGCAAGTATACAATTATCCCCATAGTATAGATCGAGACTGAATCATAAAGAGAGAAATTTCTAAACTTTCGTATGAAGGAAGAGAATCAGATTTATATGATAAAAAGATGAAGTAAAATTATTAAAATTAAGTATACATGAATGTAACAATTTTGTAATTTTCATTTTGTATTTTTTTTGCTTTTTGTTATCTATGTAATGAAAAGGTTAAATGAGAAAAATAAAATTAGAAAGTCAAGATTAAGTCACGGATGATGTTAACTATCAAGGACAAGGGATTCTTCCTAGGGAGAAACATCAATTACCTGTACATAATATGTCAATTCAGTTGGGTGCGAAGTAAATGAGCAAATCATGAAAATGGATCCCACTACTTTCATATTAGGGATTGCTTCAGCCTCTCCACTCTTGCTTCGAGACTGCATATTCAAAGCACACATTGGATAAGAATATGTCCATCGTCTCTCGAGATGTTTAGAGGTTTTACCCTAATCACATAGTCCAATGGCAACAAAATGCTACTCCTCAGAGCTCTCCTCTCTCGGCTTGAGCTTAGTCTCCACTAATTCGATGATTAATTATCCTAATGTAGCTAGCTAACTTATCAGCTCCTTGCTAAGCTACTTCAACAACATTCCCTTCTCAGAATTTTGTCATATGAAAGGAATAATCGATCATCAGAAAGAAAAAATGAGGAAGTTAAAAAAAGTAACACATCATTAGTCAAAGCAACATTTCCATTAATAGAAAAAATGGTGCAAAATACCAAACTATAATAGTTTATGACTAACACAAACATTCAAAAGATTAAAATAACATAGCTAAAGGAGTTCGATCACCTCAAGAAATTCCCTGCATTGAAGGTTGATTAGTTACACATGACTCGAAGAATTACAGTATTAAGCATCATCATATATACTAAAATTAAACATCATTCCAAGAAGACAAGCATAGAATAACAGTGACAAGCACGCTAAAAATAGAAAGACAATAGCAGTAGAAAACCAACAATAATGTAATAGAGCTCTAGCTTCCCTTCTCGACTCAACTAGTTCTTTTCCTCATCAAAAGAGGCTTCTCCTCCTACCCGAATGTTCCTTTTTTTCTTTTTTATAACCCTACATCATTCTGTCCACCATCCGATCTTTGACATCTGCCTCTGCACAACACACCTTGACACCTATCCGACATGTACACCACCTTTTCTCTTGATTTCTTTCTCTTTCCTTCACAAATCAAGTTGGTGTGTGACACTTGTTCATTGTTGTGCAAGAAGCTATTTTCTTGATACATAATTAGTTGTGATTCTCTATAGGTGTGCCAAGCGTCAATTATACATTTTGTCCTTTTCTATCAGCTCAGCTCTCCTTCTTAGCAATGCTAGATACCCCTATACAGTGACTCTTCTAAATCAACCATCAAATACCTCCATGTAGATACTTGCTAGAATACAAAAGTTTATAAGACGTAAACAATTTATCTAAAAATAACTAAGATGACATGGATACTCGTAAAGTGGATAAAAGGCTAAAAATGTAAATTTTGTATTATTAACTCACATCTTGTTATTAAATCATGCCTTTACCCTAGCCAAAAAAAGGTCAAGAAATCTAAGTCATCAAAGATCCAATTTTTATTAAAAAAACAAGATGTTATAGAGATAACTAATCGTATCATGATTAAGTTTGCACCCGGTGATACCAACAGCACAAGAGATGATTAGGCATGTCAAACTTGGCTGAGGAAGAACCACATTGCTTGCATCACATTTTTTAGTTTGATAAAATCGTCCTCTTATGTGTGAACTCGAAGTTCACAATTTGACTACAATCTTTAGATAGCATTTCACAACAAGTTTGGAGGAACGATGACTACAAGGCATCGTATGATTATGATCAAATTTAACTCATACCAAAAGCATCCAAATCACATGACTAAGGAACTGTCCTTAAAATGTTTTACATGATCGGAGAGCTCCAAAGTTTAGGGATTTTACTTAGATGATGAGACAAAGGCATAGGACCCAGCAAGTTTTGAGGAACGATGATTACAAAGAAATAACTCCTACCGAAAGCATCCAAATCATATGACTAGAGACCACGTCCGTGAACATTATCAAAAAATTCCTGCGATATATGCGTCACATCAGGTGCAGCGGATGAGCTCGAAGCATATGGGCTGCCTGCATATCCTCTGCTCCTCCTAGGAACCTGAGCGGTTGTGCCTAGGCTACGCAGGTATCCTCCTCATGTCGTGTCGGCCACCTCCTCCAAAATATTAGCGTCCTCTACGAAATAAAAAAAATATACAATCATATAAATATTATAGATTATATAAATTATATAACATAAAAAACACATATACGCATGAAGGTGTCATATAAATTAAAAACATGAATCATTTTCGAGATACGTTACTTGGTAGCTAAGTACTCGGATCATCTCCATACTTCTCTATCATCTTTTCATTATACACATCCTAAAAAATTTAAGCATTGCATTTAAAAAATTATTTTCACTAACGTCACCAACCAAGTGAACATGTGATGAGACTTACTAAAATCCTATAAGTAGTGGGCGTGACCAACTCGTTAGTCATTCGGCTTTTATGCGTGGCCTCGTAGATCACACGAAAATCCACAGGACCGCCTTGTTTCTCCTCCTACAATATAGTTTCAAATTTTATAAAGTAACTATAAGGTAAAAGTTTGATTATTCGATTTTGTATCTACAGTATCATGTGCAAAAAAGAAGATGAGAAAAAGAGGCATGTTACAATCTCTTGCTAAAGTTGACTTGCCAAGTTGTGAATAATGTCTATCCAGAAAGAAAATTGAAACACCATTTAGGGGAAAAAATAAGTTGGATTTTCATCACAATTTATCCATTTGGACTATGCAAATAATGTACTTAGCAAATATGGATTCTCCTACTCCATCACATTATTGCTTATTATTTGCACTATGGGATAATATATTATTTCACATAACTTAGGAGCATGGGATTGATTTAAGCATTCATGAACACGATTGATAATAAGCTTGGTTGCAAAATAAAAGTCTAGCGTACTCACTATGGATGTAAATATCTTTCATATTGTTTAAAATTTTGAGTGATGAAGATGGTATTCTTAGAAAATTAACCAAACTAGGGGTTGTGAAACAAAATGATGTTGTAGAAAAAAATGGCTCTCTGCTCGAGTTACCTTATTGATTGTGGCATACATCTTCAATCGAGTTTATTCATTCAACACCCTACAAATTTTGGAAAGCTCATAAACTTACTTCAAGTTACTTGCATCCTTTGGAAAATATGTATATATTTCATATATTTAGGCTTTTTTGTAGTTTAATGATGGAGGGAAGGGTTAGTGATGCGAAGATTTATAATAAATAAATTACTAACAAATACACTAGTAGCTTAGTAATGAAATATAAAGATATAAAATTGTCGATCTCACGATCAACTAACGTATCTATCTAATCTAAAAGATTAATAAGAGATAACATACTTTCGATAAATGAAATTACAAAAATTAAATAACAGAAAACAAAATACTAAATTAAAAAATCTAACCTAATGATGTGTAGAGCCTTATAATGATAAATTAAATCGTAGACGAACCGATTCAAGACAATATAAGTTAATTTCTAACGATGTATTAAAATTTTCTCAATGTATTAGTTTTCTAGTAGGATAAACCAACCTATCTTAATTAAAATTTAATTAATATCACACCGTCTAGGATCACAATCTAATAAGCTTGAGACTAGGTGCACTATGATATATTCCAAAATTATTATCACCCACGTCATGGATGGATAATAGACTGCACCATTAGTGCTTTGTATAGCATCATACTTAATAGTCAATTTAACAGAAACCATGTAATTAAAAGTAACTACTCTAGGTGGATAATATCTAACTAGAAAATATAAATGACATTTGAAATATTATTAATAATATTATACATATTCAAAAGAAAACTAAACTTTACTTAATAATGAAAGAGGTTCTAAAAATTTGTCATGTCAATTAAAAACTATTACAAAGGTCTTATACCAAAAATAAAACTGAATTATCCATAATATAGTAGGTAAATGAAATAGATCTATGAAGCATGAGATCATCCCAACTGAAAGTAGAACAATGAGTACTTAGGGAATTAGAGATGGATCATTGTTTGATCCTTATTCAAAGCGAATTGTGTCAAAATTTCTCAACGAACCCTCTAAATTTTCTCACGTTTTTGGAGATCCATGTAGCCGACCCCACCTAGTGGGATAAGGCTTTGTTGTTGTTGTTGTTGTTGTTGTTTTGAATCCAACTAAAGCTACAGGCCTTAGTTAGCATCGAATTCTCATGCTATAGAAAGGCTTTATTTATGAAAGATTCGGACTTCCATATTATCAAAGAAGAATAAGACTCTCTCTATTAACTTTTCCATGTCAAAAATATGAAAATTTTGGATCTGAATTAATTCTAAGATTTTAGCTCGATATAACTTGAAGATTTCAATCTCTGAAGCATATATATGATAAGTGTAAGAATTTGTGTGTATGCTTGAAATTCCTTCAAAAAGTCGTCCAAATTTGGCATAGTCACAATCCCTAAAAAGCTTATAGTGTCATACATAGTGTTCGAATCGGACTTGAGGTAATAACCCTTGAATCAGGTTGATTTTAGTTTGATATTCCTAACTTAACTATTTCCTTTCAGGGTTCAATGTTTGATGTTCCCTACCAGACCTTGCTTCCTATGTTTTATACCAACACATCTTCATTGAGCATATCATGATTGAATAGATCTGATGACGAAGACGGTAGGAAACAAGATGAGGTAAGGAACGTCTACATTTTTTTCTTTCAATAAAAGGATATGATGATCTATTATAATCCAATGTTACAAATCTTAACGCACCCAAAGGATCATGATGTCATAACGAATCATAGTGGAAGTAACAGTCATCATAAAGAGTAATGACTAGTGAAAATAATGACTTTCACATATGATTGGTATTGTTGGTGGCATGACATTCATAATTTCATATAGTGGTCCGTGAAATCAGCATGTAACCATCGCGTCAATCTAGTCAGGGCTCGTGAAATCCAATATTTTAATATTTCGAATTTGTTTTAACTAAGTCATTTTTTTCATTTCTTTCAAATTGCTTTTCTACAAAATATTACCATAATAGATTACTGACTTAAAAGAAAATAAAAAAAATATTGAAAAAATGTGTGCCATGATTAAATTAACCGAAATGAAACTAAACGCAGACCCACTTATATTTAGGCAAATGCACCAGTTAAGTAAAGGAGTAAAGGTTGATGAGAAAAGTTTGGTGAGCATATTTAAAAGATGGATTGAGTTAATTTGATCCATTATATGTTTAGATATAAATTATGATACGTGGTTAAAAAAAAGTTAAGTTACGTAAATATCTTTATTATCCTTAAGTAAATGCCATTTCTTTCTAATTTGAATGAAAATAAATAAATGGTAGAACATAAATAATTATTTCTAACCCCACAAAAATTACTAATTTGGTTGATTAAATTTTTAGTAATATGATAGGCTTATAATCACTAATCTAACATTAGTTATATTTTTAAAAGTAATATCCAAACAAGTTTTTAAGTCTTTTTAATTCATCCCACTCTAATTAAATCTGACCCATCCCTACAGAATCCTCTATCCATACCAAGCTAGCTTGTGTGGTAGTAAATAAACATTTCAATGTCCATATATATATATATATATATATATATATATTGTGTGTGTGTGTGTGAAATAGAATTATTTTCTACGTTCAGATGATAATTTTTTTTTCAATTTATAACGCAAAATAATTTTAACCTTGGGATCATAACCGTATGTATAGACGCATCAAATATAGGACATCCATTTGATAGTGTTTAAAGACGATCAATATGTCCCTTTTTTGTATGACTAATGTGAGTTATCTTTTAAAATTTATTGGGCTGGCCCATAAGATTACGGAGGCACTGCATAGACTCTAGTAGATTTGTCAACCTATTGTTTAATTACTGTTAATAAAGAAAATGTATTTAGATAATAGGTCGATCGATCTAAGTATACTTGCTCATCTTTCCATTGTACTAACTTCTAAAAGTTTGTTCAAATTTTAAAAAATATTTGATGGATTATCATAGCACTTTAATTGCTCTTTAAATCATTTTAAAGTAATTTGAAATTTGAAATTAAACCACAGATTTAGTAGGCAGAAGTTGATATGTTAGAAAATTACTTTAGTCATTTTATGTTTCATCCAAGATATGAAGTATGTTGGAGCAAAGTTTTAATGCCCTATAGAATTATATTTTGATGATACAAATCTCGAAAAATATAAGTTATATAAAAAAATTAAATAGAAATGAACAATTTTACGAACTAAATTTTGATTGAATAATTGGCTATAATCTCATTAGATTTTGGATAAATGATGAATATCAAAATTGTAGAGAATTCTACTAGCTTTTCATAGAATTCAAGATTATCTAATTTGTGTAACCATGCAAAAAAGTTATGCTCAAAATAGTGCAGGACGGTCAACCTGTCGGTCGAAGCAATGAAGACCGGTCGAGACATACTATCGACCGATCAATCCATAGTTTACCTAGATTAATGTCGAGACTACACCGGTCGACAGACCAGTCGATACATCGGCCAGCTGATAAGCTCAACGAATGAAAATCAAAATGTCGAGACTATATCGATCGACCGATCATGCGTTGGCACTGGAGAAATTGTGCAACAGTCATATAGACCGGTCGACCAATCTATTAGTGTGGTCGACCGATCCTCGGCTGTGATGAACAGTAACGACTAATTTTGAATGAGAAAAATTCTAGACAAAATTTTCACATACAAAAGTCTATAAAATGAGTGCAAAAGGCAGAAGCAAATGCACTCATCCAAGTATTGAAGAAAAACTTCACGTTATCAAAAGAATATATTCTCTTGAAGTTATTGCTTTAGTTTTCTCTTCTTGTGAACATAATATTGTAAAAGAGAGAAATCATTGTTCAGAAAAATTGATAGACCTCATGTGTAAAAGAGATTCTATATTTTACCTCTTGAGCGAGAAAAAAAGATAAACTTCTTAGGAGGAGAGGTGTACCTTATCTCTTGAAGCGGAGAAAAGATGGTTGACGTAGAGAGTTCTTCCTTGTCCCATTTGTAACTAAAGAAGAGTTTAGTGAAATCTCTGATAATCTCGATGTCGAGAAGTCAGAGCGAGGACGTGTGCCAAGGTGTGGTTGGACCTCATCCACAACCACCTTGGGTTCTTGTGTTTGTATTCTCTTTCCCTCTCCTTCTCATATTATGCGTGTGATATGATTTGATTTATTTTGGTTTAAAAATTATTGAATCGATTTTAAGTTTTCGCGATATATTTTGTGAAATCGATATTTTCAAATTTTAACACCAATTCACTCCCCTTTTGGTGTCTTGGGATCCAACAAAGTATTCTTATTATTTTTCTCACAAGTAGAGCTACTACCAATGTTCTTAGGTCCAGACAAAGACCCAAGCGTCCGTTTCAGGTCGAACCGATCGGTCAGACCAGGTAATAATAAAATATTATATTTAATATGGTATAATAAATTAAGCCATTATATTTTGATTATATACCTATGTCAAAATGTAATTATACAAAAAATAACAATAATAAATTATAAAATTTAAATTTAAGATTTGATGTTAAAATTATTACACACTTAATAAATGAATATCTTATTGAATTTTATTGTTATATATAAATTTTCTATTCTTTAATTTTTTGTATTTCATATCTTTGTTTTTTTTTATGTTAGAAGCAACAAATAAGTATTTTTTTCAAAAATATTATGAAAAAATTATATATTCTATAAATAAATATATAGTATAATTAGCGCTTTATTAACTTTGAACTTATTACATATTAAATTAAAGAAATTTTAAATTTGTTATATTATTCATATAACAATAAAGTTTGCACCATTCATTTCTAACTAATTTATCTAATATAATAAATATTATATATGATATAATAAATAAATAATTAACTTATATTATAATATACATTTATGATATTACGAAATGAATAAAATTATAATTCATAAGTTAAAGTTCAAAGTTTAATAATTTGCAGACTAAATGAAGGACAAGAGAACAAATAAGGTGTACAAACTATAAACATAATCGTACATTGTTAATAGTACCAACATGAGAATAAAGGGATAACTATAAATAAAGAAGGAGATAAGGGGGCCAATGTGATTCTTTATGAAGAAAGTTTATTTTTGGATATTTTCTAAATTTATGATAATAAAGTTTATAAAATTATCTTTTAACAAAAAAACAAAAAAAATTTTGGCTCAAAACCTCAATTCAATCTTGGTTTTTTCGATTTTGACCGATTTTTGACTGGTTCAACTATGGATCTGATTTTGAGCCTAATGATAGGCTATCTTGGTGGTCGATTGATGGTCGGACCTTTCCGACCGGCCGGTTTGGTCGGCCCTAATAACATTGGCTACTACTCAAAACTTGAGAATATTGGAATCACTATTATAATATTGTTTATCAATTCTGTTAATAGAACATTTTTTTATATGTTAAAATATATAATCTAATTTAAAACGATTATATTAAAATACAAAACCATACATGAAATTATTCTGGGCCCATAGTCCTTGGTTTGAACTTGCGGCCCATATATAAGAGGAAATAGCTTTTATTTTATTCTTTTTCATTACACAAATTAAGATTTGTAGTGGATTTTTTATAACACACTTCAGTATAAACTAATAATCCAGGAGAAAAATAATAAAAAATATAAGCAACAAGACAAAATCCTAATTGCACATCAGTCTAATTGTAAACATGTTTGTTTCAAATCTGGATTCATTTTTGAAAGGAAGATGCCCATATATCTCTCTAAACATGTTCAAGAATATATGTAATATGCTCCATTCTTCTAAAACATGTACAAAGATAATGGTTAAAGAGCGAAACCTGTCATATATACAAAGTTATTTAGCATTATTACATGCATGATTAAAAATCTGTCTGGAAATTTATATGTTGTTGTTAGCTTAATTAATTGTAAGTGTGCCTAGTAAATAAATTATTTTCTTATTTTAGCTACATAATAAATTTCAACGGTTAGTTAATATCTTCGAGATGCCATTGATGGCATTGATCCTTTTACTAACATTGTTTCTTGTTCAATTAGCTCCTCCAAGCCCATGACGGTGAGAACTAGCATCTGCTATAAAGATTTTATATGCATCTGTGTTTAGAAGTGTTTTCTTCGTCTTTTCGTCTTAATATTTTTTTAAAACCATTAATTTATGACTATTGAATCCCGTGGTTCGTTATCAAAATTTGATGATAATAAATGAAATTGGCCGAAAGTTATTAACTTATGTTTAAGTGATGATCGTATAGATATTAGATTCACATGTGGATATATCTCAAAAATTCGCGCCAATGAGGAGGTGTCCATAATTTGAAGGGCAACAAGCTGTTCCCCAAGGTATTGGCCGCTTAAGTACATGGCTAGACATGGAGCCATAACTCAGAAACCATCCATTTGACACCATCCAAGAGCCAAAAGCTTTCATATATGAAAGTGTGGGGCTAGTTATAGTCATAAGTGGATAAGTAACTTAGACTCGAAGAGTCAATTAATATAGAGGAACCCCATAGACATAATTTAGGTTCCAGTTTTTTACGATCAACTAGTCGACTTTCAATCGAAAAAAAAAAGTTAGAATTAGGATTTTTTAGAACCTAGGATTTTGGAACACAATGAAGGCAACAAACTTCACAGAAGATTAGATTTACTGCAATACATGTATCATGATATTTCTTTTGTGAAAATTTGCCTACCACAAGAAAAACACAACAAAACTCTTTTGTATTTTGGGTAATCCAAAGGAGAGATATATTGTGATATCTCCCTAAGGACCTCTTGTTGTAGGTAAACGAATTTAAAATCCAATATTTAAATATTGACCCATAGAATCATGAGAAAGTTACTATGCAGAACAAATTCGCAAGATTTTTTTTGCAGGTTTAAGGTCAAATATAATGATTTTTAACTGTTGAAGTTGTTTAACTCTAGTCATGGTCACGGTCGGATCAGATTTTCGGATTCATCGGGTCGACCCGCCCCTACTCGTTTATTCTAAGGGAATGTCATCTCTCCATTTCCTCTCCATCCGTTGGATAATCAGCAACCATTCTTGTGATCTAAATCTTATTTGATAGAGGCAAACCCAAATAGGAACACTAGGCAATGAACCACAAGGCGTGCAAAGCTCATTAATTTGAATATTGAATAGTTTCTTCATCATCTTCCCCAAATGATACAATCAAAATGGACTAAGAATGATTCTTAGATAAACTAGATAAATCTTCAAATAGTTCAATCAATATGACAATTTTCTACGTCGGCCTCCACTCATCCCTCAATAAAAAAAAATCATGCCATCAATATATCAAAGTAAGGGCACCAGGATAGATTGGCCCCTAAAAGGTGCAAAGCCCGAGATGGATCAACTGAAATGTATTTGCGGGATGGGTTCATGGGTTCCATGATTATCTTGAGACAAAAGTTTATTTATGATGGCATTGATGCCAAAATAAGGTCGGGTCGAGTTCGGGTTAAAAATTTCAATGCGAATCCGATCCCATAGATCCATTTTTTTAATTTTAAATGATTTTAAAGTTAATTTAACAGTTTTATATCATTTAAAATTAAAAAATATAAAATAAACTATTTTAAATGTAGAAAAGTATATATATATTTAAAATAATATTTTTTGTATTTAAACATACTTTATTTTATTAAAAATATAATAATAAATGTTTTTTATATTAAAAAATAAAAGAATTTTTTTTAAAAAGAAAAATGTTGATCGGATAATCCAACCACTTGACCCGACCCAATCCGACCCGACCAAACTTGGTCGGGGTCGAATTTGTTCACACGTTAGGTCAAACCCGACTCTTGAACACCCCTATAAACGAGGTCCATAGGCCATATAATGACGGTGACTTGGACATTTGAGATATTAAGAGTCCATTTAGCTTAGCTAATATAAAATAACTAATAAGTTGAAGTGTTGATAAGTTGTTTAATGACCGAAGTTGATTTAAAAAATAAACAGTTATGTGTTTGATAATAAAAAAACTTATAAATTATTATTTGAGTCAAATGACCAAAAAGTTCTTAATAATATAATAGAGAAAATATGTGAAGAAAAGTTATGTATATTAAAATAGTATATTTATTGTTCAAATTGATTAATTTTTTTCTCATAGAGGGGGAAAATTTCAAAATAGATAAAATAAGTACTTGTTAGCTTCTTAATATTCTTTTTTTTTATTTATAAGCGGGTAAAATAAGTGCTTGATAGCTTCTTACCAACCAGGGAAAAAAATTCAAACTACTTATACATCATTTTAACTGACTTATAAGCTTAACTAAATATGCCCTAACATCATAGTCCACGACAGTGCTTTATTTTCTAATCATGTCAGTGATCATTTACGAATTAAACTGTTGTCATTCCTATTTTGTACTAATTATCAAGTGTTATATATCTATGCTCTCTAATGTGTGCTATGAATAGTTATTCAGTTGTATTGTTGAATGTTCAATTTCTTGGTAATCATTTTTCCCTTACAAGGAGAGTACGTGTTGTTCTAAGTCCCACAAGGAGCCTATGGGGAACAAATTTATTTTTGCTTTTATACGTCGATGTGGGTTATCAGTTGCTCAAATGTTGATTCGTTGTGTGTGAATTATGATAGCAAATTTGATGGAGGATCCTTTATCTACGTTTGTGATTTTCTTTCGTTTGATTTTCTTTCATTAATTAGAACCTCAAGTCTATAACAAGAGTGAGAAGAATTTGAAGGAGTTTATCTGAAAAGAGTGAGTTTTCCCATATTTTGATTTTTTTAGTCAATTTTTGTGATTCTAATTGATAAATGGCAATGATTTCTTTTTAAAGTTCTCGACCCTGAGACACGTCTCTATCAGCCTTATCTTACCTACTTTCAGTTTAATTATTTCTCTTTTGTATAAAAAAGAAATATCTCAAAAGTATTTAGTTTTATTAATTTTTGAAAATGAATTTCTTATTTTCGTTAATACTTGAATCCTCTACAAATCAGTTTGGCTAATTAGAAATTTATTAGACTAATTACAAAGGGATGATCTATCTATAGTTCGATATGAAATATACTACAAAAAGAATCGTACACTCACGACTGGGGTTATATAGTTGAAAGTATAAATTTTAAAATTTATATGAAAAAGTTTAAGAGATAATTAAGCTTGATTGATGAAGATTGTATCCACAAGTTCATGGATACTATTACTAAATTGGTGACTAAACGGTATGTAGTTATTATAACATTGTTACAAATTTTTGATGGTAAATTTCGTAAAATTCGTCAAAAAATTTAGTCTTAAATGGATTTTTCGACAAGATGATTTTGATGATTGTTGAAAAAACATTCGTTAGTAATAATTCTCCGACGAATACAAGAAAACCATCGCTATTTTCGGGAGATGACATCACAAAGGCGTC
Organism: Pontederia crassipes; assembly: GCA_030549335.1. Classification (NCBI taxonomy): domain Eukaryota; kingdom Viridiplantae; phylum Streptophyta; class Magnoliopsida; order Commelinales; family Pontederiaceae; genus Pontederia; species Pontederia crassipes. Next base: position 10,665,253 of record CM060183.1, read on the forward strand.
CTTCAAAAATTCCAATGGGTAGTGGGTAGTGTTAACTAATGAAGATTACATATTACAGATCTTTACAGAGTTATGCAGTGAGCCACACAGTACCCGATTGCAGAGTTATCATAAGTTTTCAGAAGTTATTAGAAGTTTTCAGAAGTTATCATTTTTCCTAACAGCTGGCATTAACTGATATATCAAGATGATATAATTAGAGCATTTCATTTTTTGTCCTTACTTTCGTCATTGTGTATATAATAGCTGTGTAACCATCATCGAACTCTCTGCTTGCTCTTTTTTGAACTTTTCCATCTAGAAATCAATTCTTTGAGCTCTCCGGCGATTGAGCCATCTACTGTGTCATTGGATTTCAAATATCAACATGGTATCAGAGCTAGTTTTCTTCTGATTTTGGATCCAGTAGAGAGGAGAGAAGGCAGCTAAAGAAGAAGATGGAGAGCTGATCAATGAAACTGGTCAGATATAAACTCTCTACGAGATCGATTGTTTTTTTGGAAATTTTTTGATATCGGATCATTCGATGGCTTCCACTTCTGGTCAAACTGCTTCTGTTTCTATAGATATTAACAATCCATTGTTCTTGAATCCTTCTGATTCATCGTGTCTAGTAGTTACTCACTGTACATTAGTTGATTCTACAAACTATATGGATTGGAGTAGTGCATTCTTTAATGCCATGCTCACTAAGAACAAACATATGTTTCTGGATGGTTCTTTCCCTATTGAATCAGTAGATAGAACATTGCAATTTCAATGGAAGAGGTGTAATGCTTTGATTATCTCCTGGATGATTAGATCTATTTCTAAAGATTTAATCAGCTGCATATGGACAAAGTGCACGAGATGTTTGGGTAGATTTGAATGAAAGATTCCAGAGGAAAGATGGGACCAAAATATATATGATTCAGAATGAGATATATAGTATTGTTCAAGGCCCGATGTCAATTGAAGAATATTCTAACATGTTGAAATTTTTGTGGGAAGAATTGACCCTGATTTCTCCAGATCTTCCTATTATAGAGGTGAATAAAAATTACTCAGAATTCATCATTCAACAAAGGGTTTACATGTTTCTGATGGGATTGAATGAGGTATATTCTCAGTCTAGATCAAAAATTTTATTGATGTCTCATGTTCCTTCCATAAATCAGGTTTATTCAATGTTGGTAGAAGAGGAACAAAGAAATAAGAGTGTTACAGTTGCAATTCAGAATCCAAACATTGTAGCATTTTATGAAAATGGAAATGGAAATTTTAAACCAAATGTGCCATATCATAAGGGATATCAAAAAGGGAAAAAGGATTATTCAATAATCTGTGATCATTGCCATAAGCCAGGACATAAGAAGGTACAATGCTTCAGAATTATTGGTTATCGTCCAAATTGGAAGTTCAATAATAATAGAAATAAGCCTATTGATAATACAACAGCTTGTGTTCAAACAGGTTCTGAACAAAGTTAAATTAGAAACTGATACAATGACCAATAATGATAAAGGAGGAATTCATATTTTTGAGGAACAATATCAGTTTATATTGAAGAAAATTGAAAAGGATCTTAAAGTTGGTAAAGACAGCAATGTCCATATGGCAGGTATGGCTAGTAACATTCCTCCAACTTTGTTTTCAAAGGAGGATCCTTGGATATTAGATACTGGAACCTCACATCACATGACCTCTAATTTACATGTTCTCGATAATCTGGTGAAATTATCAGTTCACAAAACAGTAGTATTGCCTAATGGAAGTAGAGTATCAGTGACACATAAAGGAGTTATCAAGATAGGCCTACAAAAAATATTATCAGATGTTTTCTATATACCTGATTTTAAATACAACCTCATATCAGTTTCTCAACTTACTAAAGAATTGGATTGTTGAATTATATTCTCTTCAAATTACTGCATGATACAGGAGCACAGTGGGAGATTGAACCTGATTGGTAGGCAGTTCAATGGGCTTTACTATCAGAGGCTACTGGTAAACAAGAACAAGCTCGAGCCATGAATGTCAAGGAAGTTCAAATCTGGCATCAAAGGCTTGGGCACCTTCCATTAGACAAATTAAAACTAATTGTTGATTGTAATAATTCAGAGTATGTTGACTCAGTTCATCATTGTCAAGTTTCTCCTCTTGCAAGACAAACTAGATTTCCATTTAAAATTTCAGATAGAGTAAATTGTATGAACAAGCTTGATACATTGCATATTGACATTTCGGGGCCTTATAGAATTGTTTGTCACGATGGTAATAAGTATTTTCTTACCATAATAGATGACTTTAGTCGTATGACTTGGATTTTCTTACTCAAGTCAAAATTAATCTGATTCTATTACCTGCCTGAAATAGTTTGTGGTACAAATGGAAACACAATATACAAAAAAAATTAAAAAAGTCAGATCAGATAATGGGGCTAAATTTTTCAGTAAAGAATGCACAGATTTTCCAAATAGCAAGGGAATTGTGCATGAAAGTTCTTGTCCATATAGTCCACAACAAAATGGGTTAGTGGAAAGAAAACATAGGCACATATTGGAAGTTTCTAGAGCACTGTTATTTCAATCCTCCTTGCCAATTAAAATTTGGGATGAGTGTGTCAAAGCAACTGTTCATATCATAAGCAGGATACCTCTGTAGATACTGAGTCACATTTCAGCATATCAGAATTTTTTTGACAAAGAATCTGACATTAAACATTTGAGGGTTTTTGGCTGCCTTTGTTTTGTTTCAAATCCTAACATGTCAGATAAGTTTGGACCCAGGGCAATCTAGGGTGTCTTCATGGGATATAGTACTACTCAAAAGGGATATAAATATATGGATCTACAGACACATAAATTTTCAGTAAGCAGAAATATGAGGTTTCAAGAAGATTCTTTTCCTTTTGCCAAACAGAAAACTATTTTAGATGACTGTGGAAAGAAGACTCATTTATCAGATGTTTTTTTATCCAGAAACTATTCAAGTTCTACAAGTGCAACCTTAGAATCAAAGTACAACACCAATAGACAATGCAAGTGAAGAAGTCGGTAACTCTTTACCCACACTTGACATTCAAGTTTCTTTACCAACTTTATCAGATTGCAATTCAAATCAGTTGTAGGTTCCAGATCTCTGTGACCAGAGGCCTAAGAGATCTACCAAGAGGCCAGAGTGGATAAAGGATTATGTTGTTAATATTCCTTATCCTATGTCAAACTATGTCACTTTTGATGATATCAAACCTTCTTACATGTCTTTTCTCTCCACTTCAGTTGATATAGTTGAACCTAGTTCTTATTCAGAGGCTGTTCAGGATCCTAAATGGATTGAAACTATGAATCTTGAATTAGAGGCACTTGAGGCTAACCAAACTTGGGATGTTGTTGATATGCCTAAGGATAAGAAGCCCATTGGATGTAAATGGGTGTTTAAAATCAAATTGAAGTCTGATGGTCAGGTGGAGAGGTTTAAGTCTAGGCTTGTGGCAAAAGGATTTAATCAAAAAGAAGGAATTGATTATAAGGATACTTTCTCACCTGTGGCAAAAATAGTTACTATTAGAGCCTTCTTGATTATGGCTATTCAAAAAAATTTGCCAATTCACCATATGGATGTTAATAATGCCTTTCTTAATGGAGATCTTTTTTAAGAAGTTTATATGTTGCCTCCTCCTGATTTATTTGTTTCTAATAAGGACTGTAAACTTAAAAAATCCTTTTATGGACTCAAACAGGCATTAAGGCAGTGGTACATTAAGTTTTCTGAAATTCTTCTAGCTGAGACTATACACTTTTTACTAAATGTGTTCATGATGACTTTGTGGCCATCCTTGTGTATGCTGATGATATTCTTCTAACTGGTACCGTTCTCATTTAGTTCAGCAAGTTAAAGTACTCTTAATTCCAACTTGAAGTTGAAAGACTTGGGTTCTTTGAAATATTTTCTGAGCATGGATATTATGAGGTCCAATCAGGGTATCATATTGTCTAAATGAAAATACATTTTGTCTCTCATTCATGATACAGGTTTAAATGCTTCTAAGCCTGCTCTTACACCTACGCAAGAAAATGTCAAGTTTACTACGTATGAGTATGACACTTATTTTCTAGCTGCTTCATCATCTGAAGAACCATTATTATCAGACCCGAGTTCTTTTCAACACCTAATTGGTCGATTAATACATATCACTCAAACCCGACTTGCTATTACTTTCTCTGTACGACATTTAAGTCAGTTCATGCACAACCCCAAGGAGTCTCACATGTTTGCAGCCCTCTGTGTTGTTCGATATCTCAAGAATGCTCCAGGTTGTGGTTTATTTTTCTCTGCTACACCATCCTTAATTCTGTCTGCTTATTCTGATGCTGATTGGGCGAGTTGTCCAATTTCTCGACGATCTGTTTCTGCCTTTTTTATTATGCTTGGTTCTTCTTTGGTATCCTGGAAGTCTAAGAAACATGAGGTTGTTGCTCGTTCTTCTGCTAAAGCTGAGTACAGGAGTGTGGCCGTCACAGTGGCTGAACTTATATGGCTTCAAAGACTCTTTTCAGAACTACATCTTCCAGTTGTTCTTCCAATTCATATTTATACTGACAGTAAAGGTGCAATTCAGATTGCAGAAAATCTTGTTTTTCATGAATGGACTAAACATATTGATGTTGATTGTCTTTTTGTTCGTGAGAGAGTTGTTTAGCAGTTAGTTAAGTTGTGTCACATTCCCACTTCTGAACAACCTACTGACATTCTCACCAAGGCTCTGTCCCGACGATCACATGAGTACCTATTGTTCAAGTTGGCGCTCCTTGATGTCTTCCGTCCGCCAACTTGAGAGGGGTGTGAACTAATGAAGATTACAGATTACAGAGTTATGCAGTGAGCCACACAGTACCCGATTGCAGAGTTATCAGAAGTTTTCAGAAGTTATCAGAAGTTTTTAGAAGTTGTCATTTTTCTTAACAGCTGGCATTAACTGATATGTCAAGATGATATAATTAGAGCATTTCATTTTTTGTCCTTACTTTCATCATTGTGTATATAAGTAGCTGTGTGTAACCGTCGTCGAACTCTCTGCTTGCTCTTTTTTGAACTTTTCCATCTAGAAATCAATTCTTTGAGCTCTCTGGCGATTGAGCCATCTACTGTGTCATTGGATTTCAAATACCAACAGGTAGCTCTCGTCAGAAGTTGAGACCACTCGTCGAAAGTTTCGATGATGTCACCTGTCGGACTTATCAATGGGTCCCGCTCGTCAAAACTTTCAACGATGGCTTCCCGTCGGAGATCTCCATCCGTTAGACATTCGACCTGCAAAGCCCATCAGATTTTTGGAGCCGGCCGCATGTGCATGATCCAGCCTAGGCGATGCGTACAGTCAAATCTCAGATCTGGCTGACCATGTCGCAAGTGGCCGAATCTAGCAATAGGTGGCGGATCTTGCCGATAAAGAGGGAGATGAGAGAAAGGGATTCAGTCACAGTAGTCGGAGCCGTGGGATTGTCAAAGTTGTTGGTCGCTGGAGCTGAAAGAGTGAGAGAGAGAGGGGGGAAGAGAGGGAGAGGGAGAGAGAAAGCCACAGAGAGGGAGGCGGGCGACCGGATCGAGAGTGAGGGAGAAAGAGAGAAAGAGGGGAGAGGGAGAGAGGGAGGCGGCCCGATCAAGAAATAGGGGGAAAGAGAGCGAGAGGGGGAATAAGAGAGAGAGAGAGAGGGAGGCAACCCAGATTTGGTCACTTGTGATCAAATTTGACAATCAGCAGCCAGATCTGGCTATCTCTTACCAGATTTGGTTGTAGGAGACTAGATCGAGAGAGGGAGAAAGAGAGTGAGCAGGAAAGAGGGAGGCGATCAGACCAAACTGCCTGAGACCGAATGTTAGATCAGGCCACTTGACTGCCGGATCAACTGCATGTAGCTAGATCGAGAGAGAGGGAGAAAAAAAGTGAGAGGGGGAGAGATAGGGAGGAGACCCGGATCGGGCCGCATGCCAAGCTGGATTAGGCTGCCTAAGGCCGCCTCAGCCGCCACATAGCCAGATCACGACCGTTGGCAGATGTCGTTGTAGTCGGAGCCCGCCGAAGTTGTTGGTCGCCATAGTCGAGATAGATAGAGAGGGAGGGAGATGGAGAGAGATATTATATACATTTTATTATTATATAATTTTTATTATTATATATATTATAATAAGCATACTTACCGACGGATAAAGTCTTCGATAAATACTAGGCCCAAAGAAAATAATAGTATTAAAATATTATTCGTATGCTTATATTATATTATATATATTTTATTATAAATTCATTTACTAAAGGGTAAAATCGTCGTAAATTTTAATATTAACATATGAATATAATGTTATCATATATTTTATTATATATTCACTTATCGAGGTGTTGACCTTCGATATTACCCATGGATTTCTGTCCGTCGATAATACCAAATGCTAGACCCATTGGTAAGGCTTAATATTAAAATATTAATATAGTTTTATAATATATTTTATTATATATTCACTTATCGACAATCCTCACCTTCAGTATTATCGATCCGTCGATAATATCTAAGTTCGGGATGGTCGAAAACCTTAATGTTAAAATATTAATATATTGTTATACTATATTTATTATATAATCACTTCTAGAAAAAGAATGATTGAATTAGAATAGGATCTAATGTTGTGGCCTTCCACCTTCATAAAAATCATGAAGTTAGGAATATTAAATATCATGAAGTTTATGAGATATTACTACTATATATTATAAGTTAGAAAATATGACATGAGAATGCAAACAAATTATGAAACATTAAATAATGGATTAATCGAAAGTACAATGTATTCACCTTGAATTCAAATCCGCTAACCATTTAAGATAATTAAGCTTGATTACAACCTTACATGTTAATGATGTAGATATCCCACAAATCATAATAATGACATTAATTAGCTGGAGCTAATTAGTTGGCTGATTTATTGACTCATTAGTTATTTTTAATATTTTGTTTGTTCTTAATTTTTGTTTCCTTTTCTTATTTCCTAAATTAGAGATTGTTGTAATTCATCAATAAAAGGAGCCAATGAATATAGAAAAAGTATCTCATCTTTGATTTAGGAATAAACACTCTTTATAGCATGGATTCGCTAGTTCCAAGCATCAAAATTATGTCTGATGCATTCTTGGATAGTACTTTAATCTGTCATCGTATATTTTGTCTGCTTTATTCTCATTGGATCCTGGGTATCAGCACATTGAGAAACATGGGGGGCAATCCTACTTGTGTGAGTTGAATGAGATGAAGGAGACCCTACAATGCCTCCATGAATCTCTCAAGTTACTCTAGCGCCATCATCAAGAGAAAATACCCCTCGTCGGGCCCAACCCCTTTGACGCCTAGCTGATATTAGTGATGATGACGAGGACCCATAGTTCAGCATCGTGCGACACACCAACCAGATTTCAAAATGAGATGGACCTTCCATCCTTCAATGGCCAATTTTACATCGAAGACTTCCTCGACTGGCTATTGAAGTTGAGAGATTCTTCGAGTGCATGAAGATCCCCAAACACATAAAAGTGATACTTGTTGTGTATTGCTTGAAGCCATGTGCTTCGACGTGGTGGGAACATATTTAACTCACACGCGATGCAACACAAACAACCAATGTAGTCCTTGCCAAAAATGAAAAAGTTGCTACAAGTTCGGTACCTTCCTTTTGACTATGAGCAAATTTTATTTGCATCAACCGTAGGAATGCAATTAAGGTAGTCAGTTAATAAGCTCCTTGACTCGCTAAAATCGTGATGTGAGGGACTCAAAGTAATAGAAAACACTACGCTTCATATATAATGATCACGTATTAGGGGCAGTTACCCCTAGATGTATGATTACCCCCACACGAGAAACTACCATTACTTCATAGAAAAAATATTGAATTAAGTTTTAAAATATCGAATCGTGTCATATAATGCTTGAGGTTTGTCCCAAGGGAAAACTTTGCTAATTTCTAGTCCAAATCTTAATGCAAATCACTAAAAACAAAGAAAAGACTCAAGCAAGTAAAGTAAAGAATTCTTCTAAAGTAAATGATTAAGCTAATTTTTAGGGTTTCTACGATGCTTAAAACTCTTCCTTTGTTCCAAATGGGGCAAGGAAGAAATCCTTTTACATCAATCACCTTTTCTCCGCTTCTAAAGATAAGGCACACCTCTCCTCCCAGGAAGCTTATCTTTTCTTTCGCTCAAGAGGTAAGATATGAAATCTCTTTTATATAGGAGCTCTCTCATTTTTTTCTAAATAATTGTTTCTCTCTTTTACAATATCATACTCACAAGAAGAGAAGAGAGAAAGAAGAGAAACTAGAATAATAACTTCAAGAGAAGGATCTTTTTATGACAGCTTGAAGTTCTTCTTCAATGCTTGGATGAATGCATTTGCTTCTGGCTTTGACACTCCTTTTATAGGCTTGTGTGTGTGAAAATTTCGTGCAGAAATTTTTTCATAATTTTCTCATTCAAAATTAGTCGTTACAGTTCATTACCGTCGGGGACCAGTCGACCACACTGATGACCGGTCGATCGATCTATATGACCATTGTGCGATTTCTTCAATGTCAGTAGCTTATCGGTCGATCGAACTATCGATCAATCAATCGATCGGTATAGTCTCGACATTTTGATTTCTGCCCGTTGAGTTGATCAGTCAGCCGGTGTATCTCGATGTGGATTTGGGCAGCTCATGCATTGATCGATCTTCCGATCGGTCGACCGGTATAATCTCGTCCGACCTTCTTTGTTTCGACCGACTTGATGACCGACCTATACTATTTTGAGCATAACTTTTTGCGCAGTTATCCAAATGAGATGATATTAGATTCTATGGATAGCTAACAGGATTCTCTACAATTTTGATATTCATCATTCATTCAGAATCTAATAAAACCATAGTCAAATATTTAATCAAAGTTTAGTGCATAAAGTTATTCATTTTTATTTAAAATTTTTCAGCATATAACTTTAATCTTTCGAGATTTGTATCATCAAAATATAATTTTATATGGCATTAAAACTTTGCTCCAATATCGTGTCCATGGATGGCTCAGCTTGCACACACCGGATCAACTATCCAGCTCTGGCAACACTCTCATATGCTCGGAACCGGTAGAAGAACATATTTCTCCGACAGGGAGCGGGTTGGGTCTCACGTAGTCTCAGCCTAGCAGATTCTCAGGATGATAACAGAAGTTCCAACCAACCTCTCAGTCTGTATTGGACTTCCATTGTTAAAAATAGCCCTCTCGGGTAAGAGACCTTTGTGGCCAAAGAGCGCATAGACCTGTGTGTTCAGGCGAATACAATTTTACTAAAGATGGAAAATCATGACCCTTGGCAGCTCCTCTAAGTGTGACTTTGCAACTGCGTGCCCTATTGGATTCTCTACAAATGCAAAGTATAAAGCTCCCTCTCGGGTAGGAAATCACTAAATTAATAAAATAGGATTAAAACAAAGGAAAAATAGTGATGCAAAGTAAGGAGTTAAACAAGTTCAACACCATCATGCGTGGTTCATGACTCTTTTTTAGATGATTGAGTCTCTGCCCCACCTCTCGCCATGTAGAGCATCAATGGAAAACATCCTCTTGGGCAAGGAATCGACAAACACACATTGCCTGAACGAAGAGTCTATCAAACACCATCACAGAAGCACAGGTATTACACCAATAGAACTTGTCCGAGTTGTAAAATCGTAACTCTATTAAGCTTCTGTACCTCATGGCATTCAATTGAACAGAGGGTAAATCTCCCTCTCAGGTTTGCACGCGGAACAAATTCTTAAGCTCAATCAACATATAGAATCATTACAACAAGTTAAACAAAATGAAATAGGGAATGATTCGTTAAACCAATAGAGAAATCAAGCATTCTATCAAACAAAAAAAGGAAATAAATAGATATGAAACATCCTAAATAAGCACATCCATCAGCCTTAGTAGCTGGTTAGTTACACAACATGTTTTGAATGACACAACACTCTTAATTATATCCATCATTGCTCAACAAATGCTCCTCGCTAGAAATCCTTCCTCCTCTCCCTTTTTACGTCTCGGATTATGAAGAACCAATCCAGAACCCATGCTCCCCGAGTCTCTTCTGCACTCCATGAAGCCAAGCCCCTCTCCTATGTTGCCTTCAGCTTTCCTTTTATAGCCCAACACTCTACCTTGCCATCTGCCCTTTTATTATCATTTTTCTTCTTTTTTTTTCTTTTGTCCTTTAGTGCTTGCATAGCTCCAAGGAAGCTTCCTCCTACCGGGTGTAGAGGAATGTGCCAGCTGATCCCCATGTGTAAAGAGTTGTTTGATGTTTGTTATTTTGGGCGACTGACCATAGATGTTGACTCTTTCCATCATGGTCTATGAAAATGATCAAATATAAAAGATGCTAAATGAAATGAACCTTATGGTCCATTACTCCACACATGATGATCCCCATGACTCTTATATAATATTATTTATGTTTTCTATCATGCTTTTTGCTTTATGAATCATCCTTATAGCTTATTTGTTATCACATTTAACCTTGTGCTAACGGAAGGGTCTTCCTTCCCTATGTTGATAACCTCATGTACTTGATTTGTCCTGCGTGGTTCTATTGATGTGTATGTGGGAACTTATGCGCAATGACATGTGCACATGGATATGGTAGTTGTCTTTCTTATTTATGTTATCAAATTGTATGTTGGACCTACGTGTACTATTTATTATGGAACAGACCATGGATGCCTTATGATGTCATGTGTTGTACTTTTATATTTTTCAAGTTTCCGCATTACGAACTCCTATTAGTGGACCTTATTGATTCAACTTTCGCATTAATGTTTCCATGTTGTATATTTTAATTTTATAAGTCTTCCGCTTATATGGCACCCTTCTTGACCGCCTTGGTCAATGAAGGATCGAGATGACCTATGAAATCGTAACGCATCGAAATGCGATTTTCGTCACGTGAAGAGTCAAATTTTGGGACGTTACAACTGTAGAATTTCCCTTTGTGTACGTTGATCAAGGAGAGAGTTGCTTGACAAGTTGAATCAGCTTTGACCTCAACTTGGCGGCCGGCGAACTGGGTGACATCGCAAGAAACACGCGTGAGTCATATAGAAAAAAAGGTGAGTCACACGATCAGCTTAACTCCAAATGGAAATCCAATCTAAACCAACCCTAAATCGTGAGAGAGATGATCCAAAGAGTTTAGATGCTCATCGGCGAGGCATCATATCAAGGTTGCCGAGAGCTCATATGCCGCTCCTTGGCTCCAATCCGACACCTTCTCTGTGCCCAATCACGACAGAGGTGACAAAAGTCTTCCCGATCTACGTGGGATGCCTTCACCTCTCTATGATCATAACAACGACCGTCTTCAAAGTGATGATGATGCATGGTAGTCATGGCCTTCATCTAGTAGTGTCACGCCCTCATCGCGTGGTGAATAGAAAAGATGAGAGCACGAGAAATCATAGCTCCCTGCCACGTGTTGTCTTCAACTTGTCATTCTTATTTTTTTTCTTTTCTCATCATTTTTTCTTAGCAAGTCCATGGTGTCTGAGAAGAGGTACCCGTTCAACCACGTGGCGCTAAAGAGCGCAATATCGACAAGTTAGAGTTTGACTCATCATCAAGCTCAACTAATTAATTAGGTCGTCCCAAATCGTATGGTAGGTTCAGAATATTTTTTTGAGCTGGAGATCTTGATTAAGCGAGAACAACATGTTTATCACTTTAGCCCAACTCCTTATGGGTATTATTTATTTATTTAAGAGTTATCCTACCGGCCGTTAATAAGTAACTTCTTTCTTCTCATCTACCTCTTTCTGCACGATAATAATAAATCTATTTAGTCAAAATATTTAGACCTTTTTATCCCCGAATATATAAAGGGTCGACCCACATATAATCCAGACGAATCGGCCTCCTCTGATTTTTTTTAAAAAATTAATAACATTTGTATTGGTATATTAATTTAAAATTTAAAGTTATATATATATATTTAGCATGTCTTTAAAATTTAAATGATAAGTTGTTGTAGTAGTTATGATATATGAAAGTTCAAAGAGATTAAGGGATCAAACCATCCTGCACTGGTTTATTTTTTAAATTGGGTCGCCTCTAAGTAGATATATGACATCTCTTTTCATCTATTTGTTTTATTTAATTTTCGGCCGTATAGGTCATGAAATTATTTCTTTTACAGAATTAGAAAAAAATATTTTAACACCAATTTAATTAGTTATTTAATAATTGAAAAAAATATTATTAGATGCAAGCGTTCCAAAACACAACTTCTGGTGGAGAAAAAGGCAATGGATACACAATTTATGAATCCATTGACAACGGGATTTTTTTTCACTTTATTTATTTCCAATAACGTGCAAAAATGAAATGCTCACCACCCACTCTCTTTTACATCACGCTTCAATAAAAACGAAAAGTAAAATAATAAGTCGTTGACTCTGTTTGACAAAGCTAGTGATTTTATTAGAGGATAGCGATTCGACTAGAGAATAGTGATTTGACTAAAGTATAACGGTTAACTATTTGCGGATAGCGGGTAGTGATTTGTTTATAAATTCAATAAAAACTGTTTGATAAATATAACGGTTAAATTAGCGTATTGTATAAAACGACAAAAATAGACATAAAATATAATTTGTGATCATTTTTATATGCATCATATTCATAAAATTTAATTAAAAGTATTTTATTTTGAATATTAATATTTTTAGAATATTATTTTAATATAAAAATATTTATTAGTTCAAAATAAAAATCTTATTTAGGTTGTAAGTAAAATTAAGATGTGATATATAAAATAAAATTAATATATGATGTTTAATAATTAAATTATTTTTATTTTAAAAATAAGGGTATAATAGGAAAAAAATATGAAAACGCTATCTCTATACTCTATAAGCTAGTAGGAGTAGCTTATAGCGTTTTGTGCTCAAACCTCTAAACGCTATTCAGAAAAAATATTTACCAAACGCTTATAGTAGCTTTTTAAATTTAACAAAACGCTATCCGCTACTAAATACTCTACTTTTTGTCATGTCAAACAGTGCCGTTGTCTTGGACAAATGAGCCGATTGTCGTGTTTCTTCATATATATAACTAAATTAGGGTGTAAATAACTATTTATACAAAACACTATTAAAAAAATTTCAAAAAAAAGTCAGATTGATTTTTAGAATAAATAAAATAATTGGTTTTTAAATTTAGAATCTTAACTAAAAAAATTGAACTAGATATCATTTTTAGTATTTATTATAATTAGAATACTATTCTTATTTTTAAATAATATATATAGTTTCACACTTTCTCTTATTAGATAGATTTAATATTACTTAAATTATTTTAGTATAGTGTAATATAAATTATTATAATAATTAATATAAATTTAATTAGAGTAATGTGAATCATAATATAATAATATAACTTTAATTAGTTAGATAAAAAAGTTAAAATTTGAATTTCATTTTAAATTTTTTTAAAGATATAACATGCTTGGTTTAATATTTCTTTATTTTTTGGAAAAAAATATTATTTTTATACTAAGGTCGGACCCTAAAAAATTAAAAATCTCATAGTTGGTTTTTTTCCTTTTTGGAATTTTAGGATGATCGTTTAGTTTTAAAAATTTATTCAAAAAAATGCCAAGGCAGATACAGAAATGCCTCACATTTCAAGACGAGTGACATGTGGACACAAATACTTACAAATGCCTCACGTTGGTAAGAAAATTGTAGTCCTATTTTCCTACCAATCATAAAAGTGGTAGTCATAAATATTAGAGCGATCCAAGAATGAAGACACCCATCTCTATTTTTATTGAAAAATGCTAAATCCTCTTAAAAGTTTGACCTAAAAATCTTCCTAATCCTTAAATTGCCCAAAAACGTTGTTATATTCACACTAATGCCATTGTGAGTGAGTTAGGATGCTAATCCTCCTAATTTAGGAAACCTTGGTTCATATTTATACCATAAATCTATTAGAAGAGGAAAGTCAAAGAAGGAAAGGAATAAAATCATAAATTTAAAGTAATAAAGATAATTAAAAATGTAAAGTAACAATAATAACAAGAAAATCTACATAAAGAATGGATAAATTACGTCAAATACCCTCCAACTTTGATTGCTAAGTGATATCCTCCGACTTCACTTTGTAACAAGAATGTCCTTCATCTTTGAACTCATTCCACTCAGTGCTATTTTTACCTGCGATCGGCCATCTGCCCCATCTAACGTTCATGCGGTCATTTTTCGTCTCCTCCATGGAAGAAGTCATCTGACATGACATTTCTTTCTATTGAATGACATGATTAAATAATAATAAAAAAATAATATAATAAGTAAAAAAAGAGAAGGCAACCTCCAACGGCCTTGCCGGTGCCGGAGGGAGGGGGCTTCATCGGCGTCGGACGCGACGTAGAGGGGGGATGAGGCCCCCTTCTTTGCGTCGTTAGCACATGGGGGGGGGGATGAGGCCCCCCATTCTCTACGGAGAGGCCCCCCTTTGCGTCCTGCGGCGAGCATTCACTGCAAGAAAAATGCTTGTTACAGACGGTCCAAACCGTCAGTAAAATGGTCAGATCCATCGAAAATAACATTTTCCGACAATTCTTTCGACGGATAACGTCCGTGCGAAAAAGGGTCGTCGCAAACAATTTGCGACGGTTTTTTCTGAACCGTCGATATTACAGACGGTCTAGCTGACGGGCGCGGCCGTCGAACGACGAGTATCGACGGCACGAACCGTCGATAATATCGATGGTTAGGACCGCCGCTATATATCGACGGTCAAAACCGTCAATAAATATCGATGGCATGAACCATCGATACTATCGACGGTTCGTGCCATTGATATCTATCGGCGGCTTGAACCGTCGATATATATCGACGGTTTTGACCGTCGATATATATCGACGGCTTCAACCGTCGATATTATTGACGGTTTAAATCGTCGACAAACTTGGTTCGACGGTTTCACCTATCAACTCCACAATTAATTGTCGACGGCCACGCTCGTCGATAATGCTGCACGGACGGTTATAACCGTCGGTAAGTATCGAAAAAATCTGTTGTTGACATTGCAATATTTAAGCTATTTCCGACGGTCAGGACTGTTTCCGATGGTCAGGACCGTCGGAAACAAAAAAAATAAAAAATGCTGAATTTTAAATGTCCGAACAGATAATACAACACATCACATAATTCATTTCCAACGCATAGATCATTTCCAACATCACAGATCATTCACATCACAGATCATTTCCAAACATGAAATAAATAAAACATCACAATCTAACAAAATGTAACTATCGAAACATCACATAATTCAAAGTCATTCCAAACAAATTGAAGTCTTGGTGAAACCATTCCAAATGTCACGATGAAGATATGAAGAGCTGAAGTTATGAGCCATTCCAAACGTCGCAAAACAACTCGAACATCACTGCACAATAGAGATTTCAGAAAGTTAAAACATGTTGAATTGCAAAAATAAGGAGATGAATTCGGATTTGAAGACTAAAAAAAACATGAAGAAAGGGGGGCCTCACCCCCCCCCCCCCCCCCCCTCTATGACTTTCAGCGTTCTGTGAGGAGGGGGAGGCAGCCCTCCCCCTCTTTGCACCGGATTTGTGCAGATGGGGAGGCTCCTCCTCTCTTCTCGCCTGAGAAAAGAGGGGGTGTGGCGACCCTCCCCCTTTGTGCGCGCGGGGAGGAGGCGCTGCTCCCTTCCCTCCTCTCTTCTCCATCGTCGGTGAGGAGATGGGTGGAGGCGGCCGCCCTCTTCTCTTCTCCCTCGGACGCTCAGGCGACCTCACCCTTGTCGGCGAGGACGTCGAAAAGAGTAGAGAGTGCATCTTATTTTAAAAAAAATATTATTATATTCTTATTTTATTATTTTAAAAAATATTCTTATATTCTTATTTTATATTTTTCTATTAATTTACTGACATGGAATCTACGTGGTGATGCTACACCATATGCTCTCCTGCGTGACGGAGAAAGCATCACCATGTGAGCGGACCGATCAAAAATTGAATATTCCCGATTGGAAGGCATTTCGTAAAATAAATTTTAAGATAAAAAATATTTATGTCATAAAGTGAAGTTGAAAATATCACTGAACAAATGTCAATGTTGAAGAGCATTTGATATAATTTTACCCATAAAGAATTGATAAGAGAGAGCCATAAAGGAATAAGGAAGCGCACCAAGGTAAAATAAAAAGAAAAAAGAAATAAAAGTGATTGATGACTAGTATTATATGATAAATAAAAAATATTCAATCCATAGTAAAAATTTGAGATTCATTTTCTTATTAATAATACAATTTTATAACAGGATAAATAATATTTTATATTAAAATTTTATTGGTAGTAGTTACTATTAATTTCTTCTGTTTATTCTATGATATTAAATTGGTTATATTTCTAAAATAATTTTTAATAAAATTTATTTGCATTGGGGAGACTTTAATTGATTGGTCCAATCGTGATCCAATCCAATTAATCATTTCACCAAGGTGGACCATTCACTTATTTTGTTTTTGTACTCTTGCACGGTCGAGCTATTAGCCTATGATTAATTCAACAAAGTTGGGATTAAAAAAGAGAAAAAAAGAAACAGAACGTGTTGCACCAGCCGTCCCATTCAGATATTAGTGGAAGAGGCTGAGAACACCGAGAAAGTTTTGTTTACATTCGGAAGAAAAAAGGACATTTCTACATAGAATAATAATTAGTTTCATTTGAAAAAAAAGACAATTAAAAAAGAAAACACATGTGCTTAGAGATTTTTTTTTTCTGGCGGAGCTTTTTTCTTATCTACAAGCATTCATAAAAGAACAAGGTATCTATATAGGATTTAATGGAGGTGCTACCCACTTAAGTGGGTAGCACTTTGCTACCTATATATCTACAACCGTTAGATGCGATATCAACGGTAGAAGCAAAATCACGCGGCTCAGTGTAGCAAACCGCGCGATTCAGCGTGCCGGTTCAGCGCCTCGCCGATTCATGCCTCCCTTGCCTTTTTGTGTCCTCACGCGTCGGAGCGCTCTCCGCCGGTCCTCGTCGTCTTCTCTGAAGACCTCGCCGCCGAAACCATTGTCGCCTCGCCGTCGAAGCCCTCGCTGCTGAAGCCCCATCGCCCCACCCCCGCAGGTCCACCCTCATCTCTCGTCATGGATCGATTGCCTGATTTTGGTGCCGATGATATCAGGAATGAGGAGGATTGGGTCACAGACGAGGAGGCCACTGACACTGGTTCAACTTCTTGTTAATCCCCAAGTCGAAGACCTCGCCACTCACCTCCGAAGACCTCGTCGCCGTCGAAGTCATCATCACCACGCCGTCGAAGCCCTCACCCCTGACGTCGTCGTCCCCCGTCCGAATCCCTCGCTCCTTCATTTGAATCCCTCGTCCATTGCAGTCGAATCGCCATCGTCGTTTGCCTACTCACTATTATCATTGTCTGTGCTCACTTGTTTGTCACCGCCCACTTGCTCATCGCTCGGTTGCTTGAGGATGGCCGACGAGGCGAGCCCTCACCTGCGCAGAGGGATCACCGCTCTCCTGCTCATCGCCCGGTGGAATGTCACCTGATGATGGCCAACAAGGTGAGCCCTCGCCTGCGCAGAGGGAGACGACGGCGTAGAAGTGTAAACCGTGAGAGATCATTGAACTGGCCTACGAATCGTGTTCAATCGGACGGTTTGCTACAGTAAACCAGACGGTTTGCTACAGTGAACCACGCATTTTTCATAACCGCACATTTTTCATCAACCGTTGATCTAGCAAGGTGCTACCCATTTAAGTAGGTAGCACCTCCATTAAATCCATCTCTATATGTGTGCGTGTGATTTCCTCGTTTATTTCAGACAAGAACATATATAAAATATAGGAAAGGAAGAGCTGAACGAGTCACGGAGTAAGGAGCTGTTACTTTTCGCATGGAGTTCGTGTCATGGTTGTCATGCCTATTGCTGCTTGCCATCGCATCAGCCCTCTGTTTGCGGAGATCTGCACAACGGCGGACGAGATCCATGCCACCGGGTCCGCCGCCGCTCCCTCTCGTCGGCAACCTCCTAACCCTTGCATCCCACCACCCGCATCGCGCCCTCGCACGCCTCGCCGAGATCCACGGCCCTGTCATGACTGTCAAGTTCGGTCTCCACGCGGCGGTCGTGGTATCCTCCCCCGAGGCAGCAAAAGAGGTCCTTCAGGAGAAAGACCGGTACCTCTCCGGTCGCTGGGTGGCTGACGCCGCCAAATGCTTCCGCTACGACGAGACGTCGGTCATCGTCCAATCTCCCGGCAAGTCGTGGAAGCAACTGAGGAGCATCTGCAGCACCAGCCTCTTCTCCAACAAGACCCTCGAGGCCACCCGCGGCATCAGGCAACGCAAGGTCCGGGAGCTGATCGCGTACTTCCGCGAACGCGCCGGGCGTCCGGTGAACGTCGTAGACGTCATCGTCGTCACGATGTTGGACGTCACATCTAACATCCTCTTCTCAGCGGATGTCGTGGACTTGAACTCCGAATCCACTGATGGCTTTAAAGACATATTAACAGGGATGTCCGAAGCGGCCAAATCTTGAACTCCGAATCTTGAAAGCCATCAGTGGACATTTAAAGACATTAACACGGATGTCGCATTACTTATGCCTCTGGTGCTCACTGTACTCTGGTCACGAGAGCCAGCTTTTCATGTAAAGTTATGGGGCCACGTAAAGGGCATTTTATAAATTTAACCATTTATGATGTAAAAGTTCTTTACATATTTATCCACGCATTGATGAGTAAAGAATATTTAGCTTCCCTCCAAAGCAAAATGTATCTTATCACGTTCATATGAAAGCTTAACGTAATATACTTTATCATGTTCATATTAATCCGGTAACGAAAGTAATTTTGACGCCCTGCTCAAAAGGTCGTACATGAGGCGCTATTCAAAGCCATGTTTTGATGATCTCGCAACAAAAAAAGAATT
This sequence comes from Pontederia crassipes, assembly GCA_030549335.1. Lineage (NCBI taxonomy): Eukaryota > Viridiplantae > Streptophyta > Magnoliopsida > Commelinales > Pontederiaceae > Pontederia > Pontederia crassipes. The sequence continues at coordinate 10,684,287 of CM060183.1, forward strand.
GTAAGAAATTAATGGACTCACCAACCAAAAAATTAATAATGACAAGTTTGTCATCTACTTGTCCAAATCTTAGAAATCTTGTTAAAGATATACTAGGAATCAAGATGGGCACTTATCGTTTCCTATAAGTATATTCCCAGAATTGCTCAACGATCCCCGAAGGACAAAGTCGTCTCTAGACTAGCAGATTGGAAAAGTCAATTCGGCATTATCTGCTATCCCTCTTACTCCATTGTTATTAGTATGTCTGATGGTCTGCTGGAAAGCTTAGAAATGTTGCATAGGGGATTCTTCGGTGGCTCAAGAGAGAGAACTGTAGGGGCACCCATTTGATTAATTGGGATACTATGCAACGATCAAAAGAGAAGGATGATCTTGAGTGATGCATGCATTTTACAACATTTTATTTAAATTGCATTTAAATTTATTTTCGTAATTTTCTCATGGCATGCATTAATTTTATTTCATTTATTACAATTATTTTCTTGAACTCTCCAACTACCTAGGTGTGCGTGATTTTTTATTTCGGTGGAAATTATCAAATAAAATTACTCAAAGAGAAAAGAATGAATAAATCAATTTTAGAAGTAGAAAATAGCTATCTCACGAGCCGTGATTGGTAATTAACGCCCCTTCAATTAATTCTCACGGCCCACAAGTCTCTCCTCATGGCCCTCACAGAAAGGATAGCAGACACCTCATATTCGTCATCGGTCGTAAGTCTAGTTTAATGCTTCTCCAGATTGAAGAGACCGTTAGGGACAATTCACGGGTCTTACAGAGAGACACTCATCCCTCATGAAATTATTACGGGTCTTCATGGAGTTTTCAAGCTACAAATAGAAATGATATTTAATTGAAGACATATCCCATTACGGGCCGTAATACATATTTAACGGATCTCACAGATTGAAAAGTTAAGCCGAAGAAGAATCTAATGGGTTGTCATATGGAATTACGATTCACGACAGATCTATTGGTCATTGGCGCAGATCTATTGGTCACTGGCCGTAACATTTGTTTAATGGCTCACACAGAATCGGATGAGAATCGAGCGTATTTACGAGGCGTAATGGAGCCATTACGACACATATAGAAGGGTGTAAACTCTTGCCATGAATATTATAGGTCGTAGGAGGTATCTACCGACCCGTTACATCAGCTATCGCGAATTACGCCTGCAAAAGAACAAATCAAAGTAATTACGGGTGGTAACATAGAGATCACGGATCTAACTTATGTGTTGTAATATGATAATTATGGCACATATAGAAGCCGAACATAGAGCTGCTCGAGTTATGGACCGTTACATATATATTACGAGCCGTAATATATATGTGAAAACTTTGAATGGAAGTTGAAATAGGCCGTGAACATCTTATCATGGGCCGTTAGAGGTGCTGATTTTTCTTGATCGTCGATTTTCCGAACGGATTTTGATCAAATCAAGATGCCAGGACAGGTGTCCATCCTTCTAAAAGACTTGTTTGATGATAAGAGCTCTGAATTGAAGATAAATCACGAGACTTTTGGATCTAAAAGGAGTTTAAACTACAAATTATTCTTTGGATAAATTTTGGACTCCTAGTTTATCAGAACTCATTTGAAACCTTGGAGCTATAAGTAGAAGACCTCAGAAGATGTAAAAATTCGTGTTTGAGCCATGGAAAACCGTGCCCTATTACAGAGAAGAAGATTTGAAGCCAAAAGGTCACTGAAGGAGAAGGATTGCACAACAACGCGTCGGTTAGTGCTGCGCGATCGTCAATAGGTCCTGGAGGCTGCAAACCTCTTTTTCTCCATATGCTTGGATGCTCTTTTACCTTATTTTTCATAGTTCATAAGTTCTGTAATAGAGATTTTATATTTGCTTCAGTAAGACAGATTTTTTGGAGCTCGTTCTTATTCAAGTCAATTTATTTAGTCGACTTCTCTTGCGTATATATGTTAAGTTTAATGCTTTTTGATGAGTAAAGTGATTTGTGAAATTAGATCACAAACCTGTACAAGGAGTGATTAATTCTAGAAGTCATTATTCTTCTGATAATTGATCTTTTAATTTTAAGGTAAAGCATATATAACACAAATTCAGTAATTTGTCGTGTATGTTGAATAGTTTGTTATTCTGTCTAGAAGTATGGGTGGATAATAATTTAAGAGTTACATTTTCTTACATCCTAAGTCTCCATAAAATTAGTAATCAACTCGCCGTATGCAATTATTGATCTTATATGGAACTAGGATAGTTTGATTTTCTCCTCTAGAGAAATCAAAATTTTAGGTACTCTTAATATGTCTCAAGAATCTACCCGAGTAATTTTGTCATGGTTTGAATAGTTCAGAGGCCCATATATATCTAACTTTACTTTAATCATCCATAATTTCCAGAAATCATTACCACTTTATCTTTACGCATCAATTATCTATTTTTTGTATTTTTTATATTTTTGTTTTATACATACAAAACATTTTCTTCCCTTAATAGATTTTTAGGATGGGATCAATTTAAATAGTTCCTCGTGGGATCGACAACTCTACTCTTCACTCCATTACTTGATACGATTAGTGCACTTGCTAGCTATTGCGTTGTTACATATTTTTCACATCAATTTTTTTGCGCCGTTGTCCGAGAATTAATAATTAAATTATTTAATATTATGTCCCAACTTTTTACTTTGAGAATCTTATCTTTCTGTTATTTTTTATCCCTTTGATACGTTTCTAAATTGTGGTTGTGCAAGACTTAACGACGAATTCAATACGCAATCATCGAACCTGGAGGATTCAAGCACATGATCAACACATAACACAAGGAGTTCGAAAGGCCCTGTTATATTTGATTTTGAAATTGAAAGGACAGCATGCAGGTTGAGGAAAAACTTGCGAATGATGGTTGAACAAGCACGCAACAATCAACGCCAAGAGCAACAACATAATGAACTTGTTCAGCCACCAGGCAATCAATGTGAAGATGAACAAGAGCTGTCCATGAGAGAATATGTTTCAGCCAGATATAGTGATCGGGAGTCTTGTATTGTTCTACCCGAGATTAATGCTAACAATTTTGAGATCAAGGATGATTCAATCATCTCAATTTGGAGGAGGACTTCATAAAGACCCTCATGATCATTTGGATAGATTCTTATCTACTTTGAGCACCTTTAAAAATCATAATATTCCATATCTGAAGTTATTCATTTACTTTTATTTCCATAATATTTACGAGATAAAGCTTCTACTTGGTTTAAAATGTTACCTGTAGGATCCATACACACCTGGCTGGAGATGGTAGAAAGATTCGTGGGGAAGTATTGTCCACCTCAGAAAGTAGGCAAATATCGAAGAGAACTCCGAGCATTCATTCAGGATGATGACGAGTCACTTTATAAGGCATGGAAACGTTATAAGGAGTTGCTGTCTAGAGTCCCAGATAACAGAATTTCCAAATGGCAAGTTATGGAAGACTTCTACCATGGATTACGATCAACGGATCAAGATAAGTTAGATCAACAAACAGAAGGCCAAGTGAAATTCAAGACATAATTGAAGCAGTAGCCTTGAAGTCCAGCCAAGAAAGATGGTCAACACGGTGAACTCATAATGTTCATGCAACTGAAAGTATAAACTCTAAAGTAGTGACTCATCTAGAGTCACTGAACAAAAAATTTGAGAAGATGCTAACTATGATGTCCAGTAATAATGGTGAAGGAGGACACTCAATTCATGAGTGGCTAGCAGGTTATCCCTCTAAAATAAGACAAATTGAAAATGCTAACTTTGTATCTAATCCTATTTTCAGGGAGCTGAATAATGAGTATGCCTGGAGGAACAATTCGAAGTTCTCATATAGACAAAACCAAGTACAACCAATGCCACAAATACAAATGTAGCCACCGCCCAACTGTACATTTTTTCGTAAGCAACCTGAAGTCGCACAACAGCGAGCAACCAACTCCTTAGAAGAGATGATGACAAAGGTCATGGATACATGGATACAGTTCAGAATATGTAGAAATCAATGGAGACCCACGTCAATAATCAGGAAGCCTCAATTCGTAATTTAAAGATGCAAATGGGACAAATGGCTAATCTTATGGCTGGACATGCACCTGGAATACTTCCGAGCAACACATAACGGAATCTGAAGGAAGATGCAAAAGCTATCACACTGAGAAGTGGTAAAGAACTTCATAATTTAACTTTACCGAAACCTCGCATACAAGATGATCTTAGTGAGGAAGATTATATAAGAACAAAGCCCAAGGTAGTTGAAGAGGGGAACCCTCAACTTCCAACCACAAATAGAAGAAAGGAAGTTACTTTCGTTAATGAGCCAAAACAAATTGGAGAGCTCCCCTTTCCACAAAAGCTTTAGAAGGAACAGTTGGATAGGCAATACTCTCGCTTTATTAACATTTTAAAGCAACTCATTATTAATATTCCTTTCCATGAAGCTTTGCAGATGATGCCCAGCTATACAAAATTCATGAAGGATATTCTCTCTCGGAAAAGAAAGGTTGAAGAAGTAGGGATAATTAAGATGACATCCGAATGTAGTGCCATCTACAATCGGAACATTCCTATGAAGATGAAGGATCCTGGCAGCTTTACAATACCTTGCACAATTGGGAATTATTATTGTGCAAGAGCACTATGTGATTTAGGTGCAAGAATAAGCCTAATGCCTTATTCCATCTTCTTGAAGCTAGGATATGGAGAACTAGAGGACACATGGATGATGCTGCAATTTGTAGACTGTTCCACCAAGAAACCTAGGGGTGTGCTGCGAGATGTTTTCATTACAGTGGATAAGTTTGTATTCCCTGCAGATTTTATTGTCCTGGAAATGAAGGCAGATGGCAAGACCCCAATTATACTTGGAAGACCATTCCTCGCAACAGGGAACACATTGATTGATGTGTAGCAAGGGAGGCTGACCCTTCGAGTGAATGATGAAGATATAAGCTTCAAACGTTGCTGATTCCCTGAAGAAATCATTAAAATTATCTTCTTGTTGCTCCATTGATACTTATGAGGATGACACTACTAGTGAGTTTGATAATGTTGTTTTAGATACCATTGCAAATCCTTATCATGTCACGAAAATTCAATGGAAAACACTGAAGAGATTATTGCCCATCTAGTGGTGGAAAAATTAGAAAAAGAAAAAGCAAAGACACAAAGAGAAGAACACGCCACTCCACCTCCAAAACCTACACTAAAAGAACACCCATCTCACCTGCGGTATGCTTTCTTAGAAGATGATTCCTATCCAGTAATTATTTCTGCTGATTTGACAGTTGATATGACAAATCAACTACTTGATATATTAAGACAACATAAGAGAGCGATAGCCTGGTCCATAGAAGACATCAAAGGCATATCTCCCACCATATGCTAACATAAAATCTTGATGGAGGAAAATGTCAGCCTTGTGGCTTAATTCTAGCGAAGATTGAACCCAACCTTAAAGGAAGTCATCAGGAAGGAAATAATTAAACTCATGGACGCATGAATTATTTATGCAATTTCAGATAGCCCCTGGGTCAGCCCCGTACAGGTAGTACCAAAGAAAGGGGGCATGACCATGGTAAGTAATTAAGATAACGAACTCATATCCCAATGAACAATCACGGGCTGGAGGGTTTGTATTGATTATCGGAAACTGAATGACACAACATACAAAGACCACTTTTCTCAACCATTTATTAGATCTAATATTTGAGCATGTTTCATAACTATTATTGCTTTCTTGACAGTTACTCAGGATACAATCATATTGCTATTGCACTGGAGGATCAAGAGAAGACAACATTCACATGCTCATATGGGACATTTGCTTATCGAAGGATGCCATTTGGATTATGCAACGCCCCAGCAAATTTTCAGATATGCATAATGTCAATCTTTGTAGATATGAACGAAAGAATTCTTGAAGTGTTTATGTATGACTTCACACTGTTCGGAAGCTTCTTTGATGATTGCTTGAATAACTTATCTCTTGTTCTGCAGAGATGTAAGGAAACTAATTTAGTCCTCAATTGGGAAAAGTGTCATTTCATGGTGAAGGAAGAAATTGTACTTGACCACAGAATTTCAGAGAAGGGTATTGAAATGGACAAGGCCAAGATTGATGTAATAGCAAATCTTCCACCACTAACGAACGTAAAGGGAATAAGAAGCTTTCTAGGACATGCTGGATTCTATGGACGTTTCATTAAAGACTTCGCAATTGCAAAGCCACTAACCAATCTTCTGGCTAAGGATTCCATTTTTTATTTTCTCTGTCTTTATGCTTTCAACTTATTAAAGGAAAATCTCTGCCCCTGTTGTTGTAGCACCAGATTGGAGTCTACCATTTGAACTAATGTGTGACGAGAGCGATGGCGCTGTGGGGATTGTATTGGAACAGTGGAAACAAAAGATGTTTCGTGTCATATATTATGCGAGCAGAACCTTAAACGTTGCCCAATTGAATTATGCAACTACTGAAAAATAATTTCTTGCTATTATTTTTGCATTTGATAAGTTTTGTTCCTACTTGATTTGTTCAAAAGTGATTGTGTTCACAGATCATGTTCCTATCAGGCACCTAATGACGAAACAAGATGCTAAGCCGCGTCTTCTCCGATGGATCCTGCTACTTCAAGAATTTGATGTTGGAATAAAGGATAAAAAGGGAACATAAAACTTTGTGACAGATCATCTATCTCGGCTAGAGCCCTCCCCCGTCGAAGAAACTAAAATCATTGAACATTTTTCGGACGAGAAAATCTTCGCCATCTCAGAAATCTCAAAAGTTTTTAAATTTATTGATTCTACACCTTGGTATGTTGACTTTGCTAATTATCTTCCAAGGAACTTTCTTTTGAAAGGTATGAGCTATCATGAGAAAAGAAAATTCTTTTCTGACATAAAGAACTATCATTGGGAAGACCCGCACCTCTTTCGATTGTGCGGTGACCAGATCATTCGAAGATGTGTATGAGATGACGAATTTGAAAACATTATGAAACATTGTCATGACCGGCAGGCTGGAGGACATTTTGGCCAAATCGGATAGCAACCAAGATACTGGAATTCAGACTCTACTGGCCGACATTATTTAGAGATGCTTGAAATTACTGTAAGTCATGTGATCAATGTCAACGATCAGGTATAACATCTCGAACAGAAATGAAACGCCTTTGAATAATATTTTGAATTATGATCTTTTCGATGTTTGGGGCATAGATTTCATGGGTCCCTTTCCAAAATCTATGGGAAAAGAGTACATTTTAGTAGCAGTAGATTATGTGTCTAAGTTGGTGGAAGCTGAAGCTACAACCTCAATCGATGCTAAGATAGTGGTCAAATTTATTAAGAAAAACATTTTCACTAGGTTGGCTACACCTCGTAGTATAATTAGTGACAATGGGACACATTTTTCGAAATACTTTGCTTTCCAATTTATTGACCAAGTTTGGGGTAACCCACAAACTGAGTACACCTTATCATGTCCAAACTTGTGGACAAGTTGAAGTATAAAAAAGGGAGCTCAAACGAATTTTAGAAAAAAAATGTTAGTTCATCTAGAAAGGATTGGGTCCTTAGGCTAGATGATGCACTCTAGGCATATCGAACCACATTTAAAACTCCAATTGGTATGTCCCCTTATCGACTTGTCTAGGAAAAATCATGCCATCTCCCAGTAGAACTTGAAAATAAAGCTTATTGGGCAACCAAATTTTTGAACATTGATTTAGTGGTCTACGGTAAGGATAGATTACCAAAGTTGAATGAGTTAGATGAATTTAGACTTCAGGCCTATGAAAATAATAAATTATATAAGGAACGCACTAAGAGATTGCATGATAAACATATTAAGGATAGAGAATTCCTCCTTGGAGAAAGAGTACTTTTATACAACAGTAGATTTCGTCTCTTTCTTGGCAAGCTCAAATCTAGATGTAATGGACCTTTCATACTTGTCAACCAACCATGTAAGGAGCCGTTGAAATTAGAACTCTAGATGACACCAAACATTTTAAAGTGTGAACGGGCAAAGGTTAAAACATTATAATGGAGGCCAGATAATACAACAAATGCACATGTTGAACCTGATTGATCCTTAGTACATTTAAGACACAATCAAGCTAACAATTATAACTTAGAACTATCCTATCTAAACCTTAATCTCCATTTAGATCCAGATTTGTTAATTAGTTAGATATTGATTTCATAAGTTTTTTTTACTTCCTGGTTCAAGTTTATCTTTAGATTCAAATAAATATCATCTGAGCATTAATTTCTTGATGGCACAAACAAATTTTAGTTCCTTTAACGGGTCGTAATATAGATTTCACGGGTCTAAGGCTTTTTCATACGTGTCGTAAGCAGCTTCTCACGCCCATCACAGTAAGTGAAACTCTAGTGTGTCACACTTTACGGGTCGTAAGTCACACTTAACGACCCATGAAACCTTCTACCCTCAGTCTCATCCGGCAAGTACCTCGATCCACGACCCATCGTCTAAGGTTATGACCCGTTATACAAATGGAACATATACTAACATCATTACGGGTCGTATATTAACAATCACGTAACCCACAGGTCATATTAATGGGCCGTAAGGAGTTATTCACGAGTTTCACAGTGGCATCTACTATCTAATACGGATCATTACGGGCCGTTCGACCTGCTTAATGGGTCCACTCATTTATCACGCTTATACTTTCATGGGGTGTATAGCTATCATCACGGGTCGTAAGTCACTAGCCATGCAAGTCACTTTACCACATTTGCCTGATTTACGACTCTTCCTCCATCAATACGCCCCGTTAAAATACCCTGGTACTTAACACGTCAGTTAACGGGTCGTTACCTAAATATTACAACCCGTTAACGTACATCACAGACCTTTTGAATAATTTTCCACAGGATATAATGGGTCGTCCATATCTCTCATGCCTTTCATAGTATTAAGTCATCACCTGACACTATTAACTACGGGTCGCTAACCAATCCTTACGACCCGCTATGAGTAGTGACCTGTCACGTCACTTCTTAACACGTTCACAACACAACCTGGTCAAAGGTTGTATCATCAACACCTCGTTACCTGCACTTTACACCATGTGCGCCGCCTCTCGTGCCTCCAAGAAGTTGTGTAACGCCCCTGTATCAATCAGGGCGGTCGTGGTGGAGGCGGTCGTGGTGGAGCTCTTCAGCTCGACCTCTGTGAACCCCTTGTGGCCTGCTTCTCGTCCTTGGTGGGATGATTGCTGCCAATAAGGCAATGATGGAACCCATATGCATGGTTCCTCCTTCCTCATCTGAAGTAGACGCCATGGCTGCCATGCTAGCCTTTTTGTCGCACTCCCTCATAAAGTGCGGACCTCCGTAGACGTAGCACCGCATGATCTCTTGGGGCCTCCTTTGGTTGAAACCACCCCCTTCTTGTCGCCTCTCTTCCCATCATTCTTTCTTCTGGTAGGGCGTCCCTTCTTGTCCGCTTTGTTTGTGGCCTCGACTCCTGCACCAAGATCACGGTTGGCTGAAAACTCCACCAAAGCTTCAGCCACGACCAAAGCCTCCTTCATGATCGTGACTTTTTGCCTCTTGACCTCTTGAGCTGCCCAAGGCTTGAGGCCTTTTAGGAAAAAGTATAGCCAGGTGGACTCCTCCATAGTCCCTAGCATTTCCAGCATGATCGGTTGGAAGCGTTCAATGTATTCCTTTACCGAGCCTGTTTGACGTAATGTCGTCAGCTTCGTCATGGCAACTTCTTGGGCGTTACCGAAGTAGAACTGCTTCTTCAGTTCTCTGGTGAAATCCTCCCATGTGTCGATGACCACCGTGGCCTTCGCGATTTCACCCTTCATGCGCATCCACCATAGAAGCGCGCCGTTCGCCGATTACCGAGCAGCCATGTCGATCTGGTCCCTCTCGATCACAATCTTATTGGTCTTGAACCCTTTCTCCAAGAACCAGAGGAAATCATCGATGGTCGTTGCCTCACGGACGCCATCATATTTATGGGGCTCAAGACCCATAAATTTAGGTATCGGCGAGTGCGTTGGCATTCCTCCAGCGTCAAGGAACTACCACTTCACCAAGAGGAGGTCGGCCTCCATTGCCTTCACCTTCGTCTCCATGGCTCGAAGACGTGCCTCCATTTCTTGCAGCGTTGTTGCGCTTTCGTCTAGCGCAAGCCCATGCTGGCCCGTCGTCGCCTCCAGGTTGGGGGTTGCCGCGTCCGTGTCCTGGAGCCTTTGCCCCAACGTCTCGACTTGCCTGTCCAGGGAACCCGCCGGTCCCTTGGATCTCCTGCGAGTCGTTCGCCTTCCCTCCACGCTGTGTCTGCCGGTAGTTTGACTGCCACCGCCTGTGGCCGTCGCATGTCTGTCTACAGTTTGTCCACCACCACCTGTGGTTTCCATGCCCACACTCGAACCGCCCTCGCCGGCGGCCGCCTCGGCCTCTGCAGTACGACTCCTTGTCAAAGGACCTCCCTCTGCTTCTTCAGACATTGTCTCATGAACTCGACTCAAAGATCACGATCTAAATGTCGAGAACATGCTTTGATACCACAATTGTCACGACCCGAAGTTCTATTATAGCAACTTGAGCGCGACTGGCCTTGGAACTTTTCTGCACGAGGCACCAAGCAGCCTGACCGGACGTCCTTTCGACGACCGTACACAAAGGCAAAGCAGAAGATAAAAGTGGTAGAAAATGCACAAAGGAAAAACACTCGGAGTTGTGGGGGAAAGCTTATATATTGAGACATGCTTTGATTCCTCTCGAATCAAATGCCTTACATGGCTGACCCTCAGGGTCCTCTCTGATATGGCCGAGATCCTAGGGATACTCTCGATTCTCCAGCAGATATCATGGGATCCTCCTCCTTGATTCTCCTAGCTGATATCATGGGATCTTCCTCTTGATTCCTTAGCTGATCTCATGGGATCTCCTCCTGGATTCCTTGATGTGCAAACCCCCTTAGTGGGCAATAGGATCTTCTCTTCAAAATCCCTTCTAATCTCCTCCCCAGAATTCGCCTAGAATGATCCTTGAAATCATTCTGAGATCTCCTGGTTATCTCCTTGATTTCCTGAAGATCTTCGTGATATTCTCATCAGGATATTGCTTGGAATAATCCTCATGATTACTCCAGATCTTCTCCCTAAGATCAAGAGATGATCCTCCTGATCGTCCGGATTTCTTGGGATAAGGTGGCTGGCCAGAATCTTCCACGATCGTCTTTGATCTTGGGCGGATATGATGCGTCTCATCATATCTCTTTGGTTGTCATCTTCGTCCAGCGAGTAACCAACAACGATTACTCATGGCAAGTTGTCTTGCTTGACACGTGCCATCATTGTGAACACTTTGGGTCTTGGGGTGGGCCGATTTGGCTTGGGACGAAATTGCCCCTTTGCTGCCCGGGTGCGCGCTGCACTACACAGCCGCCGCTGCCAAATTGGGCGTTCTGTCAAACTAGGCATAATGTCAAAGTGCGCATAATTCCAAAGTGGGCGCCGCCTGCGTCCCGACTTTACATGCCTTTGCGACCCTTGCTCGTCCCGGGACATGGCTGGAGAATGGGGTGTGACAGGTGGGAGCTACCTCCGCACTCTTGGTTCAGACTGATGGGTCATTCGTCGGTCTTGACGTGCGTTTCCTCGTGTATTCCGATCTGAAGTTTTTGTGTATGTTGTGGTATGGGATTTATTCTTCGAAATAGTGACTCTTCTATTCTTTTTGCAGGAGCTTATAGGCGACATGCAAAATTGATTCTGGAACTCGAGTCGGGCGCTCTTTTGCATGGACTCAGAATCTATCAAAGGAATCTTACACATATCCAAGTACATACAGACTCCGAGGTCCTCATGAAGATTATCAATAGCGACAACCACCCCCTTTAGATTGTTGCAAATGTGATTTATGAAATTAAATGCTTGTTGCAAAATGTTTCCCCTTTTTTGTACAACACTGTTATCACGAAGCTAACTGCAGTGCTGATTTTTTGACAAATATGACTCACTCTACTATTGACGATCTTTTTTGAGAGTCACTTCCCCCTCCGGAATTGCTTCAATTATTGTATAAGGACTCCTCGGGCACCTTTATTAACAGATAGTTAACTTTTCTTTTAAAAAAATTATTATTCATTTTTTCTTTAATTTTGACTAATCAACACATGGGCTAAATCAGGGGCGACTCCTATATCGTAGACGAAAGGGAATCGTATAATATACTAGCATAGATTTGAGGGCCCACATTTATATATTATCCTTTATCAATGCTATATATTAGGTTACTTTCAATGTCTATATTCATGCAATCTAATTGTCAAAGTATTCACCGCGTGGTTATCTACTTGAGAAAAATTTAGTGAGCATAAATATGTAAGGTCAGTCAACGATAACATTTGAATCATGTGCATGCCTTTGACATATTGCATATACATATCAATATTCATAACAAAGTATCAATAATAAATTATCAATAATTAATTTGTGATTGATCATATCAATTATAATTCTTCATTAAAATTAAAAATTAATGATAAATCATAATAATTATTTATGTAATCAACTATCGATGAAAAGTTAATATCAATTAACGATACATTCGTATTCCATGATATTCCTTATTAATTGACATTATCAGTAATCAATTTAGGTCACATTTAGTAATTATTAATTAGACATTTTCTATCGGTCATAATAATCAATTGGCTGTAATTATAAATCAATTAACATTTATCATGAACCATAAAGACTATTGTTTAATCAGATATCCATTAATCCAATTATGAAAGCGAGTTTCACTTGTAGTCGTAACGGAAAAAACAATATTTTCTTACGTGTGGAAACTATTAACACTAATTAATTTATTCTCTTGTTGTTATTTATCAATTAGTCCGAAACCATATTTATTATTTTTAAAATTTTAAAAGGAGTAAAATATACAATAATTCGGAAGAAATTTACGATAATGAATTTCCTAAATTAAATTTTAATAATTATTTTATTGTGATTTAAATAAAAATATATTCTCACGTAAACAGGGAATATATACAAAAAAAATTCTATAATTAAATCATTAATTGTTGATATCATTATTATATTAATTAATTTTATAAAGAACTTGTTCGTTTAGTAGTCGCATGACATTTTAATTCATCTTAACATTTCAAAAGTTAAAATATTTATCATTTGAATATAGAAAGTCATATTAATAAGAAATAGAAAACGTAGTCATTAAAACTTTGTTCTATGATAAGCAATTGTTGGTTTGTTAATGGATACCATTTTAATTAACAGATAGAGAATAGTGATAATGATTAAATATTTGACAGATAAGTGATGGATAAATTTTGCAATAGAATTAGTTTTTTCTCCAATTGTGACATTGGTTGTTGTATCACCGAGTTTGACTAATTAAATGAATAATGACGTCAAGAATATCATGTCCAAATTATTCAATTCTATCTTTTATAAATAATTTATTCATAATTATTTATATATCAAATTAAGTAAAGGTATTTATACTTTTTTTTTTAATTCATAAGAGTTGCACTTATTTATAATAATTTTAAGCAGCGGATTCATGATATGTAAGCATTATATTATTTTTTATCCATTAGAATTAAGGCATATGTATAAAAAAATATTAAAAATTTTAACGCCACTTTTACAATTTTAACATTATTTTATTTTATATCTTTAATTTCATAAAATAAAATATTTTAAAATCTTGATAGTTGGAGAGTAAACAAGATAAGGTCACAAGTGGGTCTTATTTATTTATTTTTATTTGGTTGATATTAAACTTGAAACTTTACTTTCCTATGCTCATGACCTTGGGTAGAATTTTTAGGTTTTATATTAATATGAATATCCAAGTTTCCATTAAACTTTAAGAAAATATATTCAATATTTAGGATCAAAGCTCAAATGCATACGTCAAAATTAAACTGGGTTAATTATTTGGCTTCAGAATAGCCATAAAATAAAAGCTATATTTATAGGAATAGATCCTTAAATATTTGATCATTTATTAAATAATAAAATTAATGTTTCACTAGTGGCGTCTCTAAACACAACAAAGGTTCTCCATTTGTAAGGAATCGAGAACGTGAACCCACTATTTTTTTTCTCGATTAAATAAATATATTCAATGATTGAAAGTACAATCTGTATTTGAAAAGTAATTTAAGTTCTTTTCGATTATAAAGAAAGGTTCATTGGTCTAATGTAAGAAAAATAAAAATTGAAAATAAAAGATCACATATGTCTTACTTGTGAAATAAACTAGTAACCTCTTGATCTCCAAATAAAAGTGTGTGCCACAACAAAAAAAAGAAAGTAATTTCAATTTCCTCATCTGAATTATACTATAATTTTACTTTACTCCTAAATTTTAATACTACTCACTTCAATCTCAAAAAAAATTTTTATGCATCACCGGAAGAAAATTGTTGAATAGCAATGTGAGTTAGCGACTGATGCTAATTTAACGCCAATAGGGTCTAAATAGTGACATCGAGTTGAAAAAATACGACGCTAATTGCCTCTCTATCGCCTACATTTAGCATCGCATTTGCATTACGCAACGCCGACGCTAAAAGTAGCGCCATCTCGACCCAACGATGTCACTAATTAATATCACACACCAAAGCAGAGAAATGCACGATGGATTATAGCAATAAACAACTTGCGATGCTAAATTTGCATCACGAAAAGTCCACATTATTGTGAGGCACAAGAGACGCTATCTTCGATGCGTCACTAGTAATATGACTCTGAGGTGATGCAAACTTATTAATAAATAAATTGAGTGAACATAAGTAAAATTACATATATATATATATATATATATATATATATATATAGAAATTCATATATATAACTATATTGATTTGTATTTAATTAAGTAATGTTAATTTGTATAACTATATATGTTACCTATACTATAGTTTAATGAATAAATAGATTAAATATTGATTACAAATGTATTCCTAAATATACATAAATACAAAAAAAAGTAAGTATACAATGCCCCACAACTATCAAAGTAACACGGGGTTATATGTACATAGTTACAAATATACATATATACTAATTATAAATGTATTGATGTATATAAACACACACACACACACATATATATATATGTCTCTCTCTCTCTCTCTCTATATATATATATATATATATATATATACATATATATATATAGTTGATAATTAGGTAGTATAAAGATATGTTGATATAATTATGTGTATATATACATGGATAAAATGGAGTTGACACACCCATCAATCGTTTCACAATGGAACGCTTCAATCTCAACCCTTGATCTTAGATGAGGGGTTGATATTAAAACCATTTGATGGGTCATAGAGTTTCTCTCTCCTCTTTGGTTTGCTTCCTTGACTGGTGTTTGTCGACTCCTCGTTTATCGTCGCTGAGAATGATCCCCTCTTCACCACTAGGGACCTCATGCGAAAACACAGTCTCCTTCTTGCCAAGAACATCTTTTGTAAATTCACTTGCTTCGGCGAGCCTCTTGCTGCAGATCCCCTTGTGCATGAACTTGCATCACCGTTGCCAGGGAGTAGCCCTTGTGTTAATAAGAGCTTTGATGCAGATCTATGTACACTTTCAATCATAGAGATCACAATTTGCATTCAAAATGTATTAAATTATACAAATAGATTTTTTTTAAAAAAATTCTTTCCATAACATACGATTGTTGGACAATGCCCAAAGTAGATTCCAAATGTTGTCCTTTTCTCTACATCAATGTTTTAAGAACATTGCAAATTTGTGTCTAGAAAGAGAAACACACCATTTATTTTGTATTGTTATCCCTTTTATCCTGACAGAGAGACTAGTGCCGGAGGCTCCTGGCGATGGGGCGAGGGGAATCATTCTTAGTGGATTGTTAGGAACTGTGAAGGGAACAGACAACAAAGGAGAGAGAAACTACTTAAGAAATTATGGATGTCTTAGGCCGGCTTGAGGTTCGTGCTGATGAGGCACTAGCTCGCATCACGCACATTGAACTACTAGATTCCCACTCCATGCTCACTGTGGATGGCCTTGTTGAGCTACGTTCTACCTATCACCTACACGCTGCCCTTCTTCGCCAAATAAGCATCAAGTAGTGGAGCAAGTCCAGAGTCTCTTACTACACCATGGTGATCAAAATATCAAAATTTCTACCTATAAACTACCATTCACCATAAACAGAACCTCCTTCGGCGTATTCAACTTGCCCATGGAACCTTCTCGAACAATCCCACAATAATCCAACAACAGTTCATCAATCACTATAAAACCACTCCTCATCCGGACATCCCTGCTGAGTATTGGCCTCCTCTTCCAGCCCTCCACTCCACACATGCTACCTCACTTATCCTTCCTATTACCCTTGAGGAGGTTGTCTGGAATATGCCGCCGAGGAAGGCCCCCGGACCAGACGGCTTCACTTCTGAGTTTTATTAGGAGTATTGGGAAATCGTCGGACCTAAGATCACTTTCTCTATCTTAAGTTTCTTCAACCATCTCGACATGCCTTCTGATTGGAAACTAACTTCCCTCATCTTCATCCCTAAAACAAAGACACCCTCCTCTATTAAAGACTACCGGCCTATCTCCCTTTGCAATGCATTATACAGAATTGTCTCTAAAATATTAGTTAATTGCTTCTGTCCGTCACTGGAGGGGATCATTGATTGGGTGCAATTTGCCTTCATTCTTGGAAAAAACATTCTCATTGCTCAAGAGCTTATCCATTCACTTGACTCAGGATGACGAAAATTCATGCTCATCAAAGCTAACATGGACAAGACTTTTGACTGTGTCTCCTGGCCCACGATCACCCATATTCTCGAACTTATAAACTACCTATGTTCTTTATTAGTTGGATTGACCTTTACATCCGCACTCCCTCTTAATCATGTGTCATCAATGGTCAGCCATCTAGTATTTCCAAGCTCATCGAGGTATTTGGCAGGGAGATCCTCTGTCACCATCGTACCTCTTTATCATTGTATCACAAGTCTTCTCGGCCCTAATGAATCAAGTTTACTCTAGGGATAATATAATTGCTTCTCAACTAAACTCTTCCTCAGTAAGCTACCTACTCTATGTCGATGACCTATTGATATGCATTTGTGCCACTAAATCCAATTGCCATCACCATAAGCAGGTCCTCCATATCTACAAGTACCTTACTGACTAGAGAATCAATTCCCTTAAGTCAACTATCTATATGCCTCAGCGTATGTCTCGCGCCACAAGAAGCAACTCTCCTCTTACCTCGACATCTCCTTAGGTACCTACCCCTTCCAATATCTTGGAGCTCCAATATCATACAAGTTCATTACTTCTAAGGATCATAAGTTCCTTCTAAATCGTATCTCTCCGCGCCTCTCCGGTTGGAGACACCTCCTGCTCAACCAGGCCGGGTGCACTACCCTCATTAAGTCCACATTGACATCCATGCCTACTTACTACCTGGGAACAACATACCTCTCGGCTGGGACACTTGCATCTCTTGAAAAACTTTCAAGATTGTTTCTTTGGGACCCCTCTGGCAACCGGCGTGGTTCCCATCTTACTAGGTGGTCGACCGTCTTGATGCCAAGATATCTGGGTGGTTTGGTAATCCGCAGTTTTAAACTAATTCGTTGCTCTTTGATCTCACGTCATATTCTTAGTCTCTTAAACTGTTCTAATTCGCCATGGAATAACTTCATCTCTGCCAAGTATCTTCTGTTAAACTTATGGGACCCACAACTTCACTCTGGTACTGCCTGGTCATGGCGCCTTGTACTAGACTCTATCCCGACCTCCGTATGGGTTTTATGAAAACTGTTGGCTCTGGTACCACCACTTCTGTCCTCTCTGACACCTGGATTTTTTTCTATTCCATTATCTCACCTCCCAACGTACCTAAACATGGAAGTTGATGTTAGCTCCCTCAGGGTATTAGACATAATTATTGATCACGACTAGAGTACCCCTTCAATCCTCGATTTTTGGCCTAGCTCTATGTGATGAAATTTGTGGCATTTATATTCTTCTTTCGCCTATGATGATGCGTGGGATTGACTGAAGACATCAATGGATGCCCATCTACTAAAGCGGTGTATAGTGTACACTTTCGTAAGCAGGTAGGCATTGCTATCGCGTCCAACTGGAGGACCATTTTGGACCAAGGTTTGGCACATCAAGGTTCCCCCCCCCCCTCCCTTAAGATCCATTTTCTCCTGTGGAAACTTCTCCAAGGCCGCCTACCTACGCTAGACCTCATTCATAGTTTTGACTCCTCTATTGATCCAGCATGCTCCCTCTATGGTCGTGCTCTTGAAACTATCCATCATTCGCTTTCTCATGTCTAGTGGCACATCAACTTTGGGACCTTTTTCAGCATAAGCTTCATTATAGTTTTCAGTACTTCACCTCCTGGCCGATTGGCTCTTGGGTCGAGGAAGGAGCAAGCTTGGATTAGCAATCTAGCAATAAACTTCAATCAATTTTTGCTTTGTCTTTGGGGGATTTGGAACCTGCGCAATGACATTCATTTTTGGTCCAAACGTGCAACTGTCGACGCGCTCTGGGAAAAGGTTCTCGCATGTTTCCACGAACTTGATACTTCACATACCCACGCCCCTAAGGCAACTCGCCCCCAAGATCATTTGCGGATCCGTTGGGAGCCCCCTTCCTAGAATTAGGTTTTGCTCAATACTGACGGCTCATTTACACCGGCTGGCAGAAATGGGGATATGGATTCATACTACTCTAATACTGGTGTTTTTTGTTTTGCAGGTGTTGGGCGTTGCAAATTTCAACCGGCTTTACACGTTGAGGCTTGGGCTTTGCTTATGGGACTCTGCCAGTGTCGCTCCGGTGGGCTCACGCATATCTCCATTAGGATGGATTCATAGTTCCTTGTCTGCATCATCACCAACCACCATCCCTGTCCTTGGCGTCTTCGTGGAGTGACTTTGGATATCCGTAATGATTTGTTTAGCCTTGCCCCTACGGACATCATTTTTTGCCCCCGCATTGATAATTCAGCTGCGGACTTTCTTGCAACTTTTGGCTGCCAACATGAGTATTTTTAGGGTGATCGTCCTCCTTCGGGCCTCACCCAGATCTTGTGTAATGAGATTTTAATGCTACCTTAATGAAAAAAGAAATTAGGGTTTATAGCTTTCTATCTTGGTTGTTTTGATAAAACTTTATGGTCCATTGCATGGCTTTAATATCAGTCGCTCATCCAAGATCAAGGGTTGTGATTGAAGTGTTCCATTGTGAAATGATTGATGCATGTTTCACCCATACATATGCATATGTTGATATAATTAGGTAATATAAACTTATATTTGTATATATGCATATGTTGATATAATTAGGCAAGATAAACTTATATATAAATTTATTAATATATATATATATATATATATATATATATATGTGTGTGTGTGTGTGTGTATGTATGTATGTATAAGATAGTTCATTTAATCAAAATACCTACACATACACACACACACACACACACATATATATATATATATATATATATATGCATATTCCCTTAATCCTATACCATTGTTTGATTTTATCTATTTAATTTTATAAAATAAAATATTTTAAATTTGCATAGTAAGAGAATGAAGAAGATGAGATGATAAGCAGGTTCCATTTATTATTCATTTATTTGATATTAAACTTGAAAGTTTATTTTCATCTCATCCCTATTTTATTGTGTAGAAATTTTTGCTTTTGAACTAACATGAATATCTATGTTTCCATTAAACTTTAACCAAATATTTTGATGTGAAAACTGTAATAATAAATGGTATCAAATGCACTAGTCGCTGAAATAATAAAGTGTAACAAATATATATGTGTCGATCCCAAGAGAAATTAATTTACCAACTATCTATTAATTTCAAAGGCTAATATGAGATGATATGATTTCGCATGGAAGTGTTCAAAAAATAAAATTACAAAAATTGATAAACTCAATTAATCTAATATAATCTATTAGTGTCTAGAGTTTTGGGATGCTAAACAAAATAGTAAACAAATTAATTTCACCAAATAATGTTAGCTAATTTCTAATAATGGATTAGAGTCTATTCAATGTCTTAATGTTCATACATGATCAACCATCCTATCTTAATTTGAATTAAATTGTGATTGTTCTGTCATTGATTATAATTTAATCAAATCAAATATTAAGATGCATTAAAATATAATCACTAAATTATTATCACTCGTATCATGATAATAATTAGTAATCTACTCAACTAATACTCCTTTAAAGAACATACGAGTTGCGACATGCAATACTTTGACTTAAAAGTCAAGAGTCAATTTCATAGAAATCATGCAATAAAAAGTAACTACTCATATTAGGATAATAGCTATCTAGAGAAAACACTTAATCCCTAGAAAAATATTAATCACAACTTGCATGTTCAAAAGAAAACTAAACTTTAATCAATTAGGAGAGAAGTTCTAATAGTTTGCTTTATCACTTAAACCTATTACATTTGTCTCAAAAATAAAAAATGAAACTAAATCATCTGGATTAGAAGATAGAGAAATAGATCGATCAAGTATGACAGAAAATATAATAGAGAATACTCTCGGGAATCATCTTTGAAGCGATGCTCGATCTTCATCCAAAGTCGACCATGAAGAAATTTTCTTAGAGAATCTTTTGAATTATCACACATTCTTGACATCAAATTACAAGTTATAAGGTCTAGAATGCTTTGCAAATCAACATTTGTCACGCCCCTACACAACTTATAATGACATATATAATTTCCAAGTCAGAGTAGGCATGGAAAAGTCATAGGTCGTGACATTACTATAATGACCCATGAATCGATTGATTTAATGACGGTGGCTTGATGGCTTAACGATCGTTAAACAAGTAACAACCCATTATATTGAAACGTTCAAATTCTTTTTCATTATAAACCTCATGATATCTTAGTAAGATGTCATGATGTTGGAAAATAACTATCGTGAGAAACATGTAATGACCCGTTACACCTTGATCTTCAATATCATACCACAATTTGGGTATGATATATATGTAATCATCCATGGTATTGACACGCAGCAGTCATGATATCCTAGCCATGAATCGTGAAATCTTGAATTTCTTCGCATAAGTTCTATAGTTACTATAGTTAACGGTCGCGACAACCTTCTCATGGCCCATGAAATATTTATCTTGCATAATTCGGAAGATATTTTATTTCATTTTGTGTAATTCTTCTTGGAGCCCTTTCTCTTCATCTTTCAAGTGTTTTTTTTTTGCAAAATAGCACAATAGTAGAATAGATTATTTATCACTTATTCTTATCTTTGAGTTATTCTTCAATCACAAGGGCTGCTTCAATCATATAAATTACTTTGATAGTTCTCCCAATTTTAGCTTACATTTTTTATCTTAATTAATTTATGACGTCTATCTTTGCTTTCATCTAAACTTTCTTTCCAATCTTAGATGCACAAGGCATCAATCGATATATCCTAGTTATAAGATCAATATAATCAACATGAGATCAATATTATAATAATATGATCAAATATAATAAATAACATGTACTTTAATAACTTTAAACCCACTTTTGTAACATCAAAACCCGAGCCGGGTGGGACGAAACCCAAGGTGGTTCGTATAACCAATCATATCCATCTTTCCTATAAAACCCAGGCCGAGTAGGGTGAAACCCTCAATGGGTGTGAACTGCTATTTTAATTTGATCAATGTAACCCGGGTCGGGTGGAACAAAAACCCGAGCTGATTCCTTCGTCTTTTTTTCTTTCAATCATATAGCTTGATAAAACCCGGGTCGAGTTCAATGAAACTCGGGCCGAGCTGGTTCAATCCAAATCTATTTTGATTTCATCAATGGAACTCAGGTCAGATCAATCCAAAACATGATCCGGATCCAATTCAACTTCAATTCATCCATTATCATCAACGGAACCCAGGTCGAGCTCGGAACCCGGTCTGGATTCTTCACAATTTTCATCATGTCCTTGGGTTACTAAAATCAGGTCGTGTACCTTTAAACTCAGACCGGGTTCATACAAACTCGATCTGGATCAACCCAATTGCCATTCGGGTTCCCAGGAACCGGTGCCGAGCTGTGAAGAACACATGTCGAGTTCTATGGGAAGTCGCCTTTTTGTCACAACTTTTGGTTCTTCTTCCTATGTGATACACGATGCAATTCAATTCACAATTTATCCATACAATAGTCAATACTTAGAACGAGGGTCATGAGGTTTATATCAATAGGATCCCCTTACGTACCTTAATTTGGTTGAAAAACCAATTGGGTTGTCTGCTAAAAACTGCATGAACGTCGAGACTTTGGTCGACAATTTATCCACGATGAGACTTTGAAACTCGCACCTACCACTTGGATCTTGTCCTCTTATGTCGGAGCTTCGAAATGAAATGTTGGTCGCGCTCTTCTCAGTTTGTGAGAAAACAAATGAGAAAGAGATGTTCGTGATGCAGAATTTACTAAAGACTAATTATACTTTCTAGTCACCATTTAAGTCCTATTTATAGTTCTTAATTAAACTAAAGTATTTTACTCCTATTGTGTAGGCTAATTCTCCATCAATCATGCTCATCCATCATTAATTACCTTAAGTTAAATATTAATATTTAATTAAATCTGAATTTCACTAATTATTTTATAATCATACTGATAAAAAATTCATCTCTAGTCAAGTTCCTTTTTATCTCTTCCATAACTTCTCTCAATCAAACTATACTTCCATCTTTTCCTTTTATTTCTTTCTTTTCTCTAATTTTCAGAATTATTTAATATGATAATATTTTGTCATCTAATTTTCGGAATTATTTAATACTATAATATTTTATCACTTAATTTTCGGATTAAAATAATAATAAATATTATTTTAATGTCTGAAATATTTTTAAGGCATAAAACTCTAAATCTTATCCTATATGGGAGTTCTATGTCCATTAAACAATCTTTTGGATCTCAAATCAAATTGAAATCCCTAGTATCAATCTATTTATAATTTCTACTCCTGTTAGGATTTAACTTTCTTTCTTTTCCTTTCTCCTTTCCAATCATACTTTTAATCCCACTTACATTACAATTCTTTTTTCAATTTGAAGTAATCTTTCATTTCTCTTTGCATTCATTCTATAATCATATTCCTATTTCTTCTCAAATTTTCTTTTAGTTTCAATCAATCAAAAATTCATATTACCCTTGATGAAATCGTGGAGTGTTACATAATAACCTCCTTGAAAATAAATTCGTCCTCAAATTTACCGTGGAGAATTTGACCAATCCCACCGATAACATTCTTAAAAGGAATATCCATACTTAATCATATGATAAATCTTTTCCTTCGTCAATCGAATTTCTAATATAGCTATGCGTCATTTATCCTATGACAATATTCTTTTCTATTAGATAAATTCTTATTGAGCAGATTGACTCTTCAACTTGAATCGTTATTCTTTCCTAAGCTTATGGTTAGGAATCCATTGAGGCCTCTCTTAATTCACTATTCGATAATAAATATCATGCTTTACTTGACATGTTGACCTCACTTCTATCTCAATATATGATGTCTTTAGGACAACATCCTAACCTCCTTAAGATTTTGATTATTCTATCATAGAATAACCTTCTTAGAATTTTGGTTATTCCTTTCAAAATAACTTCCTTAGGCATTATCTTATACCATCAAAATCATTTTATTTTCAGCATTTAAGGATCTATATCATCCCTTACTCTATTCATAGTCTTAAAAAGTTCCATATTTCATATTGCATTTAAAAGCTATATAAGCTAATCATGGTTCAGAAAACTTACTTGACCCTTTCTTGATGGTGCGGTGGTTGCTCATGATGTGTGCACATGGACTCCATTCTATTAGTGACAGCTAAGAAGAGTCTTTCGTTATGCTCTAATACCTTTGTATCGCTTCGAGATTTTTTTTTCTTTGCCTGCCTAGAAGAATAACTCGGTAATGTCACTCGATTATATACCTTCACTTTTCTTTGATTTTGACTAGTCAACACACTGGCTTACATAAGCGAAAGACTTAAATGCAATCATTCTTATAACATGCGGAAGTTATTTACATCATCTCTAATGACCTGTGGGTTATGGACCTACAACTATCCAATAGGAGACCCTTTCAATGTCAATATCCAATGTGCATATCACCCGTCAAAGAAGCCACCAATAATCTCACCATCACCATAATCAAATAGAGGGGCAAAGCTCAATGAGATAACTCAATATGTATGGTCGCCCATAATAATAAATAATATGAATCATGTCGATAAAAATAATCATATCAATGAACTTCAATTATCATATCAATGAACTTCAATTATCAATATGCAATTATCCATCATATCAATGAACTTCAATTATCAATATACAATTACCCATCGCTGGAATCAATAATTTTTATCATTCTTTATCATGAATCATAAAGGCTGGCAATAATAATTTCATTAATTATAGCATCAATTGATTGCAATCAATTATCTTATCAATCAATAATACTTTACTTTAACTTCAGCTATGAAGGCTGCAACTCAATATTTCTATTCAATCAAATTTCTTTCTTTATGCTTCAATCATAAAGACTATAATTTAACATTAACATGAACCATAAAGACTGTAATTCAATACTAATCAATTATCCATTCTTATTCATCAACCATAAAGGTTGTAATTATGTTTTAATCTTTAACTTCAACCATAAAAGCTGTGGTTTAATGGCTTATCAATCGATCGATCATTCTTTACTTTAGCTTCAATCATAAATGTTGTGATTTAATATCGTATCAATCAATCATTCTTTACTTTAACTTCAATCATAAAGGTTGCTTTAAAGATTGCTCAATACAAGGGATGCTTCAACTGCAAACGTTGCTTCAATCATAAAAGATACTTCATACTTATCTTTAATTTTTCGCAATTAACTTCACTATGGCTACTGCTTCAACCACACGGATTGCTTATCATTTATTCTTATCTTTGAAGTTATCCTTCAAACACAAGGGCTGCTTCAACTATATAGACTGCTTTGTGAGCTCTCCCAATTTTAGGTACCTTGCATCTTTTATCTTGATTAACTTATGGCATCTATTTTTGCTTTCATCTAAACTTTCTTTCCAATCTT
The DNA here is from genome assembly GCA_030549335.1 of Pontederia crassipes. Taxonomy (NCBI): domain Eukaryota; kingdom Viridiplantae; phylum Streptophyta; class Magnoliopsida; order Commelinales; family Pontederiaceae; genus Pontederia; species Pontederia crassipes. The sequence goes on from CM060183.1 coordinate 10,709,519, forward strand.
AGATGTTCAAGACATCAATCGATATATCCTACTTATCGGATCAGTCGGTTCGTATAACCAATCATATTCATCTTTCCTATAGAATCCAAGCCGGATAATGTGAAACACGGGTCGATTCGATGGGTGTCAACTCCTATTCCAATTTCATCAATGTAACCTAGGCAGGCTGGTACGAAAATTTGGGCCAATTTGTTCGTCTGTTCCTTTCAATACTATACCTCGGCAGAACCCAAGTCGGGTTCAACGAAACTCGGGCCGAGTCGATTCAATCTAAGTCTATTTTGATTTCATCAATGAAACTCGGGTCAAGTCAATACGAAACTCGATCTAGATCCAATTCAACTTCAATTCGTCCATTATCATCAACGAAACCCGAGCCAAGCTAGTCAGAACCGGTTCAGATTCTTCATGATTCCCATCATATCCTCGGGTTACTAAACCCAAGCCATGTACCTTTAAACTCAGACCGAGTTCATACGAACTCAGTCCGGATCCATCCAATCACCACCGGATTCCAAGGAACCCAGGCAAGGCTGTGAAGAACCCAAGTCGGGTACTGCCGCCGTTGAGAAGTCTTCTTTTTGTCACAAATTTCGGTCATTTTTTCTATGTGATTAATGATACAATTCATCCATACAATAGTCAATACTTAGGACAAGGGTCCTGAGGATCTATATCGACGGGATCCCCTTACGTACCTTAAGTTGGTTGAAAAACCAATTGGGTTCTATCTGTTGGAAACTACATGAACGTAGAGACTTTGGTTGACGATTTTTTCACGACAAGACCTTGAAACTCACATATACCACTTGGAACTTGTTCTCCTATGTTAGAGCTTTGAAACGATATGCTAGCTCTGCTCTCAGATGTCCCGGTTTGTGAAAAAATGAAGGAGAAAGAGAGATTCATGGTGCAAAATTTTTTGAAGACTAATCATACTTTCTAGTCACCCTTTAAATCCTATTTATAGTTCTTAACTAGAGTTTCTGACTCCTATTGGGCAGACTAATTCTCCATCAACAATGGTCATCCATTACTTTAAGTTAAATATTCAAATTTAATTAAATCTGAATTTCACTAATTATTCCATAATCATATTTATCAAAAATTCATCTCTAATCAAATTTCTTTTTATCTCTTCCATAACTTCTCTCAATCAAACTCTACTTCCATCTTTTCCTTTTATTTCTTCATTTTCTCTAATTTTCAGAATTATTTAATATGATAATATTTTATCATCTAATTTTCAAAATTATTAAATACCATAATATTTTATCACTTAATTTTTGAATTAAAATAATGGCTAAAATATTTTTAATCCATAAACTCTCAATCCTAACCTATGTGGGAGTTCTATGTCCATTAAACAATCTTTTGAATCTCAAATCAAATTGAAATTCCTTATCTCATTCTATTTAAAATTTCTACTCCCATTAGGATTTAACTTTCTTTTTTTCATTTTCCTTTCCAATCATACTTTTAATCCCACTTAAGTTATAATTCCTTTTTCAAGTAGGAGTAATTTTTCATTTCTCTTTGCATTCATTTTCTAATCATATTTTCTCAAATCCTCTTTTAGACCACATTCAATAAATCAAGAATTCAAATTAACTCATAAAATTATTATATTGCCCTTGATTAAATCGTGGGATGTTACATTCTATTTCATATCTTGTTCATTTAATATTTGTAAGTCGTAGATTTTGAAAAGCTAAATGGTAAAGTAAAGATATCAAAATAATCTTGTATATAAAAGATTTAGAACACCAACATATATAGAAAAATATATATATATGAATAACAAAAGGCAGCAAGTGTATAAGATCTAAAAAGATGACACGATGGTAAAGCCTAAATCTCTCAGGACATTTTGGTTCTTCATATCATCTTTTGATTTGAATGAAGGGTTTATTTCCATAAATCATCCCTAAACTATCACGATTTTTTACATATAACTTCAAATTACAAACTTATTTTTTTGGATCTCTAAACTATCACGATTTTTTCAATTTAATCCTTCCATTAAATTTTGTCAACTTCTCAATTATCTTTAATTTTTTTTGTATTTATAAAAAATCTAATATACCCCTGCCTTAAATGCATTAAAGTGTTAGTATATTTTTGCTTAAAATAATATATAATAAATATAAAAAAAGAAAAAAGAAAAACCTAGGACCCATACGAATCGGCGATAGCTCGCGGGCATGGGGGCTCGCCCTCTGCTACAACCGAGGATGTTCAATGATCGCAGCGGGGGTACCCTACCCCCCCCCCCCCCCCCACACACACACACCCCACTCCTATGTGCGCTAGCACGGGGTGTGTGTGTGTGTGTGGCGGGGGAGGGGGGGGGGGGGGTGGGTGGGTGGGGGCACAGTCGCCGGAGGAGAAGGTCGAGATTTACGAGGAGGAGGAGATGTGAGGCTGTGAGGCCTCTGTCTCAAGCTTCGGCCTCCTTCTCCACCTTGGGCTTCAGCGCCGACAGATGGGGAAAGGGGGGGGGGGGGGGGGGGGGCAGGGGGGTCACCCCCTGCTGCGACCAGAACGTACTCGGTCACAGCAAGGGGGCGACCCCCCACCCTCGTGTGTGCCGATGACAAGATCCTAGGGCGAAACCCCCCCTCCCCCCGCGATCTCATCGTCGGCGAGATCGCGGTGGGCGACTCCCCACCCCCACCCAGCGGTTGCCGGCGATGGGGGGAGGGGCGTCGTCCGTTGCCTTTTTCTTTTGTTAACTACTTTTTATATTTATCATTATATATTATTTTAGGAACCCAAAAAATAAGTTCGTAATTTGATATTAGATGTGGAAAATCGTAATAATTTAGTAGTAATTTATGGAAATAACCCTTTAATGAATCATATTTTCTTTTATTCAACCATCATCCGAAGAATTCAAATCCTTGGTCCTTGCTGCATGGAGATAAATTTTGATTACACACAAATTTGCATTCGATCATTTTCCTTTTTTATCCTCTTCCCTTTAGTCTTTTTTCCTTAGCCAGCCAAATTTTATTTCACCTTGAAGCCAACATTTTCTTTTTTACCCATATCCTTTTCCATATTCTTTCTCATGCAATCATACTTATTTGTCACCTACATTATAACCTCCTTTTCTTCCTGATTTATTTTCATTATCTTCACAGATTAGTACATCACGACCCAGGAAATTTGGACGATCCAGGGGGACCAAAACAATTATAGAAATAACCTAATAATTAATTACTATTTAAAAATATTTAATTTAATAAATTTTAACTCAATTTAAGAGTGCCAAGTATTAAAACGTTAAATATTATATACATATATATATATATATATTTAAATATTGTTTAAACTTATCATTTTTATTTAATTTAGGGAGGTCAACTTCTTGTTTTATTTTAAATCTTTTTATATAATGTATATATATTAGAGGTGATAAAAAAAGGACCCTCTGTCGCGAGTCCTCAACTCCTTTCTGCCACTCCTTTTTTACCAAATTGTTCTTCTTTGCATAATCAAAATAAATCGTGCAGCACCAAAAAAGGTTGCAGTTGAATGGTAACCTACATGAGATGTAAGTTTGAGTTCTTATAAATATAAGATAAATTTATTAAGAGACTCACATATCAAATACGTAATGCGGGACGACCGACCAATCGAATTAGTTGGTCTTGGTCGATAGAACTTGAGTACTCACCAAAAAAATCAATCGTGCAGTATTAGTAGTTATTTCTTTTTGTCAAATTATAATTAATAGTCATTTCCCCTTTTTATTAATATTAACCGAAATATATTATTAAAATAAAATTTGTGTTGACGTAACATATCAAAGATTCCATTTTATAATTTATAATATTCTTTTATTCTTTTGAATTTTATCTGATTAATGTGTCAATGCTATGTAAATAACATTATAACAAGTAATGTTGTAAAACCCAGACTGGACGTCGACCTGGAAAATCTTTCGGGTCAGGTTGGACCGGTTAACTCGGAAGGTCGGACCGGAAATAATAAAATAATTTAAAAATATATTCAATTAAAGTATTTATGAACATATATTTATTAATAATTAATATAAATAAACATATCAAAGTATAATAATATTATCAACATATTTTAATAAATAAAATAACCAAAGAATGGTTCTGACATATTTTTTATTTTGATATTAAATATACAAATTAATATATAATCTCGTAACTTATGGATGTAATTATTAATATTAGTCAAGACAAAGTACTAACATCAAAATAAAATAAATAAATTTTATATTATTATTTTTATAGAGAATAAATTGATTTTATATATTTTTTTAAATATGCCCTTGATGCCAAACAAATAAAGGTGTTTTAATACAACAGCCTTGCATGTTATATGTGGTGGCCAATGGTTAGAAGTACCACTTTTAACATTCATTGGTCGCGGGTTCAAAACCCATCTTCACTTCATGTTTTTTACACGTTGAGTGAGGGACAAAATCGTTCAGCGAAGCGGTTGGACCCGATTTTGACCGGGTCTGACCGGTCCAATTCGGCTCAAATGGTCTTCCGATTCTATAGTGACCCACATATCGTTTGAGGGTCCAAAACATCGTCGGACCGGTTCGAGCCGATCCGGTCCGGGTTTTACAACAATGATAAACAAGTAATTCATTCATAATTCAAAGTTTCATTATAACAAGCCATTCTTGATGACGAAAGATGAAATATCACATATAAAAAAGTCTATTTTTACTTATAAAAAGTGACATAAGAAAATCCTTTGACCTCGGTAGGCTTTATAAAAGAAATATTTATTCCATAGATTTTATTATAGAACTCATATATAAAATTTAGTAATTTATGAAATATCATTTTTTTTAATTCAATGCACCTTCTTAACTATAATTTGCATTTTTTTTATCATCTAGCATAGTTCTTGTCATTTTATTGCGTACTTGTATATTTATGACTAATAGTTAGTATTATATTTTTTAAAAAATAAATATTTTAACTACAAATATACAAATCACGAGTAAAGTGATAAAGATATTTGGATGATACAAGAATAAAATGTACTCAAACATCATATAAATAAGAGGACATCGGACATACTACAAACCCATTATGCAGTGTATACACTGCATCGTCCGCCACGTTAGCGATCAGGCACGGTCCTGTTTTCCTTGCAGGCACTTCCGTGATCCTTCCACCTGGCTCCAACGGCTGCGATCCTCCTGCAACAAGCACGATTTTTGTATTTCCTCCTAGTGACACGTCAGTGATCCTCTCAACCTCATTCAATGGTCGTGATCCTCCTTCAACAAACACAATCCCTTCATCTCCCACATCTGATAGACACGTGGTGTTATCCGAGCGCGGACCGTGTGAGCCGATGGATCCGCGTCATTTACCACCTAAACAAAACCCCTCCTCTCCACCTACCACTACTGCCTCTCACTCCTTTTCCCTTGCCTCCCCATCCCTACCTCTCCCCTGACGACTAGCTCATCTCCTCAGACGGTCACCTCTCCTCCCCTGACGACCACCTCTCCTTCTTTGACGGTCACCTCTCCTCCCCCTGACGGCCACCTCTCTTCCTTTGATGGTTACCTCTGCCCTTGACGGTCACTTCTCCTTCTCTAACGGCCACCTCTGTTACTCTGACGGTCACCTCACCTCTGCTCCCCCGATGGTCACCTCTCCTTCTCTGATCGCCGCCTCTCTTGACCCACTGCACGACACATCCCTATATCTCACATGAAATCGGTTGCCCCCCCATTGTACCAACCCCTTTCTAGGCGATAAGGAGCTCGCGGCCCTTGCAAGCAGTTACCTCAGCCGGTCGTCGAAAACTCCTGTGGTGGATCCTTCGGAAGAGGATCAGGACGATCTCGAGCTCCTCCCCCCACAGTGCACAGAGAAGAAGAAATCTCGAATCCATAAGCCTCAGGCGCCTCTCCCCTCCCTTTGGCCCCGTCGAGGATTGTCAAAGCATTCTTCTAAAGGTAAGACATCAGTTACTTCATCTGCCTCCGTCTCACTACCTCCTTCCTCTATGCAGGTACTGTCAATGAGTCCATTGGGCCCTGGCATGCCCCCTCTTCCTCCATGAGAATCCTCGCATGGAACTTCCGTGGTGCTTACTAGGAAAAAACTAGGGATAGACTTACAAATCTTATTATGTCGCATAGGTGATCACTAGCTGATCACAATAGGTTTTTAACCCATTTTCTATTCAATTCACTCATATCGAGCCCCTATTTTGCCTAACTTTTGGCCAATTATGCTTAGAATATATGGATTGTGATAACTAGCTGATGTTTCTCATTTTATACTTAATTTTATGTGCATAGAGGTTCTGAATTACTAAAATCCATAAAAATGATAATTCTATGCCAAGATATCATTTAGTAGGGCAAGTTATCACTCCAAGTGCACAAGTTATCATTATTTTAATTGAGCTGATTTCCAGTGATTATTTTGCTCTAATACCTTGCCATCATGAATTATTCATATTTGGATGACCATATTTCAATTTGTGCAAGGTTATCACTCCATTTCATAAGTTATCATTTTTTAGTGTCAAATTATCGTTTAAGGGCAAAACTATCATTTCGATATGCAAAACTATCAATTCTGCACAAAAGCATTTAGCAATCATTAAATTACTGTCTTAACTCATTGATGTTCAAATTTGATCACATTTGGATAACCACAACCAAAGTTATGATAAGTTATCATTTTTATGGCAACAAGTTATCATTTCCGAGTCACCAAGTTATCAATACTATGAAATCCTATCTACATTTGATTTCTGATCTTATTCACTTGCCATATTAATCCCTTTGATGCCTTCAATGCTCTGAACCACTCATATTTGGACAATTTCCATGATATATGAAAAGTTATCATTCCGGGCAATAAGTTTTCATTAAACAAATAAAGTTTTCATTCCTACACAACACCAAATCTTATTTGGCAATAGAGTTGACATTACTTGCTGTCCTAATCCTTATTTGTTTAAATCTTATTTGAGGACTATGATGCTGGCTGTTTTGGGTCTTCTAGCAGGTATAACAAGGCTGCAACAAGGCCGCACAAGGTGAAAAAGGAGAGGAGACCACTGCTAGCTGTCCAAAAAGACATCTGATTTCTGCGGGTATCTCAGGACCACTGGACAGGTGGCTTGAATTAAGAGAAGGGAACATTCTGATGCTGATCAAAGGGTGCACAAAAGACATATATAAGCTAAAGAAACCCTGGAATCAAGGGGGAGCCTCCATTTGGAGGGCTGTTGGACTAGAGCTGAAGGAGGGTGATCACTAGCTGATCACTATAGGTTTTTATCCCATTTTAGATGCATTTCACCCCTAAATTGCCTAACTTTTGGCTAACTATATTTGGAATGCATAGATTGTGATAACTAGTTGATATTCCTCATTTCATACTTAATTCCATGTGCATAGAGGTTCTGAAATGTTAAAATTCATAAATATTATAATTCTATACCAAGTTATCATTTTTAGGACAAGTTATCACTCCAGTAGGCCAAGTTATCATTATTTTGAGTGAACTGATTTTCAATTATTTTCTTGCCCTAAATCCATTACTATCATGAATGAATCATATTTGGATGGTCATATCTCAACTTGTGCAAAATTTTAAGTCCATTTGAACAAGTTATCATTTTTCCATTGCCAAGTTATCGTTAAAGGGCAAAATTGTCATTTCGACATGCAAAACTATCAATTCTGCACAAAGGCCTTAGGCAATCATTATATTATCGTCCTAACTCAGGGCTGTTCAAATTTGATCATATTTGGATAATCACAACAAAAGTTATGACAAATTATCATTTTTAAGGCATTTAAGATATCGTTTTGGCACCCAAGTTATCATTCATATGAAATCTTATTCATATTTGATTTCTGACTTCACTCACTTGCCACCCTAATCCATTTGATGCCTTCAATGCTCTGAACCATCCATATTTGATCATTTTCTAAGATTTATGCAAAGTTATCATTCCGGGCATTGATAAGTTATCATTTTTAAACTTGATTTGCAATTCTGCACAACACTTAATCATACTTGATGTTTGCACTGATCATAGTGGTTTCCCTTATCCTTATTTGTTCATTTTCTATTCAATGACTTTGATGCTTGCTGTTTTGGCCCTTGTAGCAGGGAATATAAATCTGAAAAAGTTGGAAAAAAGAAGGGGGACCACCTACTTTTTGTTATCCTAAAAGCTGTCACTGAGATATTTTCTGGTCCAGAGGACAGGTGGCTCACATAAGAGGCTATGGAACTTTCTAATGCTGATCTAAAGGTGGAAGGAAGAGATATATAAGCTGAAAACCCTAAGGAATGGGGGAGGCGGGCCATTGTGCAAAGGGGGAGCTGTTTTGGAGTGGAAGTGGAGCTGGAATGCTGCTGAGCTGAGCTGATTTTTGCATAACAGCCCTGAATCCAGATGGATTACTTCTATTCTTCACTCTATTTTGTAACTATGCTTGTAATTATGAGGAGCTAAATCATGTCTCCTAGGATAGAGTAGTAGTCTAGGTAATTGTGGATGAATTAAGGACAATTCTGATTTCCTGAATCTGATTTCAATTCTGTTTGCTGAAATTTGCATTGATATGAACCTGATTCTTGTCATTGTAGGTCCTATTTGTATTTACAACTGAAAAGTTGTCATTTGATCTAATCTTTATTCAGAAATGAATAAAGAACCAATGCCAAGTTTCTGAATTCCATCTTAATTACAATTCTGATTTCCTGAATCTGATTTTCCTGATTTCTAATTTCTGAATTGCCCAAATCTGTTTTCATCATTGCGGAGCCCTAATCGATTTATAACTGAAAGGTTACTTATGGTTTCATTCTTGTTTAGAAATGAATCAAAAGACAATGGTGTTTGCAAGGTTTAACCCCTGAATTATTGCAACTTTTCATTGCTGATTTCTGATTTTCAAATCTGATTTCAATTCTGTTCTTTTCTGAATATGTGGAAATCAGATTGCCATTGTTAAACCCCTGCTTTAAACTACCACTGAGAGGTGGTCTTATGGCTTCCTTGATGTTCAGAGATGAACCAAGGAGCAATAACAAATTTAAATTCCAATGTTTGCTAGGGGCTGATTTCATCCAATTCAATTAGTGAAAATGTGGATTTCATTTGAATTTGCAGTTGAGGCTGATTTAAAATCTTCTTGTAGTTTTGAGATAAACCAAGAAGCATTTGCACTAATATTGGATTGATTTCATCCATGTTTAGTTGATTGAAGCAATTCCCTCATTTTCAAAGTACAATTGAAAGTTATCATTTCACATTTCATTAAATTTTTGAAATTTCAGCAAGGGACTTGATCTTGATCTTAATGTTAACTTGATTTCAGTTAGGACCCCTTCTAATCCAACTTAGCTAATCTATCATATGAAAACATGATAATTAGTCCTGGTTTATTATGCTGTGATAACAGTCCATTTCCAAGTTGAATTAGAAGAGATACATATTGATAACTTGTTCCATTCCATCCATAATTAAATTAGATGGATCCCAACTTCTAGGAGAACCTTCCTCATTGATAGACAATCCTTTTTAGACTATAATTTAGCATTTACAATTCAATTTAGATAAATTTTCAAAAATCCTAAATCAGTTATCATTTTAGCCCTTTTTATAAATCGGTTTTAACTTTCTTTCAAATTCTTGGATTTTTAACTTTAGATAAGGCTAATCTAGATTGTTTAGAGAGTCTTGGACTTCAAATTACTGTGGATACGACATTTGGGTAACTATAATTGACCTATATACTTGCAGTAGAGAGTGAGTAAGGGAGTTGAAACAAAAATTGAAAAAATTGACTTTTGACCAAAAAATCAGCAAGTTATCACTAAACCTCCCAATTTCACTATCAAGTTTTTGGCACCATTGCCGGGAATTTGAGATCAATTAGACTAACTTAGATAGTTTAGATTAGTTTTAGATTAATTTTTAGTCCATTTGTTAGGCCAATTTTTAGTTTTTGCAAGTTATCATTCCCAATCTTCATTTTTTGTCTAGTTTTCTTTCTTTTCTCAATTTGATACTTCTGAATTCATTTATGCAGGATTTGGACAATCAAGAGGAATATTACCAATCAGATCCTGAGCCTAAAAGAAGATTTTTAAGAAGAAGGAGATTGCAAAGGCTTGAGACAAGGAGAAGGATATTTGAAGAAGAAGAGGAGGAGCAAGGCAATATGGCTGCACCAAGGACTTTGAAGGATTGCTACTCACCTAGCAATGTCAGGAATCAGATTGGAGATGGAGGCCAAGCACATGTGGCAAACTTTGAAGTCAATCCAGCACTTGTTACTATGATTAGGCAATATCAATTCTCTGGACTAGGGGTTGAGGATCCAGCTTCACATTTGGACAACTTCAAGGAGATTTGCAGCACAGTCCACTTCAACAACACTCCTATGAATGCAGTCTACATGAGGCTATTCCCATTCTCACTCAAAGATAAGGCCAAGACTTGGTACAAAACTCTCAAACCTGAAGAAGTGGCCACTTGGGAATCAATTATGCAACTATTTCTATCAGAATTCTTCCCTCCTTCCAAGACTGACAACTTCAGGGATCAAATAGTTAGGTTCTATCAATTGGATTAGGAAAACATTTGTGATGTATGGCAAAGACTTCAGGGGCTGTTGAGGGCATGTCCCCACCATAGTTTTGAGAAGTGGCAACTTGTTAATTACTTCCATAAGGAGCTGAATTATCCATCCAAGGTTGCACTTGACACAGCTGCAGGAGGCATCTTTGCATCAAAAAATATTGATGAAGCTTATCAATTGATAGAGAATATAGCAAAGAACCACCACTTTCTTACCCATGACAGGACAAGGAGGCCCACATGTCCAGGATTCAGTGAACAACCTATCCATTCAATTTGAAGAATTGCTACACAAAGCCCTGGAGAAACTGAACCTCACTCCTAATGCTAGCAAAGCTTCCACCCTTGAATCCAGATGTAATGTATGTGGTAATCAAGGCCATGCCACAAAAAGTTGCAACCTTATAATGTAACAATATGAGCAAACCATTGATTCAGTCAATGCAGTGGAAAATTATGGAGCAAAACCTCCTTTTGAATTCTATACTCCAGAGAATAGGAACCATCCTTACTTCTCCTACAAGGCCAATCATTATCAAGGGGCACCAATGTAGAATTCTAGTTGGCAGCCCAAGATTTTGCCAAGGAATCAGCCACCTCCATATGGAAATCAGAATTCAAATGTTCCAATGCAAAGGACCCCCTATGAGCAGCCTCCTCAAAGTCAGGCTTCCCAATTCCAAACTGAAATGAAGGAGATGCTACAACAAATCTTGAAGAAGCAGGACAGCCAAGGAGAGAAAATATTGAAAATCAATTCTAGATTGGAAATCATGAGTGCCAATCACAAGATGCTAGAAAATCAGATTGCTCAGCAGGCTAGCACATCAGCAAGACTCCCTTTATTTTTTCCTGGACAACCAGAATTGAACCCCAAGGAACAAGTCCATGCTGTCCAGCTCAGAAGTGGGAAGATTGTTGAAGAACCAATGAAGAAAGTAGAGGACAATCCAGCCCAAGTGAATCCAAAGTCCAAAGCTACTGAAGAACCAGCTGAACTTGTGGGAGAAAATCAGAACAAAGGCCCTCAAAATGAAGTTAGGACCAGGGTCTTTGATAGGATACCTTTCCCTCAAAGATTAATCAAGGCAAGGCAGGATCAGCAGTATGGAAGATTCATTGAAATCCTGAAGAAGTTAAATATAAATGTGCCATTTGTAGAGGCAATTCAGGAGATGCCCTCCTATGCCATGTTTTTGACGGAAAGCTTAACCAAGAAAAGGAGGATTATGGAGCATGAAACTATTACCTTGACTGAGGAAGCCTCTGCAATCATTCAAAACAAATTGCCACCCAAGTTGAAAGATTCAGGAAGCTTCTCCATACCTTGTGAAATTGGAAATAGGAAGATTCAAAGGGCAATATGTGATTTGGGTGCATCAGTGAGTGTCATATCTCTTTCACTTTGTAGGAAGCTTGAAGTTGGAGATTTGAAGCCTACAAACATGTCTCTACAGATGGCAGACAGATCTATCAAGTACCCACATGGAATCATTGAAGACATACCCTTAAAGGTTGAAAAATTTTATATAGTAGTGGACTTTATAGTTTTGGATATGGATGACGATCTGAATACACCCATCTTGCTTGGAAGACCTTTTCTTGCTATTGCTGGAGCTATCATTGATGTTAAGGAAGGGAGATTGACCTTCCAAATTGGTGAAGACAAAATAGAGTTCAACCTTGCACAAGTTATCAGCAGGCCAGCTTGTCAACAAGATGATTTTGGGGATGAATAGATTGATCAAATTGTGGAACAGGCCTCGGCAATAATACCCATTGAAGATCCATTGCAAAGGTACCTTATGTTTGATCATTTGAAGGAATTGGAGGATCCAGAGGCTGCAGCATACCAATCAGCATTGAATATGTCCAAATCAGTGGAAAATTCAGAAAATCAGCACCAAGTTCAAGAAGTTATCATTGCTGAACTCCAAGGAACTCAAGCCAATTCTTCCAAATTGGAACTCAAGCCTCTCCCCAACAACTTGAAGTATGAATTCTTGGGGGAGAATTCAACATTTCCAGTTATCATCAATGCAAACTTGCCCAAGAATCAAGTTGAAGAGCTACTGAAAAAACTAAGGCTGTACAAGGAGGTAATTGGCTATTCCATTGATGACATTAAGGGTATCAATCCCTCAATTTGCATGCATAGGATCCCCATGAAGGACAGCTACAAACCATCCATTGAATGTCAAAGAATACTCAACCCAATTATGAAGGAGGTTGTCAAAAAAGGAAGTGTTGAAGTTGTTGAATGCTGGGATTATTTATTTCATTTCAGATAGTGAGTGGGTCAGCCCTGTCCAAGTGGTGCCTAAGAAAGGAGGAATTACAGTAGTCAAATCAGATTCTTTAAAATCAGTGGAAAATCCAAAAAATCAGAATGAAGTATATCAAGTTATCACTGCTGAACCCCACACTAATTCAATTCAGGACACTTCCTCCCATTTGGAGTTGAAACATCTTCCTAGTCTAGGGGATTCATATATCATACATGAGGGTGTTAGAGATGAGAAGTTAGGAGATTTCTGGTACAATGAAGGAGAAAACCAAGCTGAGAAACAAAGGTCAATCATTGGCAAACTAAGAGATCCATACTTGATTAGTGAAGCCGTCCACAAATTGAGATCTCTACTTGATCATATCATACTATTCAAACTTCCTTGACATGAAGAAGTGAAAAAATGTCCAGCCTAAGACACTAAAGTAGGGCACTTATTGTGAGGTAACCCATGTCATTTTACACAACTTTTCTATTTTGTAGGAATAAAGAAGGGAGGAATTAGATCCATCCACAAATTGACAAGAAGGGAGTACCCCTACCCTTAATTTTCATTCTTCTCATTGAAATCCTATTGATAACTGATATTATCTCTTCATTCATGCTGAAATCATCATAGTAATATCTGAATCATCATGCATATCAGTTGTCCCAATCCACCTTAGCTGAATTTCAGTGATTTTTAGTGAATCCCATTGCCTTGTTGAATTATGCATCTAAAAATCTGATATTGAATACCCCATTGATATCTTTTGTTTCTCTGTATGATTAGATGCAATTCATGAAGTATAGACCACTTGAAGAGTAGGATTGAAATGCAAGACCCATTGGAAGGGATCAAATGCAAATTTCATATATTTCATACCCTCCCAACCCTTCCCTTGCCTTAACTTTTCAACACTGTGGACAGTGTTGAGGCTAAGCTTGGGGAGGAAACCTGGTGCTTTTCTAACCTTTACACCATGTTTTCAATTGATTTTAATATCCATATATCATTTATCACCAGGTTATCAGTAGGTTTTGCAATTTATCATTGGTTATCACCCGGTTATCACAATTTATCAGTAGTTATCACTAATCGAGTTCAATTCAATTCCCTCACTCATTCTAACTTTGAAATGGGTAAAATACTTCATTATGACAGTTGGTACACTCCAATATCAAGTGGCCAACTTGGCCATTAGTCTTGTTGCTTTAATTGTCTATTCAAATCATATGCATTTGAATAAATTTTCAACTGAATTTTTTTCCTTTTTGTGGGTCACACTAGCTGATACTTATGGATTGAATTAGTAAATTAGATGTCTAGAAGGGAGTCAAGGCGCTTGCTACCATGTTAAATAGGAAAACTTGACTTTTTGGATAAAGGGATCTAAACTATACTTGAGTTTGAACTATTGATCATTTCATGAGCAGGATAGAAAAAATGAGAAAAAGGAAAAGTAAAAAGTAGCATACATGCATAGAAAAAAGGAAGAGAGCAAAACTTCCAAAGGAATCTCTCTTCAATGCAAAAAAGAAAAAAAAATTTACGAGAGCAAAACTTCCAAAGGAATCTCTCCTAAAGAAAGCATGAATAAAAATCAGGTGCTAAACCTGTTTATTTGTATTTCATGAATAAAGGTCAGGTGTTAAACCTGTTTAAGCAATGAAAATCTGTTCATGAAGGGAATTGTAGTTCAACCTTGTAGTAAAGTTAACAATTCATAAGATTCAAACATGTTATTGCTAGTACTTCTTCCATGGTTTAAATTTGCTTTAGCCTCTGTGATTCCCTAGCTAGAAATTGAGTTTTTGGAAAGAATGAAGTGTTGGCAAAGTGAAAAACTCATTAGATTCAATTCAACTGATCTTTGCTTCATTTGAGGACTTTTAATTCAAGTTGTCCTTAATTTCTGAATGTTTTGCTTGAGGACAAGCAAAAGGCTAAGCTTGGGGGAGTTTGATCACTAGCTGATCACTATAGGTTTTTATCCTATTTTAGATGCATTTCACCCCTATCGAGCCCCTAAATTGCCTAACTTTTGGCTAACTATGTTTGGAATGCATAGATTGTGTTAACTAGTTGATATTCCGCATTTCATACTTAATTCAATATGCATAGAGGTTCTGAAATGCTAAAATCCATAAATATTTCAATTTTATGCCAAGTTATCAATTTTAGGACAAGTTATCACTCCAATAGGTCAAGTTATCATTATTTTGAGTGAACTAATTTTCAATAATTTTCTTGCCCTAAATCCATTACTATAATGAATGAATCATATTTGGATGGTCATATCTCAACTTGTGCAAAATTTTAAGTCTATTTGAACAAGTTATCATTTTTCCATTGCCAAGTTATCGTTAAAGTGCAAAACTGTCATTTCGACATGCAAAACTATCAATTCTGCACAAAAGCCTTAGGCAATCATTATATTATTGTCCTAACTCAGGGCTGTTCAAATTTGATCATATTTGGATAACCACAACAAAAGTTATGACAAATTATCGTTTTTAAGGCATTTAAGTTATTATTTTGGCACCCAAGTTATCATTCCTATGAAATCTTATTCATATTTGATTTCTGACTTCACTCACTTGCCACCCTAATCCATTTGATGCCTTCAATCCTCTGAACCATCCATATTTAATCATTTTCCAAAATTTATGCAAAGTTATCATTCCGGTCATTGATAAGTTATCATCTTTAACCTTGATTTGCAATTATGCACAACACTTAATCATACTTGATGTTTGAGATTATCATAGTGGTTCCCCTTATCCTTATTTGTTCATTTCCTATTTAAAGACTTTGATGCTTGCTGTTTTGGCCCTTGTAGCAGGGAATATAAATCTGAAAAATTTGGAAAAAGGAAGGGGGACCACCTACTTTTTGTTGTCCTAAAAGTTGTCACTGAGATATTTTCTGGTCCAGAGGACAGGTGGCTCACATCAGAGGCTATGGAACTTTCTAATGCTGATCTAAAGGTGGAAGGAAGGGATATATAAGCTGAAAACCCTAAGGAATGGAGGAGGCGGGCCATTGTGCAAAGGGGGAGCTGTTTTGGAGCTGTTTTGGAGTGGAAGTGGAGCTGGAATGCTGCTGAGCTGAGCTGATTTCTGCATTATAGCCCTGAATCTAGATGGATTACTTCTATTCTTCACTCTATTTTGTAACTATGCTTGTAATTATGAGGAGCTAAATCCTGTCTCCTAGGATAGGGTAGTAGTCTAGGTTAATTGTGGATGAATTAAGGACAATTCTGATTTCCTGAATCTGATTTCAATTCTGTTTGCTGAAATTTGCATTGATATGAACCTGATTCTTGTCATTGTAGGTCCTATTTGTATTTACAACTGAGAAGTTGTCGTTTGATCCAATCTTTGTTCAGAAATGAATAAAGAACCAATGCCAAGTTTCTGAATTCCATCTTAATTACAATTCTGATTTCCTGAATCTGATTTTCCTGATTTCTGATTTCTGAATTGCCCAAATCTATTTTCATCATTGTGGAGCCGTAATTGATTTATAACTGAAAGATTACTTATGGTTTCATTATTGTTCAGAAATGAATCAAAAGACAATGGTGTTTGCAAGGTTTAACCCCTGAATTATTGCAACTTTTCATTGCTGATTTCTGATTTTCAAATCTGATTTCAATTCTGTTCTTTTTTGAATCTGTGGAAATTAGATTGCCATTGTTAAACCCTTGCTTTAAACTAACACTGAGAGGTGGTCTTATGGCTTCCTTGATGTTCAGAGATGAACCAAGGAGCAATAACAAGTCTAAATTCCATTGTTTGCTAGGTGCTGATTTCATCCAATTCAATTAGTGAAAATGTGGATTTCATTTGAATTTGCAGGTGAGGCTGATTTAAAATCCTCTTGTAGTTTAGAGATAAACCAAGAAGCATTTGCACTAATATTGGATTGATTTCATCCATGTTTAGTTGATTGAAGCAATTCCCTCATTTTCAAAGTGCAATTGAAAGTTATCATTTCATATTTCATCAAATTTCTGAAATTTCAGCAAGGGACTTAATCTTGATCTTAATGTTAACTTGATTTCAGTCAGGACCTCTTCTAATCCAACTTAGCTAATCTTTCATATGAAAATATGATAATTTGTCCTGGTTTATTATGTTGTGATAACAGCTCATTTCCAAGTTGAATTAGAAGAGATACATATTGATAACTTATTCCATTCCATCCATAATTAAATTAGATGGACCCCAACTTCTAGGAGAACCTTCTTCATTAATAGACAATCCTTTTTAGACTATAATTTAGCATTTACAATTCAGTTTAGATAACTTTTCAAAAATCTCAAATCAGTTATCATTTTAGCCCTTTTTATAAATCGGTTTTAACTTTCTTTCAAATTCTTGGATTTTTAACTTTAGATAAGGCTAATCTAGATTGTTTAGAGAGTCTTAGACTTCAAATCACTGTGGATACGACATTTGGATAACTACAATTGACCTGTATACTTGCAGTAGAGAGTGAGTTAGGGAGTTGAAATAAAAATTGAAAAAATTGACTTTTGACCAAAAATTAGCAAGTTATCACTAAACCTCCCAATTTCACTATCAGAGGGCTGGAATGCTGCTGAAATGCTGCTGATTTCTGTCGACAACCTTCAATCCAGGATGAATTACTTTTGTTTTTCATTCTATGATGTATCTAACTTTATAATTATGAGGAGCTAAATCTCATGTCTCCTAGGATAGGGTAGTAGTCTAATTTAGTTGTGGATGGATGAAGAACCAATCTGATTTCCTACACTTATATCAAGTTCTGATTTTTGTTTCTGAATTTCTGATTTATGATTTTTGCATTTTTGATTTCAATGGATCTAATCTTGACATTGTGAGGTCCTACTTGTATTTACAACTGAGAGGTTGTCCTTAGACATACTCTTTGTTCAGAAATGAATCAAGAACCAATGGCAAGTTTCTAGGTTCAACCCAATTAGAAATCTGATTTTCTAATTTCTGAATTCTGTTTTCCCATTTCTGATTTCTGAATTGTCAAATCTATTTTTACCATTGTGGAGCCTTGATTTCTTAGTAGCTGAGGAGCTAATCTTTAGGTTCCTTCTCGTTCAGAAATGAATTAAGGGACAATGGTATTTCCAAGGTTTAATTCCCTGAATTTGTGCAACTCTTCAATGCTGATTTCTGAATTTTTCCATTGTTGATTTTCTGATTTTCAGATTCTGATTTCTTGAAATTATTGGATTCTATCTTGCTGCTGTAAAACCCCAGATTCCATCATCCACTGAGAAGTGAACTTAGAGTTATCTTGCTGTCCAAAGATGAACCAAGAAGCAATGGCATGTGCTGGATTCCCATGTGTGATGTGTGCTGATTTTACCCAATCCATTAGTGTTAATGTGGATTTCATTTCCATTTGCAGCTGAGAGGCTGATTTAAAATCCTCTTGTAGTTTAGAGATAAACCAAGAAGCATTAGCACTAATATTGGATTGATTTCATCCATGTTTAGTTGATTGAAGCATTTCCCTCATTTTCAAAGTGCAATTGAAAGTTATCATTTCAGATTTCACTAAATCACTAAAATTCAGCAAGGAACTAAAATTTGAGCTTAATGTTGACTTGATTTCAGTCAGGACCTCTTCTAATTCAACTTAGCTAATCAATCATATGAGAATATTATAATTAATTTTGGTTTATATTGATGTGATAACAACCCATTTTCAAGTTGAGTTAAAATTGACAATATATTGATAACTTGTTCCATTCCATCCATAATTAAATTAGATGAACCCCAACTCCTAGGAGAACCTTCCTCGTTGATAGATAAACCCTTTTAGCCCTTAGTTTAGCATTTATAATTCAGTTTAGATAAACCCTATTGATAACTTGTTCCAGAAGTCCAAAAACAGTTTTCTTTTTGCCACTTTGAAAAATCTGTTTTCACTTTCCTTTAATTTCCTATTTTTACCACTTAGACTAGGGCTAATCTAGATTGTTTTAGGGAGTCTTTGGCTTCAAATTACTATGGATACGACATTTGGGTATATTACAATTGACCTGTATACTTGCAGTAGAGAGTGAATTAGGGAGTTAAACCAAAAATTAAAAAATCTGAATTGGGACCCCAAAATCAGCAAGTTATCACTACACTCCTCAATATCACTATCAATAGGCCACATATTATAATTTTAATAGAGACACATACAAATTCTGTAAAAACTAAACAAGTGGTCTGATGTCTTGGCCCTGACTAGGATAGAGTCTTCTGTGAAGCAGCGAGCGCTTCTGGTACCATTCTCTTAGCTTGGTGTGGACAAGACACTCAGGTTATCCCGCTCCTTATCTCTGCTCAGATTATTCATGCTGCGGTTTCACTAGATGGTTTTAATTTCCTATTATTTGGTGTTTATGCTAGTAATTTCCTCTATTCGTACTCTTCTCTGGAATGATTTATGTAACCTTGATACGACCCACCTTCCTTAGCTAATTATTGGTGATTTTAACAATCTGGCGGCCCCTTCTGATAAGTTAGGAGGTTCCCCTTTCCACCCCATTAGATTTGTCCGAGCATTTAACAACATAATTAGCACTCAGACCCTCCTAGATGTCAAACCTATTGGTCCCAGTACACCTGGTGTAACAACTGCGTCGACATTGCGCGCATACTTTGCCGCCTTGACATCTATTGAATTACCACTGGATAAACACCTTCCCAAGCCTCACCTTATCCACTCTATCTTGCTATGTATCAAATCATGCCCCTCTCCTTCTCCGGACTGAGCTTCAGCCTTGGCAGTCGAGATCTTTCAAGTATGAACACTTTTGATTTTCTCACCCTGAACCCTATGACATTGTCAAGCGCCACTAGCCTTTTGACTCTCCAAATTACACCAGATTAAATGAGATACCATCAATTGGAACAAAGAGTCATTGGGTCGACTGACTTCGCACTTTAGGATATCACAAAGTTAGAAAACCTTGATGCCCAGAGAGTTCTTTCCACCATCGAGTTGGGACGTCTGCGTTCAGCATACCACCGACACGCCACGTTCCTCAGGAAAATTAGTTTGAAATGGTGGAGCAAGTCTAGAGTTAACTGGCTTCAACAGGGTGATTGAAACACACATTATTTCCACCTATCCATGGTTATCCGCCATCGTCATAATACCATCTCCTCTGTTCTTGATGATGCAAATGACAATATCTCATACACCGCCCAGATCCAATCCCTCTTTATGGAGCACTATTGGAAGTTATGGAAACCCTCCCCTCCGACTAACATCCACGGACTGTTGGCCAAAACTCCCTTTCCTTGACCCAGTCTAGCATGACTTCCTCCTAGTCCCGGTTACCCATCTTGAGGTTACCAATGTCCTTTAGAGCATGCCTCCTAGCAAAGCTCCAGCTCCTAATGGCTTCACGGTAGAGTTCTACTGAACTTATCGGGATGTAGTGGAAAACAAGATCGTTGGGGACATTAAAAAGATCTTTAATTCAATTTTTTTTTCCTGCTAATTGGACTAAAACATCACTTATCTTCATCCTTAAAACAAGCAACCCAAACATGTAAAAGACTTCCGCCCCTATATCCCTTTGCAACATGCTCTATCGGCTGTTATCCAAAATCTTTGCAAATCGATTACGCCCCACCTTGAACTCTCTTATTGACTACAATCAATCTGCCTTCATCCCGGGACGATCCATCCATGATAATATCCTAATCACTCAAGAACTCGCGCATTGATGCATGCAAAATACAACATATTTTAGTTTATTATTTTAATTAATTTTTCTGTAATTTGTTCTTGGCATGCATCATTTTTAGTCACTTTTAAGTCGTAATTCCGGATTTATCGATTTTGATTATTAATATTTTGAATATTTTAACTAAGGAGGAATTTACTTAATTCTTATAATTATTTTGCAGGTTTCGGCCGAGATGATCTCATGGTTGGATAAATACATCTTACTTCGTTGGGGGTAAAAATGAATACAACTTGATTTTTGGGCGTAACGATCAAAGACTCTTTGTTTTGACCAAGATCATAATTCATCATTTTGGACGAGATTAGGATAAAAGATTCAACGTTTTGGCCGAGATTTGAAGGGAGTAAAGATAAAAGATTTTATCTTTTGGGCGTAATGGTAAGGAAACCTATTGTTTTGGCCGAGATTCCAAGAAGGTATAAAGATAAAAGAGTTTATTTTTGGGCGTAAAGATAAAAGATACCATGTTTTGGCCGAGATTTGAAGGGAGTAAAGATAAGAATGTTTATCTTTTTGGGTGTAATGGATAAAATAACTTATAGTTTTGGCCAAAATTCATAGAGGAAAGTTTATCGGCCGTAATCAACTCAAGTTTTATCTCACAAATTTAAAGTCAATCGATGTTATGGCCGTGATCAAATTGAAAGCCGTCCACACCTATAAATACGTGAAGTATCCGTCATTCCAATTGGTGCTCTAAAGTTCAGGTTTTTTCACAGCGGGTCATGAGCTCTGCAGGCTTCGACCAAGAGGAGAAATGTGCCACGGCTGGAAGTCCGAGAGGTTGCCCGACTGTCTGCCCAATTCAAGATCTTTGCTTTTGTTTTGGGTGTAATTCTTTTAATTTTTATAATTTGTATTTTATTATCTCTCCAGAATTTTTAGGATGAACTCCATGTTTTTAGGATTATTATTTTATGGGATTATTAATTGAAGGGAAATGTTTGGACCCTATTTTATTTGTTTTAATATTTTTTTATCAATTATTAATTGTGCTTAATGCTTTTATGTTAGTTAATTGGATTTCTGAATTAGGCTATACCAGTTTGTGGAATGTTTAATTTCAAAATTCATTATACTAATTATAATTGATTTTATCTCAAATTAATAATTGACATAAATTTGATAACTAGTGTGTGGAGAATCAAGTTTGTGTGATCTATTAATCTATACCAGTTTGTGGAGTAATCAATAGTCTAGGGAATCCAATTTACTGCGTCTTAATATTAATATGATTTGATGGGATGTCAGTCATGGAGACTTCAATTCTTATTAATTTAAGATAGTTCTACATGCTTAGATTGAGGGATGCCGGCCGTGGAGACCACAAGCTAATCATGTTAGATTACTTTAGGGAGACTCTAATCCACCTTTAAAGATTACATTTATCTTTTATGGTTCAAATATTTATCTTGCTATTTTCATCCTAAGGCCTAACTTCAACACCATTACATTATCTTACCTTGTTTTCTTTATTTTAATTTACTTTTACAAAACCTATTTCCAAAAATCCATATTTTTCCTCTCTTATTAACTTATAAATTCATATATTGAGTTCATAATATTCCTCGTGGGTTCGACACTCTTACTCCTTTTTACTATATTACTTGAGCGACTAGTGCACTTGCTAGCGATTTTATTTTGCTACATCATTTTACGCATCAAGTTTTTTGCGTCGTTGCCGAGGATCGAACCCGGGTCTCCCACGTGACAGGCGGGGATACGCATCAAGTTTTTGGCGCCGTTGCCGAGGAATATTTTATTAATTGATTTCTGATTTTTATAAATTATTAGGAGATGTAAATAAATTGTAGTAATTTTCTGTAAATAAGCTTTTTTTTGTAAATAAATTTTATGTAATTCTTTCTTTTCTGTAAATATGTACTATTTGTTCTAATTATTTTTATTTGTGTAAATAATCTAACATATTTCTTTTTGCAGATAAAGAGGTCATGACATTATCAATTGATTTTCGATTATTTTTTTTACTTTCGATCGTGATTAATTTTCGTCGGTTTTACTGGAAATATTATCGGATGATTTGCGCATCTTGATTTTTGAGTTCTAAAATTTGTGTTTTGCGGTCGACATGTTTGATATGTGATCATCTTATTTGATTTCATTGATTTAATTATATATCGGTCGTAATGTTATGATGTTCTGTTCGCGCTCGACTCAAGCTTCGATTCACATTCGTTGATATCCGAATTATGGCCAGTATGACGATTAATTATTTCTCGCTGTGACATTGATTAATAATATTACACTACTTTTGCGGCTGACACTTTTCTAAAATTTGCTTTGGGTTAAATCTTTTGCGCCTTGGGTTTAATTGTGATAATTTTTTTAAATTATGTATCGGCCTGATGTTATATTTCTGATTGGTGCAAGCATATGATCTAATTCATGTTGATTACTACTTGGTTCTAAATTAATTTATACTATTATCTTCTGACTTTGTTTTGCACCATGATATATGCAAAAAAAAAATTGATTTGATTTGTTTCGGCCGAGAGGCTAATAGCTTTCTGTTGGCGCTCGTAATTCTTGGATATTCTTTTTTGTCTTGCGCTATATTTGGTTTTGGGTCGAATTTTACGGCCAGAATTTTTAAATCTTCTAATAGGTTTTGTTTTCCCTTTGTGGCCGTAACAACCATCAATGATATTCCCAACTATGATGACATTGGTTAATATTTCTTTCATTTCTTTTGCGCCCGAAGATAACCAAGTTTCTTTTGCGGCCGAATCGTTATTCAAACTTTGACTATTATGGTTTTTCTGAACTCTTGGTTCTTTAGCGGCCGTAATTTTTTAAAATTATTTTTTTGTTTTGTGCCTAAGGTTTTCTTTCTAACCTTCAACATCTTAATCTTTATTGCGGCCGAGATGTGGATAGTTCTCGTTTGGCGGCCAAGCAAATATGTCCTATGATCACGTTGGTTTAATGTTTAAGTTGCTGATTCATTTCTATTTCGGCCGAAATGTGGATGTGTTTGTTTTGCGCCCAACTCAGTTTATTAGACTGAATTTCTCTTTCCGGATATTGCGCCCCAAATCCAAATTCTATCTCTTTATTGCGCCTGTAATTTCGACTGATTTTTCTTCCCTGAACGGATTTAATTTCTGACCTATAATTCCGGAATTTGTTTGGTGCCTCGATTTTTCTCTACTGATATATGACACTAATCTGATTTATTTTTCCCAGGATCATGCCAAGATTTTATTCCCAATATTCCTTTTCTCTTTCTATGATATTACGCCTGTTGATTCAATTGGGTATTGGTCGTGATGTTACAATTCCTTATTTGACTGTTTGGCGCCCAAGCATACGTTTATTAAGCATCTTTGAAATGCCTTCGTTTTAATTCTCTTACGGCCGTAACAGTGATTGATAATTTTACCTTTGTTTTGCGGCTTTATTAATGTATGACTTTTAAGTTGCTGATTTGATGCCTAATTTGTTTTTGCGGCCGAGATGTGGATTTGTTACCCAATTTGTGTCGACCGAGATGTGATGAGATGTGGATTTTTTTTGCCCAAATTGTCTCGGCCGAGATTTGGGTGATATTGCTCCAACTCAATTTATTAAACTGATTTTTACCTTCCAGATATTACGCCTGTAAAGCCTAATTTGCCGGATTCTCTTATCGCCCCAAATCCATTGTCCTATTTCGGCCGTAATTCCAGCTGATTTTTTCTATGCTGATTTGATTTTCTCTCTCCCTAATCCTATAATCTTGGGGTTTATTGATCGATGTTTGGAGCCATCAATTTTTCTCTGCAGATCTTTTCCTCATTACGCCTTGGATTTGTGTGTTCATGATATCCAATTTCTCTTTCTTCTATGGCGCTTAATTAATGGCGTATAAGTGCTGATTATTTTTATCCTTCAATTACGGCTTCTCTACTTAATATGGCAGCTTCTGATATGGCGCCCGCAATTGATCTTCTTCTTATTTTGTGCCCGCAAGTTGCCATCATTTTTTGAGTTGTCGCCCCCGATTTTGCGGCCGGATTGATTTTTTTTCTTTACCAATTTGAGTTGTCGCCCCCAATTTTGCGGCCGAATTGATTGTTTACTAATTTGATTTGCACCCCCACTATTTGCTTATTGATTTGATTTGGCGCCCAAGTTTCGAAATTGGTCTATCGGCGTTTCCATTTTTCTCACATGACCCTTATTACGCCTTGTATTCTTCTCTGCACTGATTACGTTAGTACCCGCAATTTCTGATTTTGGCTGCAAATTCTTGCCCCTATAATTATGGCCAATTTCTCTTGCCTATGATATGTGCTTATTAACCTTTAAATCCAACAATCACTATACAACATAATTAGCAAGATTTCCTCCATCTTATATCCTGATTTGTTTCCCTGATGGCGTCTGATATTCGATTTGTCTCTCTCCTTCTTTGATGGCAAATCTAGATTGACTTTAGGAAGTTTAACATTTGACGACAAGATGACCTTTTCTCAAAAATTTTACGTCTTGTACGGTGATTGGCGTTTATTTTCCTCCCTGGACCGAGATTACGACCTGCGCTTCAATAATTTTTGGAAGCAATGAATTTTTCATAAATGTGGCCTTCATTATAGAATATTGAGATAATTTGATTAAACCTTTCGGTATTATTTTCTGGTTATGAACTTCACTTATATCTTTTGAATCATAATTACCGACTCTTGAAAAAAGAAAATCATCTCAGCCATTGTCAAAAAATATATATATCGGATAACTATCGGAGATATATTATGCAAGGAGAGATATTCGGATAACTATCATCTCAGCCAGAGTCATCTAACTTTTTTTTTTGTGCAAGGAGAGATATTCGGATAACTATCATTCAGTACACATTACGACATTGGTGCGCTTGACGTACATCGGAGATGCAACAGCATGATGACATCAGGGCATAAACTGACACCTGCACAAGATCACACATCGGACTACATGTTGACAGCTTTCACTATCAGGCGCCAAACTCCACGCCACCTGACTCGTCACTGCATGCCATCACGTCGAAACAGATCGAAGCACAGCCGCTCTCCGCCGCTCCATTACGTCCAAAAGCGCCACGCCCCCCTGTGCCTTATGGCCGAGAACCACCACCTTGCGGACAAGCTTCTCCTTGATTATCGGCCGAGACCCTAATCTATTGCGACCGAGAGACACCACCTTACATATTGGCCGCCAAGCCCATCTCTGTCAATTGTGGCCGAGACATCCCTCACATGCTACAGTGGTGACCGACTACGGCCGAGATTTCTTCACCATTACCAAGTTACGACCGGAGTCCCTTCATCGACGTGTCTTCGTATCGGTCAAGCATCTCTTATCCAACAACATATATATTGCGGCCGAGACCCTACAACTATTGAGGCCGAGGCCGAGCACTTCACCACCCCGAGGCCGAGGCAAATTTTATTGTTTTTAAGAGGAGCAACTTACTCAAGCCCACCCCACTCACAATAAATCTGGTTGTATCTTTTCCCTTTTCTGTATTTTCATTTCTTTATTTTTCCTTTTATTGAATCTATATTCACTTTCCCTTATTGGCCTAACACTGAGGATAATTTTTGGTTCAAGCTTGGGGGAGTTTGCATTTCATGCATTATATTCTTCTTTATTTTTCTTCTTATTTAACTATATATTCATTTTTAAAAATTTTCAAATATACCATTGCATGCATTTATTTTTTTGCTACCATCTTACAAACTCTTGTCTTATTGTTTTAATTATCTTTAAGTAAAATTTCAAAGCCATATCATTAACTGATGAAATTTGAATGCTTTTCTTTCTTATCACTTGCTATTTTAGTATCAAACTTATGGACTGTGTGCCTATGCTAAATAGAATTATGAATGTCTAGACGACAAAATCATATTCATGCCTTTTTATTTATTTTAAGTCTTGATAGTAGTAGCCTTTTTATTGAGCATATTAAGTACTACTTGAGCTTTAAAAAAATGTGAAAAAAATAGTGAAAAAAAAGTTGAATAAAGTTCTGTAGGTACAAAAGTGTTATCTGGAACCAAGATGTGTTCGGGTAATTAGATCCGTAGGGGTTCATGCCAAGCGATCTAAGGGCAACTGCTCTAGGATCCGTCGATCGAAAGTCTGCTACAAGGACCATCTTGTGGAATATGAAGAAGCACATGAGTACTGAATCATGGCTAAGTTCGAACTCTTCATTCAGAACCTTGGTTGTTCGGGCAAGTAAACTCGAGGGGTACCTCATCACTTGTTGCCCTAAGGCCATTTGGTCTGGGAGTCATCAGTCTAAAGTCCGCTACATGAACTTTCTTGTGCAATCCTGCTTGAAGATTAGAACTTTTAAAATGATTGAAAATAAAAGTGAAAAAAAAGAAAAAGAAAAGTTTTAAGCTCAACTAGTACTTATGTGTTCAATATTAATGTTATTATTTGACAGACAATTTTTTTTTACGAGGCTGACTTTGAGATTGTTTAAATTTGTGTAGCATTCAAAACCTCTATGAAGCTAAGTGTATGGAAAATGGTGAGATGCTGAGTAGTAAGTGCACAGAGGAATTGTATGAGAAAATTAGTCAGTTGACAATGTGGATGCTATGATGGAACATTTCTTGACCCTTGATTTGAATTTTTGCTTGAGGACAAGCAAGACTTTAAGCTTGGGGGAGTTTGATGCATGCAAAATACAACATATTTTAGTTTATTATTTTAATTATTTTTTCTGTAATTTGTTCATGGCATGCATCATTTTTAGTCACTTTTAAGACGTAATTCCGGATTATCGATTTTGATTATTAATGTTTTGAACATTTTAACTAAGGAGGAATTTACTTAATTAATATAATTATTTTGCAGGTTTCGGCCAAGATGATCTCATTGTTGGATAAATTACATCTTACTTCGTTGGGGGTAAAAACGAATGCAACTTGATTTTTGGGCGTAACGATCAAAGACTCTTTGTTTTGACCGAGATCACAATTCATCGTTTTGGACGAGATTAGGATAAAAGATTCAACATTTTGGCCGAGATTTGAAGGGAGTAAAGATAAAAGATTTTATCTTTTGGACGTAATGGCAAGGAAACATATTATTTTGGCTGAGATTCCAAGAAGGTGTAAAGATAAAAGAGTTTATTTTTGGACGTAAAGATAAAAGATTCAACGTTTTGGCCGAGATTTGAAGGGAGTAAAGATAAGAATGTTTATCTTTTTGGGTGTAATGGATAAAATAACTTATAGTTTAGGCCAAAATTCAGAGAGGAAATTTTATCGGCCTAAATCAACTCAAGTTTTATCTCACAAATTTAAAGTCAACCGATGTTACGGCCGGGATCAAATTGAAGACCGTCCGCACCTATAAATACGTGAAGAATCCGTCGTTCCAATTGGTGCTCTGAAGTTCAGGTTTTTTCACAGCGGGTCGTGAACTCTACAGGCTTCGACCAAGAAGAGAGAGGTGCGACGGCTGGAAGTCCGAGAGGCTGCCCGACTGTCTGTCCAATTCGAGATCTCTGCTTTTGTTTTGGGTGTAATTCTTCCAATTTTTATAATTTGTATTTTATTATCTCTCCAGAATTTCTAGGATGAACTCCATATTTTTAGGATTATTATTTTAGGAGATTATTAATTGAAGGGAAATGTTTGGGCCCTATTTTATTTGTTTTAATCTTTTCTGATCAATTATTAATTGTGCTTAATACTTTTATGTTAGTTAACTGGATTTCTGAATTAGGCTATACCAGTTTGTGAAGTGTTTAATTTCATAATTATATTATACTAATTATAATTAATTTTATCTCAAATTAATAATTGACATAAATTTGATAACTAGTGTGTAGAGAACCAAATTTATGTGGTCTATTAATTTATACCAGTTTGTGGAGTGACTAATAGTCTAGGAAATCCAATTTAATGCATCTTAATTTTAATATGATTTTGAGGGTACCAATCGTGGAGACTTCAATTCTTATTAATTTAAGATAGTTCTACATGCTTAGATTGAGGGATGCTAGTCGTGGAGATCACAAGCTAATCATGTTAAATTACTTTAGGGAGACTCTAATTCATCTTTAAAGATTAAATTTATCTTTTATGGTTCAAATATTTATCTTGATCTATTTTCATCCTAAGGCCTAACTTCAACACCACTACATTATCTTACCTTGTTTTCTTTATTTTAATTTACTTTTACAAAACCTATTTCCAAAAATCTATATTTTTCCTCTCTTATTAATTTATAAATTCAGATATTGAGTTAATAATATTCCTCGTGGGTTCGACACTATTGCTCTTTTTTACTATATTATTTGAGCGACTAGTGCACTTGCAAGCGATTTTATTTTGCTACGTCATTTTACGCATCAGCATTCCTTAAATTCTGGAAGGAATAAATTTATGATGCTCAAGGTTGATCTTGAAAAGGATTTTGACTGCGGTCTACTCCATCCTTAAGCAGATGCATTTTCCAGACCAATTCATAAATTGGATCCACCTCTGTATAACCTCTCCGACCTTCTTGAATTATATATGGTGAAGCTTCCCAGCCTTTCATGGGTTTCTGGAGTATACGGCAAGGTGATCCCATTTCACCTTACCTATTTATTCTAGTTTCCCAAGTCTTCTCTTCACTTATGGCCCAGCATGTGGAGGCTGGCTTGATCTCTCCTTTCAAGATAAGTTCATTTTGTCTAACCCACTTACTTTTCGCAGACGACCTACTTATTTGCCTCAAAGTAACCAAAAGAAAATGCATCACCTTAAGAAAAATTCTGCAAATCTACCAATTCCTAACTGAGCAACATGTAAACACACATAAATCTAAGCTCTTCCTACCACCATGAATATCAGATGCCGCCAACAGATCAACACCATATTAAACTTCAAAATAGGGACATTCCCTTTTCAATACCTCAGTGTACCTATCTCTCCAAAACACATCCCTACTCGTGAGCAAATCTCCATTATAAACAAAATCTCCTTCCGCCTTACTGGATGGTGCCGCGGGGTTCTAAATCAGGCAAGTCGTACTACCCTTATTAAATCTACGCTCACCTCCATTCCAATCCACTCACTTAGTGTGGCAAATCTCTATGGTAGCACTATTGCCTCCATTGAACGACTATCCGCTCTTTCTTATGGGACCCTAGTGGAGGTCGCCATGATGCCCACCTCATCAATTGAAGTACGGCCTAGCTCCCCTAAAATCACAGGGGGCTTGGCATCTAGAGTCTAATGGACATCCGACACTCTCTTGTCGCAAGGCGTATACAGGATCTACTAAATAATAGCCCCACCCTCTGGACAAACCTCATTAAAGCCAAATACGGCCCACTCGGCCTTCGGAACGAGATGCCTCACTCCTATGTTGCGGACTCCTGAAAAAATATTTTAAAAACCATCAACACTCTTAGATTTGGATTTAAAAAATGCATCGATTCTGGCTGCTCAACATATATCCTTTTGACCCCCTGGATGTTCACATCACCACTCATATGTACACCCACTTACATTAATATGGAGACATGTCTTGATGGCCTCACCGTCAACCACTTTATCACTAACGGCTCTTGGAATAGCTCTCTCCTCTTATCTACTTTTGGCCCGGAATTATGCTCTCAGATTAAGCGCATTTATCTTTCTTCTTCTGCCAATGATGATGTGTGGGTATGGATGAATGATACTGCGAATGTAAAGTCAGTTTATTACTATGTTAGTCGCCGCTCTATGCCATCGATTCCCAGTGGAGGGCCTCCATGGAAAATGGTTTGGAAGATTCCAACTCCGTCCAAAATTCATATTTTTCTTTGGAAATTATTACACAACAAACTACCCACACTTGATACTATACTACTTTTTGATGATACTATTGATCCAGCTTGCTCCTTGTATGGTCTCCACCTTGAAACGAATACATACCTTTTCTTTCGGTGCTCGGTTGCACAGTAGCTGTGGAACACCTTTTAGTGCAATCTAAATATCAATTTTCAAAATTGCTCATCATGGCACCTTGGCACTTGGATCCACGAAGGAACCAACCTGAATCAATAGTCAAAAAAATCTTTCCTATTCATTTTTTCTTATTGCCTTTGAGAGCTTTGGAATCTTCAAAATGAACTTTGGGAAAGGACTTTAGATCACGACGTGCAACCGTAGGATCGGTTTGGGAAAGGACTTTGGCTGGCTTTCATGACTATGTTGGCGCCACGCACCTGAGGTCCTCTGCCCCAAGATCTGCATCGGCAGATCCGATGGGAGTCCCCACCCCAGCATTGAGTTGTCTTCATCTCATATGGCTCTTATGGGCCGGCTGGGGTATGAGGTATAGGATACTTAACCCTCTCTCACGGCTCTTTCATTTTTGCAGGAACAGGTACCATCCTGGTCGACTCTGTGCTAGAGATTGAAGCTCAAGCTATGCTCATTGGACTTCGGAAATGCAAGGAGATTGGGATCTCGCACATCCAAATATACTCAGATTCTGAGTCCTCGTTCACATCATCAACAAGCGAAGCTGCCCATGGAGAATGAGGGGAATCATCGTTGATATCAGGGACGTCACCACGGCTATTAGTCCTACTATTGTATCTTAACGCACCCGCAATGCTAACTGGGCAGCTGACTACCTTGCGCATTTTGATCGCATGAATCATAGTGAAATTTTCTTGCTGGACAGACCACCCACGTGTCTTGCTCAATTTTTTGTACTCTAAATCGATTAACATAATATCAATGAAATTACTTTTCCAAAAAAATATCTAGGTTGTTCATTAACTGTGGATGGCTGACATTATCTTTTAAGTGATGATGACAGCAATTCAGAAAAAAATACTAACCCAAAATCAAAACAACCAATATGTGTATCCAAAAAGTAGGCTGACACACATACATCTTTTTTATTTTCCTCAATTCCTGGCCTTGAAAGCCTTCTCGTGATCAGAAAGAAGGCCAGATGCTTTCTGCCATTACTCACATTGCTTCATCTGTAATGTCCCCAAAATTTAGTTGTCGAACCCTAGGTGACGTTACTTTCATGAGCTAATTACATAAAGCATTGAAGGAGAAACATAATAATAATAAAGTCCAATAACATAAATCATAGCGGAAGAACTTCATAATGAATAAAATCCCAATATAACAGTACTAGCCCATAGGCCACATAGGCTCTAACATCAAGACTCAACATAGGGTTCATAATACATAAATGAGTCCAAATAAAAGTAAATGACTCCAAGACCCATAGGCCATACATACTTGACTCACTATGAGTCTATCATCATAATATAAACGACTAAAATATAACTTGGGACGTGGCTCGACCATCACATGTGCAATATCTCCGTCACGAGGCTCTCACCGTCGAACCTAAGCCTCATCCATACCTGCACGGATCCATGGGGTGCAGAGAATTTCTCCCGTTATAGTATGTTGAGGTTCATGCATGGTATGATCCTATAACATAATCTCTACATGTCATGATGTATGCATTTCATCATCATGGAACATAGATCATATGCATGATGTGAGCTATTTATGCACATTATATGGCATGTGAGCATATCATCATGACAAGATAAGATAAACATATTATATCATAAGCATCATGTCAAAGCATATTGTGACTTATTGATTCGCATAAAATGTGTATATAGAATATCGCTCGAATAAGGGGAGGTGAAGACCTCTATGACACAAGTTTACTCTATACTCTGACGTCTTACCTTTGAATGCAGAGAACAATACAAATAAAGTTTCAAAAATTTATAATCTCTCTACACTATCAAAATGCGATCCGCAAATGTACAGTGCATCATTGTAGTGTTTGAGGTTCGATCCACAAGGAAGCAAGGTCAGCTAGATCTTAGAGAAATCTCCCGGAGCAAATCTAGGAGAAGAGATAAAGAAAAATAGCGATGAAGCACCAAGGTAAACTAAAGTGTATTTTTGGGGTTTTCTGTATGTAAAAGAGAAAATGCTATAAGAGCCGGATGATTAGCACACTAAGAAGATGTGAAGCAATATGATAAAGATGTGTGCTGAGGACTTATGGGACGTGTCGATGTTGTAAGACTCATTATTCTTTAGATTAGCGTGTTAAAGCAAAGGTAACTGAGTTCCCTTCTCGCGCGTATATCCAGTGAATCTTCGCAATGGAGGCACATGAGTTCCCACAAAAACGTTCGAGTTAGTGGAAAGCCTATGTTTACCTACGAGAGAAGGGTTCGTACATAGAAATAGGACATGTGATTGTTATGGTACGAAATGAGCTTTTCTAGGGATTTGAGCCTAAGTCTCAAATCCACCAAATCTTACGCATTCTAAGAAATACACTTGAGGCGAGGAGGCTGCGATTGGCCCATGCTTGTCTCGGGGGAATGTCGAATCACCCTCTCGGGCAGAATGCATAGTTTCGGTTTCTTCAAGATGACTAATTATTTTCAAAGGAGAAGATAAAGACATTGAACACAGCGATGGTTAAGTAGGAGCATACGGTCATCCTTTGACATCATTTAAGTTAATCCCAAATTCCCGACTCAATTCGATCGTTTATTGCCAGAAATCTGAAGGGAGCATAACCTTTTCATGTCGCGATTTAGAGGATGAATGATGTCTAGCTCAAATCAGTCAACAATCCATCACTTATATTGCGAAAACTAAAATCATGAATCACTACTTGCCTTAGGCTAGATTTCTCCATGTTCGATCGCGATAGAGACTATGTTATCCCTACGGTCAGGGGTGCAAGGCAACAGGTAATTCAGAACTACTCCTATCATATGCAAACATGGAAAGCATAAGAACCATGCATGGAACTATCTTCATCTTAGGCTAGATCTCTCCACTTTCGGTCACGATGGAGACTATATTATCCCTATGGTCGGGGGTGCAAGGTGAAAATAGTTCATGAGGCTCAAATCCATATGTAAATCAGAATATAAAAGATTAAACGTGAAACCAATGGAGCTATCACATAATATCAGAAACTCAGAAAAGCATCAATACTCGATATTGTTCATGATAGAAATTCAGCTAGAGAACATTCGAATCTAGATCACATCGACACCTCCCGACCTCAGCAGGATCGGTTAGTTATAAAACATATGGAGAATACACTCTTCTCCAGGAAATGCCAAAGGCATTATTTCAAACTTGCTTTCTCTCTTGCATTCTCCTATGTGCTCGATGATTTCTCTTCTTCTCCCTCAAAAACTAATCCCCCACAAGAAGGCGTCCTCCTTTCCTTTTATATCCCCTCTTCTGCCTCTCTCCTGCACCTCTGTCCCTTTTGTCGGGTACTTGCTCCTCTCTTTTGTTGCCCTTTGAAAGCTCGACAGCTCCAAAGTGGTTCCCTCTGTCGCTTGGGGAAGCTTCCTAGCGCCCGGGTTATGAAAGAGCTTGACTGGTTCCCATGTTGTGGAGGGTGTTTGTTATTGTGTTACTTGGCTTTTTTCCTCACTCTCGCAGCAAAGACCGGTTCCTGGTGCAGATAAAGTGCATGGCTCGGCCGCTCAACTTCATCTCTGGAGCTCATCAGCTCCCTACAAAACAAAATAAGATTCAATCCAAAAATGAGTCGGCAGAGGTATCAATTGGTGATATGTGAGTTCATGCGGAGAATATTCATCATGCATTGAATTGGTGGTATATACACATAATTGTTAGGGAATAACCACATAGAATGAGCATTATATGTATGCAAAATAGTGCTGAAAATATAGGCTATAATTCTCCACATTAACTCCCCCCAAACTTAAAGTTTTTCTTATCCTCAAGCAATCAACTAAGAATTTAGGCTTAGCGCACATCATGATCATGTATCATAATCCCTCATTCTTTTTCCCGATACCTCATGCTTGTCATTAATCCTTTTAGTCTGTTTTAACGTTACCCTGACAAAGTCACCATAGAAGCAACTATACTAATGAGGCATATAGATCCTCTACCGGATGGTCGACCACATGCAGATTTCCTAAGATCATTCATACAACAATGTAAATCCTCATGCTGAAAAGGTACTAACCAACTTATTTGTTTTCAAAAGTTGTTTGGTTTCATACACAATAACTCTTCAATTACATGATAGGGTAAAGAAAAATTCAGCTGAGGAGATTCCACTCAACATTCCCTAGCTTTTCTTCCTAGAATAATCGGCTAGCAATGCCAGTGGTGCCCTAGGGGCATACTCTTGTTTTCCTCAAACGAGGAAGACAGCGGAGTAGTTATTGGTGTCTTTATTATTATTATTATTATTATTATTATTATTATTATTATTATTATTATTATTATTATTATTATTATTATTATTATTATTATTATTATTATTATTATTATTATTATTATTATAGGATCCCATGGCATTTCCCATCGATTCTTCCTTGAATACTAGGATGGGGCACTTGGGCTTTTATTGAAAACAAGAAAAATTCCTATCATGCAAGGGAAGAGCTTTTGCACATTATCAAGCATATTTTAGTGTTTTAAAATGTTGGATTAACAGGTTTCAAGCAAGTGACAAATCATTAATTTGCATGAATGAACCTAGGGAATAGCATGTAAAGGACCACCCAATATCTAGTGTCAAGTTTGATGTCTTGCCAGGGTATCAAAATTAAAGTTTGCGAAGTCTTTGAAGTGCTTACATGTAGGTATATCAGGTATACAGAGTGAGGAGTAAACAATGCATACCATGATGTTCCTTAGCTAAATGTTGGATGATTATTCAAAATTTCAGTAGGGGCTCGTATGATGCATGTGAACATAAGATTTTTCAAGGTGCTTTAATCGAAAAATTCTTTTATGAGGCTAATGTTACAGAAACTTCGTACAATGGTATGCTAAAGAAAATTTAGAGATATGGTAGGAGACATAGCATTGTACCCCCAGACTTAAACACAACATTGTCCTCAGTGTGTTCAAGCAGGGGCGGGAGTAAAGTATAGGAGAAAGACGAGTGTGTGGGGGAACTAGCGGATTCCTCCAGACTTGCTTCAATACGTTGGAGAGCAGTAGTTTGATTTTGAAGCAGTCGTTTGATGCAAATATTGCTTCGTCATCGTTTATGTACCTGCAAAGAGAGGTCAGTAATTATCTGTTCTCGGGACTTTCTTTTTCTGTAATTTGGCGATGCAGGGTTGGAGTGAAAATGATCGTGTTCTGGTTCTGACTGGGTCCTCTTGGCGCTTCGCTTGAGATGTTTTGGGTGATCCTCCAATTAGCTTCTAATCTGATGGAGACTTTATCAGGATTGGGCAATTGCAGCTTGTGGTGAGTTCCTTGAACGAGCAAAAGTTTGCGATTTCCTTGTATCTCGATAAGGTTCCACTTTCGAAGAGTCTTCATTCTATCATCATTGATGCTCGGACTACTTCCAAGGATCCGAGCTCCAAATCCCAATCAACGCCAATAGTAGTAATGATTCCCCCGAATGCGATTACGTCTGATTTCAATTTAATACACTTGTTCTAGTTCGACAGAAGATGTCCCAAGAGGTTTACTTTCTTCACATAAAGAAATGCGTCGATGATGAACATATCAGAGTCTATGATATGGTATTCTATACTTGCTCTCTCCAAGATAGTGGACGAAACCATGTGGTGAAAGTATCTTATGATAGGGTTAGAGATCGCAGAAGCTCGTGCTCTCGCCTTTTCGGTTTGATCGTCTATGATCTTGGCTAGGATGCCTTGGGTGTTAAAACGCTGAGGGTTAGGCATCCCGAGAAGTAAGGAAGAGCGAGAACTTGACTGTGCTTATTGTATGACCATTGGAAATCATTGTTGAACAGGCGAAAAGAGATGCTTTTTTGTTTCTTATCGTCCTCATAGGAGCTAAGAAATTCAAGGATGATGCGAGGGTAGGTCGGGTAGACAGATAAAGAAGGCTTGAGGCAGGGATCTTTTTGTCCCACTGGAAGTACAAACCACGATGGGCCGACATTACTTCCTCGGGAATACATCACATAAGCTAGTATGTGAAGACTTTATTCCACTCCATGATTACAATAAGACACCTTCATGACAATCCATCTTTTACTTATATTCATTAATACATACAATCATCCAATACATGTAGTATGTTTTAATCCTATTTAAGATCATACATACTTCCAATCATGCTAAGTGTGGGCATTTCAAATATATACATAACTCTAGAACTAGTCACGGCCGTACCACATAGGGTCACGGCCGTGCCCACACTTGGGCATAGGCGTGCTTCGGTTCGGCACGGCCGAACACTTAGAAGGATTTCAAGTCCACCATATAGTCACGGCCGTGCTCAGGTCATGTTCCTGCACGGTTTGTCAATTTATCTTGCATAGCCAAATTTTTCCTGTATGTACCTTGTACCCCCGCGATAGAATGATCTTTTTTCGACCGTTCCCGAAAATTTTCTAAGGCATGGACAGTTTGTAGCGTCACGACCGTGCAACCACAAGGTTACGGTCGTGACAGAAAGCCCAATTCTTCACTTGGCTTACTTTCACGCTAAGGCATGAAATCCCTATATACGTCACGGCCGTGCCTCGACTTGCCACGGTCGTGCCCGAGTAGTTGGATAGAGTTTCCCCTATTTTTCCCCTATTTTCATCATTTTTACACATTTATACAAACACTTATGAGGTGTATTTTCATCCGAACATGAACAATAGGGACTTTACACTACTCATATATGATTAATAATTTATCAAACGAATCACCATAAACATGAATCATATATATAAATTTCATATATATAGTAAAACGTAACTACTTATGGACTAAGCATGTGTAACAATGCATATTAGATTCTAATCATGAATAGCAATGGAATAATAACCTAAAGAAATATGAATCATCAAATGCACATTCCCTAAATCTTCTCTCTAAGAGAAAAGATTTGTTCTTCATGCCCTAATCCACATATTCAAACATCATTAAGGGAAAATTAGGAAGATTTGAATCCCCTCAAACATATCTTAATTAGCTAAGCTTAATCACCTAAATCATCTACCTTCTTCCTCTCTTAATACTAGCCCTTCCTTGTCGTAACTCCCTTCCTCCTTCAGCTGCAAGAAGATGAAAGATGGGCATCTTACGTGTTGCTGCCGGTAGTAAATGAGCACTAGGAGTGTGAGAGAGAGGAGAGAGCTCACTATAAAAATCTCAGAGGTCTTTGGAGTGTGCTGGCGGAGTGAGAGTGGGAGGAGAGAGAGAGATTGAGTGTGAGGGAAATAGATCACTGTAGCTATTAGTGGGAGTGAGATACTATAGCTAGAAAGGCCGAATGGTGAGAAGGAAGAGAGGGCCACTGTAGCTGCGTTTGGGATTTATATGGTGCTGCCGATATTTTGTGAGTGAGGAGAGGTGAGTATTAGTTGTTTATTAGGTCATCTTGATTAGGTGGGTTTTGGTCTATGGGCTTTTGGGTGGTTGGGCTTCATTTGTTTCTTCTTTCTTTTTTTTTTAACATTCGGATGTTACAACTTACGTCTCTTAAATTAAAATTCGTCCTTGAATTTGGTTCAAACTTAAATTACTTACCGAAAATTTTTAGAAACTTCTCTCGCATTTCCTCGTCGAGCTCCCATGTTGCTTCTTGTTCACGATGGTGCTTCCATGCCACTTTGACCATAGGTACGGACTTGTTCTTGAAATATTTCACTTGATAATCTATAATCTCTATTGGTTGTTCCACATAGGTCAAGTCCTCGACTCCTCAATCCGAATCACATTTGCTTCATCATGTACATATTTCGGGAGCATTGATACATGGAAGACATTATGAAGTCTTATAAGCCGCTTATGAGGGTGGAAGTGCCAACTTATAAGCCGTTTCTCCAACTTTCTCAAAAATTTCAAAAGGTCCAACATATCTTGAAGTTAATTTTCCTTTCTTGCTAAACCGCATTACACCATTGGTTGGTGAAATCTTGACCATGACATGGTCACCAACTTTATAAAGCTGTTCTCTTCTTCTCATATTCGCATAACTCTTTTGCCTACTTTGCGCCCCTAACATCCTTTGTTTGATGAGCTCCATCAACATACATTTGAATCAAATATGGTCCGATGTACCTTTCTTCATCGGTTTCACTCCAACATGCCGCAGAACGACATGGCCTTCCATACAAGGCTTGATGCTTGAGTGATAACTATTAGTATAGGCAAACTCCACCAAAGGAAGGTGGTCATTCAAATTTCCATGCCAATCTAAGGCACAAGCTCTAAGCATATCCTCGAAAGTTTGAATTGTTCTTTCACTTTTGCCGTCGGTTTGAGGATGAAATATCGTGTTAAAATTCAACCTTGTTCTAAAAGCATTTTGGAGATCCTTCCAAAATCTTGAATTGAATTTTGGATCTCTATCCGAAATAATGGAAATCGTAATTCTGTGCAAACGGATAATTTCATTCACATATAACTCCACCATGCTAGCCATGGATTGGTTCACTTTCATAGGAATGAAATGAACCAATTTTGTTAAATGGTCCACTACTACCCAAATTGCATTATGACCCTTCCAGGTTCGGGATAGTCCCACCACAAAGTCCATGGAGATACTTTGTCATTTCCATCCCGGAAATGGCAATGGTTGTAACTTGCCACAATGTCTTCTATGTTCAATCTTAACTTGTTGTCAAACTATGCACTTAGCCACTTTCTTCTTTATGTCTTTCCACCAAAAGTTTCTTTGCAAATTCTTGAACAACTTAGTGCTTCCGGGGTGATTTGATAATTCGAACTTGTGATACTTATCTAAAATCTCTCTTTGGTACTCACAAACGGTTCTTATACTTAATTGCATCATCTTCACCATACTTGAAGTGATTTCTTTCCCTTTGGCAAACATTGATCATCCTTGCATATTCCGGGTCTCTTCCTTGAGCTTTAATTATTCTTCTCACTAAATTTGATTCGATCACATGATGAACCATACATATGATCCTTCGGCCACAAATGCTTGGGGCCCATTGCACTATGATTCCACTTGTGAACACTTAAACACCCAAGTGATCATTCTCACTTGC
The DNA here is from genome assembly GCA_030549335.1 of Pontederia crassipes. NCBI lineage: Eukaryota > Viridiplantae > Streptophyta > Magnoliopsida > Commelinales > Pontederiaceae > Pontederia > Pontederia crassipes. The sequence continues at coordinate 10,749,185 of CM060183.1, forward strand.
GACTTAGTGCATCGGTAACTACATTTGCTTTCCTGAGATGGTACAATACAGCAAATTCATAGTCTTTAAGGAATTCAAGCCACCTTCTTTGCCTCATGTTCAACTTCTTTTGAGAGAACACATACTTTAGGCTCTTATGGTCTATGTACACTTCAAAATCTTCACCATGCAAATAATGATGCCATATCTTCGATGCAAATATCACCGTCGCTAACGCTAAATCATAGTGGGATAGTTGACTTCATGCTTCTTCAATTGTCGTGAACTCAGCAACCACTTTATCATGTTGCATAAGTATACAACCTAATCCGGCACCACACGCATCACTATAAATGACATATTTGTCACTTCCCGAAGTGATAACGAGAATTGATGTCGTTGTAAATCTTCTTTTTGAGTTCTTGAAAGCTTGCTTCACACGCTTGTTTTATCATATGAACTTCTCACCTTTTTATCAACATGGTCATTGGGACGGCTATCTTAAAAAATCTTGGATAAACCTCCTATAATATCCGGCAAATCCCAAAAAAACTTCTAATTTCGGTCACATTCTTGGTCCTACTCCAATTTGTCACCGCTTCTACCTTAGCCGGATCAACGGACACTCCATGTCTTGATACAATGTGTCTAAGGAACATTACTTCTTCAAGCCAGAATTCACACTTAAAAAACTTGATGTAGAGCTTGTTTCTTCTCAAGTTCTCCAACACAATGCGAATATGTTCTCTATGCTCTTCCGGACTTGATGAGTAGATGAGGATGTCATCCACCAACACAATCATGAACTTGTCAAAGTATGGACGAAAGACCCTATTCATCAAATCCATGAATGCGGCGGGCGCATTCGTTAGTCCAAAAGACATAACTAAAAACTCATAATGACCATATCTTGATCGAAATGCCATCTTTGGAACATCTTGCCCGGCTACTATTAATTGGTGGTAGCCACTCCTTAGGTCGATCTTTGATAAAATCGACGCCGACGATAATTGATTAAAATGATAATCAATTCTTGGCAAGGGGTACTTGTTTTTTACCTTGACTTTGTTAAGCATTTGGTAATTAATGCACAACCTTAAAGAGCCATCCTTCTTCTTCACAAATAGCACCGGTGCGTCCCATGGTGAAACATTTGGCCTAATAAATCCTTGTCCAAAAGCTCTTATAATTGGGTCTTCAATTCATGCATCTCTCCGGGGTCATTCAGTAGGGTGACTTAGAAATGGGCGCAATACACGGAAGTAGTTCAATATTAAACTCAACTTCCCTTCATGGTGGCAATCCCATAATGTCCTTCGGAAAAACATCGGGATATTTTCTTTCCATCCTTGTGCGTTGGATTGTGAATCTCTCTTGATGACACTTGCCAAAAATTTTCTTGCCCATTTCTTAATCATCTTGTTTGCATTAGTTGCTGAAATTAGTACTTTGGCTTTCTTGGATGGAATTCCTCGAATCATTGTGGGTGTCACATGATGATCACCTATAAAAATTTTCTTTTCTTTGCAATACATATGAGCATCATTGTAGGATAACCAATCCATTCCTAAAATTACATTATAGCCTACCATAGGCCGTGCTCAGGTCATGTTCCTGCACGGTTTGTCAATTTATCTTGGAAGGCCAAATTTCCCCTATCCGTACCTTGTATGCCCGCGATAGAACGATCATTTTTCGACCGTTCCCGAAAATTTTCTAAAGCATGGACGGTTTGAAGCGTCACGGTCGTGCAACCACAAAGTCACGACCGTGACAGAAAGCCCAATTCTTCACTCGGCTTACTTTCACGCTAAGGCATGAAATCCCTATATACGTCACGATCGTGCCTCGACTTGTCACGGTCGTAGTAGTTGTACAGAGTTTCTCCTATTTTTCCCATTTTTACACATTTATACAAACACCTATGAGGCGTATTTTCATCCAAACATGAACAATAGGGACTTTACACTACTCATATATGATTAACAATTTATCAAACGAATCATCACAAACATGAATCATATATATAAATTGCATCTAAAACATTAAGACTAATAAACACATTCACATGTAGTAATAAGTAAACTACTTATGGACTAAGCATGTATAACAATGTATATTATATTCCACTCATGGATAGCAATGGAATAATAACCTAAAGAAACATGAATCATCAAATGCACATTCCATGAATCTTCTCTCTAAGAACAAAAGGTTTATTCTTCATTCCCTAATTCAAGCATTCAAACATCATTAGGAAGAAATTATGAAGGTTTAGATCTCCTAAAACATACTTTGATTAGCTAAGTTTAATCACCGAAATCCTCTAACTTCTTCTTCTCTTAGCACTAACACTTCCCTTCCTCCTTCAACTACAAGAAAATGGAAGATGGGCATCTTGAGGGTTGCTGCTGATAGTAAGTGAGCAATAGGAGTGTGAGAGAGAGGAGAGAGCTCACTGCGAGGTCTTTGAAGTGTTCTGGCCGAGGGAGAGTGGGAGGAGTGAGATTGAGTGTGAGGAAAATAAATCACTGTAGTTATTAGTGGGAGTGAAATGCAGAGGGTCACTGTAGCTGTGTTTGGGATTTATATGGTACCGCCGATATTTCGTGAGATGAGGAGAGGTGAGTCTTAGTTGTTTATTAGGTCATCTCGATTAGGTGAGTTTTGGGCTATGGGCGGCTGGGCTTCATTTGTTTCTTCTTTCTTTGTTTTCTTTTTTAACATTCGGATGTTACATCATCGCTTAGCTTGCTGCTGCCATTTGACCGACCGAATTCACCTTCACAATAATAATAATAATAATTTCCAAAAATCGAATTGACCAAGAGTGTTATTAATAGCAAAAAAAATCTAATCTTAATTAAGAACTTTGGAAGCAAATGCAGTAATCAAATTAATATGTAGTTCTCTAAAAAAATTACGTTAAGATGAAATACAAACTAAAAATTATTTAAGCAACAGTGCAACGATAACAAAGCAAAATATTCCAAAATTAGTCTAATAGGCAACCGTTAAAAAATAGTGAATGGATAAAGGATGTTAGTGTTTAAAAAAAAATTGCAATGGTTGTTTTGTGTAGTATGGAGCAATAACGAAAGTTAAAGAGTCAGTTCCAAAAAAATATATCGTGCAGAATAAGAATTAAATAAATATAGTGTGAAATATAATACAATGGCGTTTTCTAAAATGATCAATTTTAGTTTATCGAAAATAACTTCAGTTTAGTCACTGAAAAATTAGGTTTACTATTCAAATTAATTCACGATGAAATAGAAGTTCAAAGAACTATTAAATAGTTCGATATTCAGATCAATAATAGTTCCAACTATTAAACAAATTAGATATGGTTCTGACTGAGTTAAAAAAAATTACAGGTATAATTAAATACAAGCAGATTGGTTTAATCAATTAAATAATGAAACAAAGATATGAGATAAGGTCTACGATTCAGATTAAATTTAAAAAAAACAATCGTCAGGATGATCTTAGTTAAAAGAGATGGACTCAATCACGAAGCAGATGTGACAAAAAAAAAATGCTACAGTGTCGTCTCTTTGAGAAATGTTGGAGAAGATTCCTCGGAGGAGCATTCAACGGTCGTAGAAGATACACAGCAGTGTGAGAATGTTTTGGCAGTAACAGTGATATTTGGATTTTCTAGTGATAACTTGTTGAAATTAAAGAAAAGGTCAATTTTTTATTTTTTTTGTCTCCCAACTCACTATTTGCAAGTGCACAGATAAGTTGTAGTAGACTCAAGTTATCGTATCCACAAGAATTTGAATTTTAAGACACCCTAAAATAATCTAAATTAGTTCTACTCTAATGACTAAAATCAGATTTTAAAAAAAAGTAAAAACAGATTTTTAATGAAAAGGGAAATGATAACAAATTTTTGGATTTTAGAAATTTATCAAATTTGAATTATAAATGCTAGAATGAAGTCTAAAAAGGTTTAACTATCAATGAGGAAGGTTCTTTTAGGAGTTAGGATTCATATAAATTAATTAAGGATGGAATGGATCAAGTTATCATTAAATGTCCAATTTTAATTCAATCCTGAAAATGGCTGCTCTCACAGCTCAATTGGCCTCTAACTAAGCAACATATTGTCATATAGTTATTAGCTAGATTGAATCAATAGAGGGTCCTCACTGAAAATCAAGTTATCATTGAGCTCAAATAAAAATTCAATGTTGATTTTTACAATTAAAAAAATTCTCGAATGATAACTTGTAATTGCAATCATAAAAAGATAGAATCACTCCAATCAATCAAACAGGATGAAATCTACCCAATAATAGTATTTGTGCTCCATGATTCATCTCTGAATTCAAGGGGGATTTAAAATCAACCTCTCGGTTGCAAGGAAAAGTGAAAACCACACAAAATTCTAATTGATTGGGGTTAGAAGACATCCAATCATAAATGGGAAATTCAGTGATCATCCAATGCTCCTTGGGTCATTTTTGACTCTCAAGAATGACCTTAAGACTACCTCTCAGTAGTGGATTAAAATGAGGCTTAACAATGAAAATCAGAATTCAAATGAAATTACAAAATAGAATTCTGCAATTCAGAAAAATCAGCAACAAGACCCTTAGAATTCAAGCTTGCCAAATGCCTCTTGATCCATCTCTGGACTGCAAGAGATTCCCAGAGTACACCTCTCGATGATTTGATGAAGTAAGGATGCTCACTTGGCAAATCAGATTCCAACCAAAAAAATCAGAAGAACAGATTTTTGAATAAATTCATAAATCAGATTTGGGGAAAAACATATTTGAATCTTAAGTTGTCAAACATCTTAATACATTTCTGAATAAGATTAGGATAAATATTAGCCTATCAGCTATTCAATTAATCCAATCCTTAATGACAAATAGATTCAACAGTTCAAAAATCAGGTTTAGGAAATTCAGAAAACCAGAAACCAGGAAATCAGAATTTCAGAAATCACAACTTTCAATTAAATTGGAATTCAGAACTTGACATTGATTTCTAATCCATTTCTGAACTAGTGATAGATCAAATGATAATGTTCAATTGATTTTAATGTTCATATCATAATTCATACCAGGTTATTAGTGGATTTTGCAAGTTATCATAAGTTATCACTAGTTATCACTCGGTTATCAATTTTTGGTCTCAACTCAATTCTGAATTTATTTTGACTCTGAAATGGGTAGAATACTTCATTATGACAGTGGGTGCACTCCAATATCAAGTGGCCAACTTGGCCATTAGCCTTCTTGCTTCAATTGACATTTTAAATTCAAATGCATTTGAATGAAATTTTCAACTGAAATTTTTTCTTTCTTGTGGATTAACACTAGCTACATTCATCGATTAATTGGAAAGTAGAAGATATCTAGAAAGGAGTCAAGGATCTTGCTGTCATGTTAAATAGGAATTCTTGACTATTTGCATTTAAGGATCTAACCTATACTTGAGTTTGAACCATTGCTCATTTCATAAACAGAATGAAAAAGAAAGAAAAAGGAAAATGAAAAGTTGCATGCATAGAAAAAAAAAAGGAAGAGAGCAAAACTTCCAAAGGAATCTCTCTTCAATGCAAAAAAAAAGAAAAAAAAATTTAAGAGAGCAAAACTTCCAAAGGAATCTCTCCTAAAGAAAAAGAATAAAAATCAGATGCCAACCTATTTATTGCATCCTCATGAATAAAAGTCAGGTTTTCAAACCTGCTTATGCAAAGGAAGAAAAGTATGTTCATGAAGAGATTGGTATTTCAAACTTTTTAGTAAAGTTGACAATCCTTATAATCCAAATCAGTTAATGTTAGTACTTCTATCATGGTTTAAATTTGCTCTAACCTTTGTGACTCCTCAGCTAGAATTTGGGATTGGAAAAAATGGGATGGAATGTTAGCCAAGTGGAAAAATCATTTAGATCTTATTCAGCTGATTTTTCTATTTATTTGTGGGTGGTAAATTCAAATTCATCCTTAATTTCTGAATGTTTTTCTTAAGGACAAGCAAAAGGCTAAGCTTGGGAGAGTTTGATCACTAATTGATCACTATATGTTTCTAACCCATTTTAGATGCTTTTCACACATATCGAGTCCCAATTTTGCCTATATTTGGGTCAATTATACTTGGAATGCATACATTGTGATAACTAGTTGATATCACACATTTCATACTTAATTCCATGTGCATAGAAGTTCTGAAATGCCAAAATCCATTAATATTTAAATTCTATGCCAAGTTATCATTTTGAGGACAAATTATCATTCATATATGTCAAGTTATCATTATTTTGAATGAACTGATTTTTAATGGTTTTCTTTCCCTAAATCCATCACTGTCATGTATAAATCATATTTGGATAGTCACATCTCAACTTGTGCAGAGTTTTAAGTCCATTTGAACAAGTTATCATTTTTTCTTTGCCAAGTTATCGTTAAAGGGCAATTCTATCATTTCGACATGCAAAACCATTAATTCTACACCGAGACCTTAAGCAATCATCTTGTTATTATTCTAACTCATTGCTGGTCAAATTTTATCACATTTGGATAACCACAACTCAAGTTATCACAAGTTATCATTTTTAAGTCATATAAGTTATCGTTTTTAGGCACCCAAGTTATCACTTCTTAGAAATCTCATTCATATTTGATTTCTGAATGCACTCACTTGTTACTCTAGTCCATTTGATGCTTCTAATGCTTTGAATCGCTTGCATTTGGATAATTTCCATGATTTGTGACAAGTTATCATTCCGGACCCCTAAATTCATTAATATCGATATGAGTTTTCATTCCTACACAACACATAATCTCATTTGATATCTGAGCTAGCAACTATCATCATCTTAATCTTTATTTGTCAAAACACCATTCAAGGGCTTTGATGCTTGCTGTTTGGGGATTTGTAGCAGGGAGAAAGGTGGCCAAAAAGTGGAAAAAGGTGGGGGACCACTGATTTCCTGCACCAAAAGCTGTCTGCAGCAGTAGGAATCATCAAGCCAGAGACAGGTGGCTGAAATCAAAGGATAAAGAACATTCTGATGCTGATCAAAGGGTGGAGAGGAGTCATATAAAAGAAAAAATTTCTGGAGGAGAGACGGGACTGGACATTCAGGGTTTGGAGCAAGGAAGGAGCTGCTGCTGAGGGCTGCTGCTGCTGGACTTGTTGCTGCTGGCCGAGACAACTTCAAGAAGGATGGATTGTACCTCTTCTTCAATCTATTTTTTGTCAAGCTTTGTAAATATGAGGAGCTAAACTCCAATTCTTCTAGGATAGGGTAGTAGTTTAGATTAGTTATGGATGGAAATGGATTGAATTGATTCCTGCACTGAATCATTGCTGATTTTCATATTTCAGAATTATTTAGAATTAGTTCTTGCCATTGTTAGATCCCATTGTAATCTATAACTGAGAAGTTATCATTTGATCTATCCCTAGTTCAGAAATGGATTAGAAATCATTGTCAAGTTCTGAATTCCAATTTAATTGAAAGTTCTAATTTCTGAAATTCTGATTTCCTGGTTTCTGGTTTTCTGAATTTCCTAAACCTGATTTTTGAACTGTTAAATCTATTTTTCATTAAGGATTGAATTAATTGAATAGCTGATAGGCTAATATTTACCCTAATCTTATTCAAAAATGTATTAAGATGTTTGACAACTTAAGATTCAAATCTATTTTTCCCCAAATTTGATTTCTGAATTTATTCAGAAATCTGTTCTTCTGATTTTTTTTGTTGGAATCTGATTTGCCAAGTGAGCATCCTTACTTCATCAAATCATCGAGATGTGTACTCTGGGAATCTCTTGCAGTCTAGAGATGGATCAAGAAGCATTTGGCAAGCCTAAATTCTAAGGGTCTTGTTGCTGATTTTCCTGAATTGCATAATTCTATTTTCTAATTTCATTTGAATTCTGATTTCCATTGTTAAGCCTCATTTTAATCCACTACTGAGAGGTAGTCTAAAGGTCATTCTTGAAAGTCAGAGATGACCCAAGGAGCATTGGATGATCACTGAATTCCCCATTTAAGATTGGATGTCTTCTAACCCCAATCAATTAGAATTTTGTGTGGATTTCACTTTTCCTTGCAGTCGAGAGGTTGATTTTAAATCCCCCTTGAATTCAGAGATGAATCATGGAGCACAAATACTATTATTGGGTAGATTTCATCCTGATTTGATTGATTGGAGTGATTCTATCTTTTTATGATTGCAATTACAAGTTATCATTTCAGAATTCTTTGAATTGTAAAAATCAGCATTGAATTTTTATTTGAGCTCAATGATAACTTGATTTTCAGTGAGGACCCTCTATTGATTCAATCTAGCTAACAACTATATGACAATATGTTGCTTAGTCAGAGGCCAATTGAGCTGTGGGAGCAGCCATTTTCAAGATTGAATCAAAATTGGACATTTAATGATAACTTGATTCATTACATCCTTAATTAATTTAGATGAACCCCAACTCCTAGAAGAACCTTCCTCATTGATAGTTAAACCTTTTTAGACTTCATTCTAGCATTTATAATTAAGATTTGATAAATTTCCAAAATCCAAAAATCTGTTATCATTTCTCTTTCCATTAAAAATCTATTTTCACTTTCCTTTGAAAATCTAATTTTAGCCATTAGAGTAGAACTAATCTAGATTATTTTAGGGTGTCTTAGAGTTCAAATTCTTGTGGATACGACAACCTGAGTCTACTACAACTTCCTTGTGCACTTGCAGCTAGTGAGTTGGGAGACAAAAAAAATGAAAAATTGACCCTTTCTTTAATTTCAGCAAGTTATCACTAGAAAATCTAAATATCACTATCAAGTTTTTGGCGCCGTTGCCGGAGATTTGATGTCAATTAGGCTAACTTAGATAGTTTAGATTAGTTTTTGATTTATTTGTTAGGCTAATTTTCCGTTTTTGCAAGTTATCATTTCTAACTTTTCACTTTTGTCTAGTTTTCATTTCTTTCTTGAATTTGATACTTCTGAATCTCTTTATGCAGGACTTGGACCATCAAGAGGACCTATATCTATCAGAACCTGAACCAGAGAGGGCCTTTAACAGAAGGAGAAAAATCCAAAGAGAAGAGACCAGAAGGAGGATTTTTGAAGAAGAGGCACACAACTCTGAATTTGAAAGAGTTGGGAATCAGAATATGGCAGCTCCTAGGACTCTTAGGGATTGTTATTCACCAAGTAATGCAAGGAATCAACCAGGGGGAGGAGCCTTAGCACCTGTGGCAAACTTTGAAGTTAATCCAGCCTTGATTTCAATGATTAGGCAAAGTCAATTTTCTGGACTTGGGACTGAAGATCCAGCTTGTCATTTGGACAATTTCAAAGAGATGTGCAGCACTGTGAACTTCAATAATATTCCCATGAATGCAGTATATATGAGATTATTTTTCTTCTCACTCAAAGATAAGGCCAAGACATGGTACAAAGGATTGAATCCTGAAGAGGTAGCCACTTGAAAATCAATTGTCCAATTGTTTCTTTCAGAATTCTTTCCCCCTTCAAAGACTGATAACTTCAGGGATCAAATAGTCAGATTCTACCAGTTTGATCAAGAAAACATTTGCGAGGCATGGCAAAGGCTTCAAGGGTTGTTAACGGCATGTCCCCACCATGAATTTGAAAAGTGGCAATTAGTCAACTATTTTCATAAGGGATTGAACTACCCTAGCAATGTGGCATTGGACACTGCAGCAGGAAGTATCTTTGCATTCAAGAATATAGATGAGGCCTACCAACTGATAGAGAACATTGCAAAGAACCATCACTCCTCACACATGATAGAACCAGGAGGCCACCTATGGACAATTCAGTGAACCAGTTATCAACCCAACTTGAGGAGGTGCTGTACAAGACTTTGGAGAGGTTGAACTTGACTCCCAATGGCAATAGGGTCTCTAATCCTGAAACCAGGTGCTGTGTGTGTGGTAATCAAGGACATGTATCAGAAAATTGCAACTTAATTATGCAACAAGTGGAGCAAACAGTGGATCAAATCAATGCTGTGGACAATTATGGAATTAAACCTCTTGCTGAGTTTTATACTCCAGAAAATAGGAACCATTCATACTTTTCTTACAAGACTAATCAATATCAAGGAGCTCCTATGCAGAATTCAAATTGGCAGCCCAAAATCCTGCCAAGGAATCAGCCACCACCTTATGAAAATCAAGGCCAAAATGCACCAATTCAAAGAAATCTGTATGTGCCACCACCTCAAGTCCAAGCACCTCAATTCCAAAATGAAATGAAGGAGATGATTCAACAGATTTTGAAGAAGCAGGACAGCCAAGGAGAGGAGATATTAAAGATCAATTCTAGATTGGATGCCATGAATGCAAATCAGAAATTGTTGGAAAGTCAAATTGCTCAACAGGCTAGTACATCCACTAGACCTCCCTTATTCTTTTCTGGACAGCTAGAAGTGAACCCAAAGAAGCAAGCAAAGGCCATTCAGCTCAGAAGTGGAAAAATGGTGGAGGAACCCATGAAGAAAGTTGATGACAATCAAGTCAATTCAGACTCAAGAGTTACGGAAAAGCCATGTGAACAGCCAAGTGAGGAAATCAGGAACTCAGGCCCTCAGATTGAAGCAAATACAAGGATTTTTTACAAAGTACCTTTCCCTCAAAGGCTAATCAAGACAAGGCAGGACCAGCAATATGGAAAGTTTTTGGAAATCCTGAAGAAGCTATACATAAATGTGCCTTTTGTTGAAGCCATTCAAGAGATGCCTTCCTATGCCAAGTTCCTCAAGGAAATTTTAACCAAGAAGAGAAGAGTATTGGAGCATGAGACAATTGCATTGACTAAAGAGGCTTCTGCAATTATCCAAAATAAGTTGCCTTATAAGCTAAAGGATCCAGGGAGCTTCTCAATTCCATGTGAAATAGAAAATAGGAAAATCCAAAGAGCCATGTGTGACTTGGGAGCTTCTGTGAGTGTCATTTCATTATCTTTGTACAGGAAACTTGAAGTTGGGGATTTGAAGCCAACAAATATATCCCTTCAGCTGGCAGACAGGTCCATCAAATATCCACATGGGATTATTGAGGACATACCCCTCAAAGTTGGTAAATTCTATATTCCAGTTGATTTTGTTGTATTGGATATGGATGAAGATGTGAATACCCCCATTCTCCTTGGGAGGTCCTTTCTATCCACTGCAGGGGCTGTAATTAATGTTAAGGAAGGGAGATTGATCTTTCAAATTGGAGAGGAGAAGATTGAATTCAATTTGGCACAAGTTATCAGTAGGCCAAGCTTTCTAGAGAATGATTTTGAAGATGGGCAGTTAGATCAAGTGGTGGAGCAAGTTTCAGCTATAATCCCTATTGAAGATCCATTGCAAAGGTGTCTAATGTTTGACCATTTGAGAGAATTGGAAGGTCCAGAGGCTATGGCATACAAATCAGTGCTGAACTCTTCAATATCAGTGGAAAATGCAGGAATTCAAGGGGAGGTGCAACAGGTTATCACTGCTGAAATCCAAGGCAAATCAGCTCAAGTCAATTCCAATTTGGAACTCAAGCCTCTTCCTAGCAATCTGAAGTATGAATTCTTGGGGGAGAATTCAATGTTTCCTGTTATCATTAATGCTAATTTACTCCAGAATCAGGTTGAAGAGTTGTTGAAAAGGTTGAAACTGTATAGGGAGGTGTTAGGCTACTCAATTGAAGACATCAAGAGTATTAATCCCTCCATTTGCATGCATAGGATTCCTATGGAGGACAGCTACAAGCCCTCCATTGAATGTCAAAGGAGACTCAACCCAACCATGAAGGAAGTGGTAAAGAAAGAAGTATTGAATTTGCTGAATGCAGGAATCATATACTCTATTTCAGATAGTGAGTGGGTCAGTCCAGTGCAGGTTGTGCTAAAGAAGGGAGGAATCACAGTGGTGAAGTCAGATTCAGATGAATTGATATCCACAATGACCATTACAGGTTAGAGGATGTGTATTGACTTCAGAAAGTTAAACAAGGCCACAAGAAAGGACCATTTCCCATTGCCATTCATTGATCAGATGTTGGAGAGGTTGGCTAGGCATCACACTTCTGTTATCTAGATGGGTACTCAGGTTTCTTGCAAATTCCAATTCACCCTCAAGATCAACACAAGACTACATTTACTTGTCCATATGGGACTTTTGCCTATAGGAAAATGCCCTTTGGCTTATGCAATGCTCCTGCCACCTTCCAAAGGTGTATGATGTCTATCTTTTCAGACTTCATTGAAGAAATTATGGAAGTTTTCATGGATGACTTTTCAGTATATGGAGATTCATTTGATGCTTGCCTAGAAAATTTGACCAAGGTGCTACAAAGATGTAGAGAGTCCAACTTGATCCTCAATTGAGAGAAGTACCATTTTATGGTCCGAGAAGGGGTTGTCTTAGGACATGTGGTCTCAAGCAAAGGCATTCAAGTGGACAAGACAAAAATTGAGGTGATTGAGAGGCTACCACCATCCACAAGTGTCAAGGCAATTAGGAGTTTTTTGGGATATGCAGGCTTTTACAGGAGGTTTATTAAAGATTTCTCCATGATAACTAGGCCCCTCACCAAGTTGTTGGACAAGGATGTTGAGTTCCATTTTGATGGAGAGTGTATGAAGGCATTCAAGAAGTTGAAAGAAGCTCTTACCTCAGCCCCTATAGTGCAGCCACCTGATTGGACCCTACCTTTTGAAATTATGTGTGATGCTTCAGACCAGACTGTAGGGGCAGTCTTGGGACAAACCAGGGAGAGAAGACACTATGTCATATGCTATGCAAGCAAGACTCTGGATGAAGCTCAAATCAATTATGCAACTACTGAAAAGGAACTCCTTGCTGTGGTGTATGCATTTGATAAATTCAGGCCCTACTTGGTGGGATCCAAGGTTATTGTATTTACATATCACCAAGCTGTGAGACACTTAATCAACAAGAAGGAATCCAAGCCAAGGCTCATCAGATGGATCTTATTACTTCAAGAATTTGATGTTGAAATCAGGGACAAAAGGGGTAGTGAAAACCTAGTAGCCGACCACCTATCAAGAATGGAAGGAGTACATGAATCATCTACACTTCCTATCAATGATGCATTTCCTGATGATAGTTTGATGGCTGTGGCAATCAATCAAGTTCCCTGGTATGCTGACTTTGTCAATTACCTTGCATGTGGAATTGTCCCTCCTGACTATACATATCAGCAAAGAAAGAAATTCTTTCATGACTTGAAGATTACTATTGGGATGATCCACTTCTATTCAGAAAATTCCCTGATGGCATATATAGAAGACGTGTGCCCCAATCTGAATTTCAGAAAATCTTGGAGGCATGCCACTCATCCCCTTATGGAGGTCATGGAGCCACACACAAGACTACTGCCAAAGTCCTCCAATCTGAATTCTATTGGCCAATTTTATTCAAGGATGCACATATCTTTGTGAAAGGCTGTGATCAATGCCAAAGAGTCGGTTCCATCTCAAGAAGGAATGAAATGCCACAACAAGGAATTCTAGAAGTGGAAATATTTGATGTGTGGGGCATTGATTACATGGGCCCATTCCCGAGTTCATGTAGTTATAAGTTTATTCTTCTAGATGTGGACTATGTGTCCAAATGGATTGAGGCCATTTCCACCATTGCAGCTGATTCCAAGGTAGTCATCAAATTGTTCAAGGAAGTTATCTTTCCAAGGTTTGAAATTCCTAGAGTGGTCATAAGTGATGGGGGTAGCCACTTTATTGAAAAATATTTTGAGAACCTCCTAATCAAGTATGGAGTGAGGCACAAAGTTTTCACTGCCTATCACCCCCAAACTAATGGCCAAGCAGAAGTATCAAATAGGGAGGTAAAGGCCATATTGGAGAAAACAGTTTCATTGACAAGAAAGGATTGGAGTTTGAAGTTGAACGAGGCTCTTTGGGCATATAGGACAGCATACAAAACTCCAATAGGTACCTCTCCCTACAAACTTGTTTATGGGAAAATATGCCATTTGCCAATTGAGTTGAAACATAAGGCATATTGGGCAGTCAAGGCACTCAATTATGATATGCATGCATGTGGGCAAAAGAGGCTCTTGCAAATTGATGAACTTGATGAAATAAGGCTAAATGCCTACCACAATTCAGAATTCTACAAGGAGAGGACTAAAAGATGGCATGATGGAAGGATTCTGAAAAGGGATTTCAAGGTTGGAGACCTTGTACTACTTTTCAATTCAAGGTTAAAGATTTTTCTAGGAAAGTTAAAGTCAAGGTGGAGTGGACCATTTAAAATTCACAAGGTATATCCATTTGGTGATGTGGACCTTTTGAATGACAAGGAAGATATATTCAAGGTGAATGGATAGAGGTTGAAGTTTTACAATCCCACAACCATGGATTCTACTAGGGAGGAGTTGATTCTAAAAGATTTGCCACAACTACCCCACTGATTTCACATTGTAACAATGTCTAGCCAAAGACATTAAAGAAAGGCACTTCTTGGGAGGTAACCTAAGCCATTATCAACATACTCTTTCTATTTTTACGGGAATAAGTGATGAGGATCAAGTTCAATTCACAAGTCTCAAATTCAGGGAGTACCCATACCCATTTACTTTTGATTTATCCATTGAAAACTCAATGATAACTGATAATATCTTTTTCATTATGCTACATTGATCATATCATCATTTGAATTTACATTCATATCAATTATCCAAATCTGTTATAGCCTACTTTCAATGAATTTCAGAAATTCTCAATGCAATGTTGAATTCTGCACTCAAAAATCTGATTAGTTGCAAATCTATCATTCCACTGATATCCTTTGTTTCTCTGCAGGATTAGTTGCAACTAATGAAGATTGGATCACCCAAAATTTCTAGATGAAGTGGCAAGAGAATTCAAATGCCCAATTTAATGCATTTCAATCCCACCCACCCCTCTCTCTTGACTTTGATTTTCAACACTAGGGACAGTGTTGAGAATAAGCTTGGGGGAGGAAACCTGGTACTTTTCTAACCTTTACACCATGTTTTCAATTAATTTTAATGTTCATATCATAATTCATACCAGGTTATCAGTGGGTTTTGCAAGTTATCATAAGTTATCACTAGTTATCACTCGATTATCAATTTTTGGGCTCAACTGAATTCTGAATTTATTTTGACTCTGAAATGGGTAGAATACTTCATTATGATAGTGGGTGCACTCCAATACCAAGTGGCCAACTTGGCCATTAGCCTTCTTGCTTCAATTGACATTTTAAATTTAGATGCATTTGAATGAAATTTTCAGCTGAAATTTTTTCCTTCTTGTGGATTAACACTAGCTACATTCATGGATTAATTGGAAAGTAGAAGATGTATAGAAAGGAGTCAAGGCTCTTGCTGCCATGTTAAATAGGAATTCTTGACTATTTGCATTTAAGGATCTAACCTATACTTGAGTTTGAACCATTGCTCATTTCATGAACAGAATGGAAAAGAAAGAAAAAGGAAAATGAAAAGTTGCATGCATAGAAAAAAAAAGGAAGAGAGCAAAACTTCCAAAGGGATCTCTCTTCAATGCAAAAAGAAAAGAAAAAAAAATTAGGAGAGCAAAACTTCCAAAGGAATCTCTCCTAAAGAAAAAGAATAAAAATCAGGTGCCAACATGTTTATTGCATCCTCATGAATAAAAGTTAGGTTTTCAAATATGTTTATGCAAAGGAAGAAAAGTATGTTCATGAAGAGATTGGTGTTTCAAACTTTTTAGTAAAGTTGACAATCCTTATAATCCAAATCAGTTAATGGTAGTACTTCTATCATGGCTTAAATTTGCTCTAACATTTGTGACTCCTCAGCTAGAATTTGGGATTGGAAAGAATGGGATGGAATGTTAGCCAAGTGGAAAACTCATTTATATCTTATTCAACTGATTTTTCTATTCATTTGTGGGTGGTAAATTCAAATTCATCCTTAATTTCTGAATGTTTTTCTTGAGGACAAGCAAAAGACTAAGCTTGGGGGACTTTGATCACTAGCTGATCACTATATATTTCTAACCCATTTTAGATGCTTTTCACACATATTGAGTCCCACTTTTGCCTATATTTGGGTCAATTATACTTGGAATGCATACATTGTGATAACTAGTTGATATCCCTCATTTCATACTTAATTCCATGTGCATAGAGGTTCTGAAATGCCAAAATCCATTAATATTTAAATTCTATGCCAAGTTATCATTTTGAGGACAAGTTATCATTCTTATATGTCAAGTTATCATTATTTTGAATGAACTAATTTTCAATGGTTTTCTTGCTCTAAATCCATCATTACCATGTATAAATCATATTTGGATAGTCACATCTCAACTTGTGCAGAGTTTTAAGTCCATTTGAACAAGTTATCATTTTTCCTTTGCCAAGTTATCGTTAAAGGGAAATTCTGTCATTTCAACATGCAAAACCATTAATTTTGCACAGGGACCTTAAGCAATCGTCTCTGGCCTGAAGATTCCCACTGCTGTAGATAGCTTTTGGTGCAGGAAATCAGTGGTCCCCCCAACTTTTTCCACTTTTTGGCCACCTTTCTCCCTGCTACAAATCCCCAAACAGCAAGCATCAAAGCCCTTGAATAGTGTTTTGACAAATAAAGATTAAGATGATGATAGTTGCTAGCTCAGATATCAAATGAGATTATGTGTTGTGTAGGAATGAAAACTCATATCGATATTAATGAATTTAGGGACCCGGAATGATAACTTGTCACAAATCATGGAAATTATCCAAATGCAAGTGATTCAAAGCATTAGAAGCATCAAATGGACTAGAGTAACAAGTGAGTGCATTCAGAAATCAAATATGAATGAGATTTCTAAGAAGTGATAACTTGGGTGCCTAAAAACGATAACTTATATGGCTTTAAAATGATAACTTGTGATAACTTGAGTTATGGTTATCCAAATGTGATGAAATTTGACCAACAATGAGTTAGAACAATAACAAGATGATTGCTTAAGGTCCCTGTGCAAAATTAATGGTTTTGCATGTCGAAATGACAGAATTTCCCTTTAACGATAACTTGGCAAAGGAAAAATGATAACTTGTTCAAATGGACTTAAAACTCTGCACAAGTTGAGATGTGACTATCCAAATATGATTTATACATGATAATGATGGATTTAGGGCAAGAAAACCATTGAAAATCAGTTCATTCAAAATAATGATAACTTGACATATAGGAATGATAACTTGTCCTCAAAATGATAACTTAGCATAGAATTTAAATATTAATGGATTTTGACATTTCAGAACCTCTATGCACATGAAATTAAGTATGAAATGAGGGATATCAACTAGTTATCACAATGTATGCATTCCAAGTATAATTGGCCCAAATATAGGCAAAAGTGAGACTCGATATGTGTGAAAAGCATCTAAAATGAGTTAGAAACATATAGTGATCAGCTAGTGATCAGGCAGTATCAATTTTGAGTCGCCCGCAGTAGAGAGTCACAGCTGGCAGCGGATTGATGTAATAAGGGAGAACCAGTTCGCCAGTGGAGAGTTTCTCATTGTCAAAATTGATCGTCGCCTAACGTTCGCGGGAGAGGATGAATGGTTATGGTGGCGTCGCTTCGGGTTCTCACACAATAGAAAACGATTGTCGCCGGAATTTGTTTTGCATAGCAGAGATGGTGGTAGAAGATTGCCGGAGGTCATCGTTGAAGCTCTGATACCAATAAAGCAATGTTCTTTCAGATGTGGGCTCCCGGACGATGATCATTCCATCTCATGCAAGAGACTTATATAAGCGAGCATCACCATCGTCCACCCTTCCGCCAGTGATGGTTAGTCGGTCATTGATGACCACGTTGGTCACAAACAAATTGACAAAGTTCACCTCTTAAGATTTGTCATTTTTATTTTTTAGCGGTGTTGACTGTCCAATTCGTGCAACGTTTATGATTATACAAACCACCCACAAATTGGAAGGTAGCCCAACTAATTCGCTAAGATCGCCCAGGGATCGCATACTGACGGATAAGGTTTTTAATAAGAATTTTCTGCATTTATATGGACTCGAACTAGAGACCGACTTAACACAAGGAGTCACTTATCAATTCATGCCAACCTTATAACCCTTATTGATAAGAATTGTCAACTTTTCTGGCCTCCCAAATGCCATCAATCTCTTTGAATAATCGGCATCAGCCCAAGCTCTTGGGATGACACATGCCGGATTTGCTTAAGCTCCAGTGATGAATCAATGACAACACTTGTCCAAGAAGTTCATTGCCTCGTTTGAATGGCTAGCTGGGTAACTCCAATGCGGTGGACAAAAACCCAATCCGGTGTAGGGACGTGTCGGATCGTCCATGCCAGCAGTAGACCATTATGTTTCGATTGTCATCTCGATAAATGTAACGCCTCGAAATTCGACCCTGACACGTGGAAAAATTTCCTTTCTATCGTTACTTTCTTCGATCTTTCTTTGATCTTTCGTTGAACTAAATGGTCAAGAAAAGTGACACATCAGCGAAAGACTTAACAATTAAAATAATACAACAATGAAAGAGAATGTGGAAGCAAAATATATAAAGTATGTCAAACTGTCTTGATATGAAGCAAAGTGCGGAAGCAAAAAGATACATCCAACTGTCTCAGTATGAGGTAACAAAAGCAAAAGTACTAGAGCTAAACATAGAGTAGTCTACGGTCAGCCATGACCTAAGATGTCCCGTCCAAATGGATGTACCACCTAATATAACGTAAAAGCATACGACTCATACTAGACTCAACTATGACCATGTGCACATGCCACTCGAACAGTAGTTGTCGCACACACATCAACACGTCACGCATTATCATCATGTACATAGGGGATCACATAGGGGAGCAAGTTCAACCGTTAGCATAAAGTTAAGTGTGAGTTCATATAAATCATAGATTTGTTCCGTCAGAATAAGCATGAGAAAAGCATAAAGATCAAATATAATGACAATCAAAATAACACAATCGATAAAGGAGTTCATAGTTCATCTCTTTCCATTTCTTTTTCTTTTCATATTTGTATTCAAGTTCATTATTCGTATTCATTATTCTTATTTATATTCGTAGTTCATAAGGACAAAGTCCTTTCTTTCATCTTTTGGCCATTCTTGTTCTTTCATAATTCATACTTTAAAAGAGCTCTTCTTTCTTTCTTTCAGGGAAAACCATTCGAGGCACGCCAAGGTGCAGTTATCTAGACCATAGTGGGCCAGTGGGGATCAGTGGGGGATGACCTGCACTAGATGGCAATATCCTTCGGTGGAGATGACCTCGCACTAGGCGAAAACATTCGTAGTGGAGAAACTCTCATCTAGATAGACAATGGTAATCTTTTATCGTTCTTGGACTTTATTTCAATCCGTGGATTGATTAAGGTCGTATGGAGCATAGCTCCATTCCATCTTTAAGTTCATATCGTTTGATTTCAATCAGGTGGACGAAAGCTTATCAAATCAGGGGTTTGTATTACTATCATATTCTTCCTATCCACATATTGGATGCCCAAAAGTCGAGCGGTTATCCGCTTTAGGTCCATTCAGCGTTCTTCCGAAAGAGGAGCAGATGAAGTTTATCAATGTTTAGCGGTCGACCAAAAAGGAAAACGATCGCATCCGTTTATTAGTATTCTTCGATTGACCATAAAAATGGAGCGATTGACCGTTTTGCATTCGCTCTTTGTTCATTCCCTAGGGGTTCATGATGGTTCATAGTCATTCTTCATGGTAGTTCATAGGGGGTAATGGTCATTCTTCATTCATGCTTCGATGAAGGGACATGATCATATCAATATGACAAAATAGATTAGACAACAAGGACTTGAATCATGGTTTAATTCATAAAACTCATCATTCTGTTGGCTAGAACCCAGGCCGAGTATAGGTAGAACCCAGGCCGAGTTTCGAGGAATCAGTTTCGGAAAGATCCGAGTAGAAACTCGGGCCGGGTCTGGATCATACCTAGGCCAAGTTGGGACGCGATCTGGTCGAGACGATCGTCTCGCCCGATCGTCTTCCTCGCAACAAATTCAGGTCGGATTATTGGTATGTGTAGAGCTCGGAGCTTGCGTTAATGACGGATCTAGGCTGAGTCGGCAGACGAACTCGATCCGGGTTGGTCTAATTTGGGTCGGATTATGGGCAACCCGGGCCGGGTTCTTACTACGCAAAAAAAATTGCGTGAATTACATATTTTGGTCATTTCATTTCCTTGGTGATTGCAGGCATCGGATATAAATATCACGAGTTGATCAACGCAAATGAAGCATTTCAAGATCATCTAAACTACACAAAAATTGATCTAGGCGTGTATCATCAAAAACATGTATAAGAAAACTCTAAGCATCCGACATATAAACGAGTAATTCATAACATGAAATCCTACATCTCTAACATTCATGGTTTCGACAGGCATGGTACAATTTGATCAAAGCATGGAATCGATAACAAATTAGTTCTGGAGTTGCAAGGGATCATATGCTACACTTTCTGATCAATATTGTCGAGTTTCTACATATAATCCAAAACCTATAAGCATGCATAGTTCGTCCATAACTCAAACTATGAAGATCTCGAAGCACACACCTATTAGCCTACGATATTTCCGATTCGTCGCGCGTTCGTCCTCAAATCTGCTGCTCCCGTCTGTCGTCGTCTCCTGCGCCGAGTGGAGCTGTCCGGCGTTACTCTCATTCTCTACTGGTCATGCACGTCAACGGAGAAGGAAAAAATGGTGAGAGGAAGTGGAGAGGGGGAAAACGTGAAAGAGAGACAGAGAGGGTAGGAGGGGATTTAAGGGTGTAGTGCTGCCCCTCCATCTCCTCCATTTCTTGAACCGTCGAGCAATGAAGAGGGGAAAGGAAGAGAGAGAGCAAGAGAGGGAAAAGAGTTCGGTCGTTGCTCGGCCGTTGCTCTTTGTTCCCCTTTTTTTTTTTAACAATGCGTTACAATGAGCATGCAAGTCCCAACGCACATGTTTTGCCTTGCATCAGTCCTGGTCCTCTTCTCATGCCATGAACATCCGCATTAGAATGAGAGGATTCCTTCTCCGTTTGAGCAAGTTACAACCAATAAGGAAAAAAATAAAGAATTTGTTTGACACGATGTAGAGAGAGAAGGCTGAAGAAAAGAGAACTCGTGTTTGAGAAAAAGGAAGAGGGCATGTATTTCATGCTAGGTCGATCCATGTATTATATAAATATAATTTTGATGAATAATAACATATACAATAAGATCAGACTTATTATAGTTCGTAGTATATTCTGTTCCCCTTAAAAAATGTATGCAACAATCAATTAAAATGTGAAGTTGATCCTAATGAGAGAGTATCAATAAATTAAGACCATTCACTTTTCCATTGATAAATTACTACTAAAACGAATTTAATTCTTTCAGTTCTTCATTTTCCATATAATAGATATTGTTAACAAAAACAAAACAGCCACATTATCTTTTCATTAGAAGAATAGAAATATTCATGATTTTCCGAATTATTTTCCTGAAATTAAAATTTATTTATTATACTAACTATTGTTAATTAGATTGTATAAAAGTAATATAAAAGGATTTATTCCATTTTTCTATTCTCTACTATTATGAATGGAAGTTTTACAGTCCAAATCTTTATTTATTTTATGTTGAGTACTATAGTAATGGATGATTATATGATATTGGTGAGCTCATTACTTTTTAAGGCATCATGCATTCATCCAATCCCAAATATAGGATTCAATACAGATTTAATCCTATGATTGGCTCACAAATCACTCTTTAAATTTTAATATCAACAAGAATGACAACAACCATCTGTTGTTTCTTTTTTTTATTTTCACCTTTTTTAAACCCTAATTGTGGTCATCGCTATTATAAAAAATGTCAATCTTATGAAAATAATTTACTTTTTAATAGATGATGCACTCCAGGGTTCAATTAATGAAAAGAAAATATAAAGTTAGCCCCTTTGACTTTGGCATATAACTTGCGTACTAAATAATTAAATAATATAAATTAATTTTTTCATATGTTGAATAAGATAGTTTATTTCATCTCTTTTCTCCCTGAGCTAAATATATCTATTCTCACTGTCAATTTCAATTTATTTTTGAATGAAAAAGTAAATTAACATTAAAATAATTTGAACATTGATTATAAGAAAGGAAAATGTAACAAGCTAGCCTAGTGCCAAAATTTTCATTAAAAGACTATTGTTATCATATCACATGTGCAATCCATTGCTCTTCAAAATACATAACAAAAATATTGTAACATGTTAATGTATACAAAGCACTTTTGTTATTGTTATACTACCATAAACAACAACAACGTCAATTGAAAATGTGAGTAGTTCATAATCACAATAAGTCAACATTAATATCATTAATCATGTCAATTTTTTCTCTTGAGTGAGAAGGGAAAGAAGCAAAGCTCCATATAATCTTCCTGCTCATCATCCACTAACACAAAATTATTATTTTGTGACATATATTAGACATTATCAAATATTGATTAAACGTCACAAAAACTATTTAGTGGCATATAATAGTCATCACCCTATAAAAATCATATAAACCGTGTTACATAAGATTTCTCATGACATTTATTAAATAGTCATCACCAAAATAACAAACGTCTCTTAAGCTTATCTTTGCAATGATATTTAAACGTCACAAAATGTAAAGCTTTAGTAACAATTAAACGTCACTAAAGTTTAGCCTTGTCAACTTCAAAGCCTATGAAAACGTCACAAATTGAATTTATTAGTGATGTTTAAACGACGCCAAATAATATTTGAGAACACTTATATGGTACTAAAAGATCTTTTTAGATGTCACAAAATACTTTCAATAGCACTTAAATTGAACTAATTTCAAATAGAACATTCAAGTTAAAATTATGAAAACAAAATACAAATTAAACACTACTCATAAAGCTCATTAGAAAAATCTCTTAAATGAAAATAAGGAATACTAAAAATAAAAGATCAAATCTGTTACAACCCAAGTTCTAGTAGTCTACTAATTATGCATAGATGAAATTAAAAGTTGCTTTGTCCAACTACACTTCAGCACTAAATTCCATTACTATCCAAGTACAAAGATCCTACCCTTAGAAATTGCATTTCTCCATCACTTTAGCATAGTAGAAATCAAAACTTGCAAATGATTGAATCTGGTTCATTCCATCTGGTTCACCACTATAGCATAGCTAAAATATATTCCTCTGGTTCTTCACCACTTTTACAATCTGGTTCATTCCATCAACTATAAAATAACACTAGTAATTAACCAATTGTTGTAATGATTAAATAAGTAAGAATGATAAGAGTAATTAACATTAATAAAGAAGAAGAATTGAAATTGGAGAGTTAACATTCATTAAATATTTTAAAAAAATTATGAAATTTACAATTTGAGGCATCACCTTACTATGTTTTTGAGTTTGTTTCACTTTCATTGATGCCCGTCAGAACTTTGGGAGAAGCACATTTTGTCTTACCTTTTAAGAGGTTCTTGACAGTGCAAACAAGCTAATAAGAAGGCAAAAGTACAATACTTAATTACATCAAAGGAAAAAATGAAGAATACTTGATTATACTAAATTCTCACCTCATTTATGTGCTCTCATTGTTCATTTAATTGCTCTCGCTGCTCTAAATTTATTTTTTCTAGGGCAGCAATCTTTGATTCATAGTTAGCTTGATTATACATTAACTTTTGTCGGAATTTAGAATCCATGATTTTTCGGCGAGAGGATTTCACAATAGATGGTGGTCCATATCCTTTTTTTCTGAATAACAATGTGACCTTGAAGTAGCACACATAATTTTGTCAACAATGACAAATGATTGTGATTCTAAATGCATTCAAATCATTTTGTCTACAAAAAATAATAATTATCAATCAAAAGCGTCATATTCGGATTACTTGTCAAATAAATAATTTACTCTTTAATACAAGTTAGATCATTACATCAAAGTCATAGCTATTCTTTCCTTCAAAAAAGAAATAAAAAAGAAACTTACATAAGCCTCAGTAGTTTGGTCACTAACCCAACCGCCTGTTCCATTTGGTCGTGGTTCGCAATATCGTGTTTCTTTGAAAAACTCAATTTCATCTGGCAATTTTTAAATTCCTAAATCTGCAAAATAAAAATAAATTGGAGATTATTTAGGAAACAAACCAAGTTGTAAGTTATTAAAGTTTGAATCCTATAACTCACATATTCACTTCTTAGATTCGACTATGAAAAGACTTTGAACTAGTTCGATGTGAATATTTGACTGTCTTTCGTGCATCTCTCGCTTTCATAGCTTTTGTCCTCAACAATCATTAATATTAAAATAGCTTATAACCTCAATATTTTATCATATTAAAATATAATAAATGATTCAAAATCTTACATTTTTTTTTGTTTGATGTTCAGAAGATAAAATTTCTTGCTCTTCATCAAGCTCTTACTGCCACTTGGTAGTTATTTTTCTCCAATCTTCATCATGGAAACCAATAGGTCGAGCAAGATCCGCCAATTGTTTCCATTTATTTTTGTCATCCCCTCGAAGTTTTTTGTGAAGTCTACTCATCTATTGATCTGCAGCATGAAACTTGATTGTGGGGTCATCCAAATTCAAATGTTCAGTACAAAACATCTTACATGAAATAATTAATAAAGTGATATCAGGCATTTGAGGTAATCCAACACTTATAGGACACATCTATACCATCTACAAGCAAATGTGCTCTTATTACAGGCACATGTAATTCACAATTCAAGCACTTACTACATGGACATCTTAAATCTTCAACCATCTCATACTTGTGGATCAAGTATGTAATAAAATGCTCCACACCACAGATGTACTCCTCGGAGTTGATGTCATGTGCCATCCAACTTTTATCAAGTAGAAAAAATTGTGAACTTGGAGCTTATAATATCCTAGATCAAGTAGACAAAAAATTAACAAATAAAAAATACAACAACAATATAAATTATAAGTATATATTAGGAAATATTTTTTTATTGTCAAGATGCTGTAAACTATTAAAAATACATTAAAAATATTTCTTTCATAATTTTAATATCTTAAAAATATATTACTAATATAAATTAATAAGTATTTCTAAGAATATAATAGTTATAACATGTATATTAAGATGTAGAAAATTGTAGATAGTTGAACATCTAGATGCTTAACTGGTTGAATCAACCAACTAGTATGTTTTCCAATTAACTTTGGCACTATCATAATGATCTGATCTCGTGCTGCTCTTTCTTTTCCTCCCAATTACATATCTAAAGTAATTTGATCTTACTTTCAAGACCGCACATAAAGGAATTTGATCCTATCCTAAATACATTTGCCAAACATTAGACAAAAGTGACATTTCATTGCCAACCATTGATGTTACTAGTGAACAGCTAAAAGAGACAATGGAAAGATTGTGTATCTTTGTTAAGAATTTTAATCTGCACAGAGAGAAAGATGAAGACTAAGTAGAAAAAAAATGAAGGAATGAGCTTGAAAGTGAGCAAACATCATAGAACAAGGAGATGTTTTACTCACTTTCATATCTCATTGAAATTATTACCATTAATATCATTCAAATTTATGGAACTCAATGTTGAAAGAAACTTAGTCATATAATCCACTGAAAACAAGAAAACTTACCGACAAAATGGATTTGATTGCTATCCTCTTCCATGTCCTCTTAGGGTCTATTTGGATTGAGGGTTATGAAGGGATGGGGTGGAATATGAGAGAATGAAATTAGTTACATCATGTTTGGTTACATTTTTTATTAAGTTAAAAGGGGTGGGGTGGAATAGCTAAGCCCTTCAAACATCATATTTTTCATTCCATCAATTTGGTGGAATGAGGAGGAATAGATTATTTTAGATCAAATTAACCTCTTTCCTTTTTTATTACCAAATTAAATTATTTCTCTCCTTACCAAATTAAATCACCGCTCTCTCTCTCTCTCACTAACTCTCTCTCACACACACATTCATTAATATATTATCTTTTTCTAATATGAATACATATTTATCTATCATTTTTTATTAAATAAAATTTTTAGTAAATATAAAATTTTATTCAAAATAAACATAAATATACTATTTATAAATAATTTAATACTAATAAAATATATTTAATTAGATCGGGACGTAAAACCCGGATTCGGTCCCGATCCGACCCGGCCGGGTGTCAAAGAAATGAGACTCACTCTTGACCCAATTATCCATCGGGTCAAAAAAAATTCGAAAAATCTAAGTCGATGCAGGCGAGGGAAACCAAGTTGTCCCGCTCACCCCTAATTAATGATTATAAATACTTTAAATATATAATGAAGGATAAAAATGACTTTTATACAAATAAAACCTTCATTATCCCCACCCCACATCTTATATAATTTATTATCCAAACATGGACTTACACATTACGCCACCCCACCCCATCACTCATCACGTCATCCCACCCCATCCTTCCATTAGTTATTTGCCAAACAAACCCTTAGCGACTCCTGAAGGCCCCACCCCTCTTTCCCTCTTTGAGAGATCATTCATAAATATTCATTCCCCTTCAGCAAACTCCACCTGCACACTCTCTTCTGAACAGAAAGTGGTTTGGGGGAGAGGCACGAGAGATAATGAAAGATACCATCTAGGGTTCAAGGTAAACCTGAAGCCATGACGATTGACCTAGAGGTGCATTGGCCAATGGAGATGGCAAAGAGCGGAGGAGACACCAGAACGATGTGCGGCGAACCAAATCCGATAGGCAAAAGAATAGGGAAGGAGATCAGAGGAGTTGAGAGATATGTTGATTGGATTGGTGAAGAGAGAAATTTCTTAAAAATGAAAGGTAAGAAAATATTTTAA
The DNA here is from genome assembly GCA_030549335.1 of Pontederia crassipes. Lineage (NCBI taxonomy): Eukaryota > Viridiplantae > Streptophyta > Magnoliopsida > Commelinales > Pontederiaceae > Pontederia > Pontederia crassipes. The sequence continues at coordinate 10,776,061 of CM060183.1, forward strand.
TAGAGTTTTTATATCTAATGTAATGGGTAAAACATACATGTCACTAATTATATTTATTAGTGACATTTATTATTTGTTACAAAATGTCTTAAAATTTGGTGACTTTTCTATTTTATATAAATGTCACTAGAGCTGAAACTTATTGTAGTGATCCAAACCAATCTTGAAAGATAACATGAACACGTCAATGGAAAAGTATAAAAAATTTCATTATAAGAAACATCATTGATCACTAAATTTAAGTCAGCCACCACAACTAAAATTAACTTATAATTCTATTAACCAGAAAAAAGATAAACTTTTAAAGCTAATATCTAAAATTATTATCATTGATGTCTTTTGGATTCTTATGATATAGAGTTAATTCCTTAACCCTCCTCTGAAGTATAGCGATTTTTTGCATCTACCCCTAATATATGAACTTATCGTATCACCCCCTTAAATTATTCCGCAACTTTCATTGTAGTCCATCCGTCATATTCTGTTAATTTTTTCATTATTTTCAATTTTTTATTTATTAAATGACTAACCATCCTCCTGTGATTTGAAATAAATGTCCACTTTTTTCCTTTGTTGATGGCAGATTAGTCATTATGTAATAAATAAAAAATAAAAGTAACAGTAAAGTTAACAGACATGATAGATGAATTAAAGTGAAAATTGGCATAGTTTAAAGGGGAGCTACGGTAAGTTCATATATTAGGGACAGACACGAAAAATCGCTATAGTTTAGTGGAAGTTTAAGGAATTAACCCAGATATATTATAAACTTGGATCTAAATATTTTGAATTTTTAAGAAGGTTATGATAAATACCTTTCATTTGAGAACCCAACTTGTTCCATAAATTCCACATTTGAAAGTGTATGATTTGATTCCATATCTTTCAACTAAAATATTGTTCAAAATATTTCAAATACTTTTAGATTTATTTGTACTATAAAAAATAACCAAAATAAAAAATAGAATTATTGACAATGAATTTCAAATCAAAAATTGAAAGAAGTTACATAGTGTAGTCTGAATCTTTTTCAACTACATAAAAGTTAATTGCAGTACAAGAGTTTAAATTTATTTTCTTTGGCTAGATGCTTTCTACTTTCATAAAAAATGAGAAATGTTTATCTAAAAAATGTGTTCATGATTTTAAAAAATAAAAAAAATCACTATATTCGTTTATTTTTTACCTCGTAAATAATAGGGAATAATAAATGATTGTTATGAAATGAAGAATATCAAAATGAAAAAAAATATCTAAATTAAGTGTTAGAAGATGTCGACTGTGGGCTTTTGGTTGGCTTGAGGTGATAGACTCAAAGAGATGGAGGGAAGAAGCAATTATCTGTTGATGATTTTATTGCAAAGAGTACGATAATTGTCAGTTAAAGTGCAATTGCAATGGTGATTTCTCATGCTTGGGAGTTGTCCTGAGAGGCACAGGATGCTAGGGCAGAATTAGTGGAAAGGGAGAAAGTGTGAGATTAAAAAAAAGAAAGAGTGAAAATACAAAAAAGAAAAGAAAATTGGTGATCTTTTTTAGAGGAACAGTGGTTTGTGTGTTAATCATATGGTTAGGTCCTATGACTATGTTAATTATAACTCAAACTATGTTTAAATATTAAAAATGCAATTGCACAATTTAAATAGTTACCAAACTAAACAATTACTCATAATCAACTCAAGTATGCAACACTAAGTTCACTTACCACACCACCTCGACTCATCCCACGTTGGTGGTGCTTGAAGAAAGCATATCTATCTGTTTTCATAATGAATTTATATATAGTACAAATTAAGTTGGACATTTACTAAATTTGGCCATGTAGGATCGGAGGGTGAATTGGTGTTTAAATCGAAAATATTCATTTCACAAAAATCATCATAGAAATTTAAAATCGATTTATTAATGAAATCAACACAATAGTAATCATATCACATGCATAATAAAATATGAAGAAGAGGGAGAGAGAAAGATAAACACAAGATGCATGATAATTTGTTAACGAAGTTCGGCCACATCTTGAGCTACGTCCCCGTTTCGACTTCTCGACCTCGAGACCGTCAGAGATTTTACTAACACCCTTCCTTCGTTTCAAATAGGGAAAGGAAGAAACCCTTTACAATTCTTGCCTTTTTCTGTTTCAAAAGGTAAGGAACGCCTCTTTCACCGTAAGCTTTCACCCATCTTTTCTTCGCCCAAGAGGTAAGACACAACATCTTTTCACTCAGAAGTTAAACAACTATTACAATATCACAAGAACACTACTCAATCTCTCTTTTACAATTTAAAACCTCATACAAAAGTAAGAGAGAAAGAAATGAAAGATTGCAACTTGGAGATCAAATGGACTTCTCAAATGTTCTTCTCACTTTTCCTTAGAAGTATTGATGATTTATACACCTTTAAGTTCTGTTTTATAGCCTTCTTAACTCTATTTAGACGTTGGAGCTTATTTCCTAATTTTGGGGTCAAAATATGATCGTTATAGTGCATTCTACGCACTGACCAGTCGACTGGTACACTTTTTTAAAATAATATGGCCGTTGATGAATTTTGCACTGACCGTTCGATCGATCGGTCGACTAGTGCATCGACCATCATGGTCTCGACATTCTGCTCAGGTGAAATCTACATTGGCCGATGGACCGGTGTGCCTGATTGGTCGATTGATTCTTCAACCGTCATATCGATCACCCTGTACTATTTTGAGCATAACATTTTGCACCGTTATTCAAATGATTTTTTTGAGATGATTTTTTTATTCTATGGGAAGCTAACAGAATTCTTTACAAATTTGATATTCATCATTAATCCAAAATCTAATGAGATCATAGTCAAATATTGATTCAAAATTTAGTACAAAAAGTTATCCATTAAAAATAAAATATTTTGGATCTTTAATCTTTTATACATAAAATTTCGTACCAGTATCCAAATGAAATTATTTTTTTATTTTATGAAAAAATTGACAATGTTATGTATAACTTTTATATTAATTTCTTGACCTAAATCTTATTATAGAATACTCAAATCTTAAGTGCAAGTTTAGCACATAAAATATCAATTTCAAATTTAACTTTTCAAACTTTACTTGTTTAAGCATAACGTTTTATATGATTGTCCAAATGAGGTGATTCTTGATTCTCTACAAAGATAAGATAGTTTATCTATAACTTTTTATATTCAACTCTTAATGTAAATCTCGTGAGAATAGACAAATATTAATCGATAATTTAGTGCACGAAATAACTCATTCTTATTTAGACTTTTTCGACATTTTAAATATAATCATAATCTTTCGAGATTTATATCATTAAAATATAATTATATATGTCATAAAAACTTTGTTTCAAGAGGTGAGCTCTCTCCTCTACGTATTCATCCTATATATTTTTTAATTCTTTCTTCGTCTCTCTATTATTGAATCTATAATAATATCTTTTTTTCAAAAAAAAATTCTCCTTGGCTTTAAAGACATATTTAATCTCATAATAATATATATGTATATATAAAGCTATTAGTTAAAATAATCAATTCATATCTCTCATGTCACCATCATTTTCAATGTTCCACGTTAAAATAAATTAGTGAGGAGCCATGCATCGATGGATTATTTACATGATGCCGCTACAGTACGAGGAGCAAGTTGCAGCTATATGCCAAGTGACAACAGTCACAAGACTCACAACACAGCCTATACGTCAAGCTGCAGCTGTACATATTTATAAATTATTAATTGGTTCTTTTTTTATTAATCGGTTCGTTTGGACATGCTACTCTTTTTAGTTTTTATTCAAATTAATACCATAGTTAAGTGACAACATTTCTAAATTATCAATTGGTTCATTTTTTTATTCTTAATTGGTTCGTTGGACATGCTACTCTTTTTATTCAAATTAATACCACAGTCAAGTGACAACATTTCTAATTGGATTTCTTGTTTGGTAAAAAATAATCTATTAGATTCCGGGTCGATCTCCGGTAGAGCAAATAATTAATTTAAAATAATATTTTTTCAATAACTATTTTATTATATCTAACAAATTATTCAAGCTATAAACAAAGAATTATTCAATACAAATAATATATTTTTATAATTCAAGTAATTTCCATATTCGATGTATGGAAATTTTCTGTCAATATTTCATGTGACGAAAATTCCTCCAAATAGTTGGCCAACTATGAATGCACATCGTCGAAGCCTTCCCATAGACAGTGTTTGGAGCTTGTGAAATGTGGGATCTTTAGTTTTTGGAACTTTGATGAAGTGACACAAATGTTCCCGCAAAGAGTTTGGCGAAAATTCGGACGCTGGGAAAATTTGGGCGTTGACAAGACTACTTGCAAGAGAATGTCAAAGAGGAAAGAGAATGTAAGAGAGGGTCATGTGGATACAAGCATCGAGATCAAGTTTGGGGTTTTGTGCAAGTTCTTGCTCCTCGTAAGAATTTTTTTCGCGAACTTACCGGTTGATCGGAATAAAAGTTCTTGTGTGACTCATGGGAACTTTCGAAAGTGTTTGAAGAATTTGTATAAGTTCTGGTCGCAAATTCCGGTCCAAACACAGCCTTAGGCACTATTTGATAATTTCTTTATTCAAGTATTTACAAAAGTATAGTATTTTTATCAAGTCAAGACTTTATTAAGATGTTTGATAAATAATTTTTATTTTAAGTAGACATTTAATTGGAGGAATAAACATTAGAACTTTTTGAAAATATAGTAAATACGATTTAGAAGAATAAAATACAAATATTCTTCAAATATTTTGATTTGGTGCCACATGTCACAACATTCCAATATTCTTTTATTTCCTTTTTAAGGTATGTTATGGCATGTGGGTGGATGCAGAGCAGAAAGATACAGTTCTTTTTTTCCAATTAGACGCATACGGCCTTCCTGCTTCCAAATGGAGCTAACTTCTGCAAGCTTCGGCGAAATAGAAGAGTTCATTGATTCATGGCTTCTCTGGCTGATGCTATTACTTGCAATCTCACCCATCATTTACTTGCTCAGCGCGGCAACACGGCGGCCTTCCCTCCCACCGGGTCCCTCGCAGCTCCCTCTCGTCGGCAACCTGCTATCCCTTGGCCACCGCCCGCATCGCAACTTCGCACGCCTCGCCAAGGTTCACGGCCCGGTCATGACCGTCAAGCTCGGCTTCAATGCCGCCGTCGTGATATCCTTCCCTGAAGCGGCAAAAGAGGTGCTTCAGGAGAAGGACAGGCAGTTGTCCGGCCGTTGGGTCAATGACGCCATCAAGAGCTTCCGCTACGATGAGACGTCCATCATCTTCCAATCCCCCGGCCAGTCGCGGAAGCAACTGAGGAGCATCTGCGCCGCCATCCTCTTCTCCAACAAAACCCTCGACGCAACTCGCGGCCTCCGGCAACGCAAGGTCCGGGAGATGGTCGCGTACTTCCGCCAACACGCCGGGCGTCCGGTGAACGTCGTAAATGCTATAATCGCCACATTGTTGAACGTCACTGCCAACATCTTATTCTCGAAGAACATCGTGGATTTGAACACCAAATCCACGCAAGACTTTAGGGAGTTATTATCTGGGATGTCTGCCGCGGCTGGGAAGCCGAACGTGTCCGACTTCTTCAGAGTGCTTCGGGTGTTCGACCTGCAAAGGAGTCGTCGCTCAATGAGGTTTTATCTGCGTCAACTCTTCGACAAGTTGGATAACATAATAGACGATCGAATAAGATCAAAGTCGTGTGCAACATCTGGGAGTCATGGTGATTTCTTGGACACTCTCCTTAAGCTCCATGATGAATCCAAACTCGATCGGATCACTATGAGATCTCTTATTGTGGTAAGACAACGTAAGTAAACTTCAGTAATCTATACTTGTTTCAAATAAAATTAATCCAACTTTCTAGGACATATTCATTGCCGGAGGCGAGACAACTACGACCACCTTGGAATAGGCGATGGCGGAGTTGCTCCACAATCCTGCGGTGCTGGCAAGAGCACGGAACGAGCTAGAGGAAGTGATTGGATCGAGGAAGGAAGAGGTAAAGGAGTCCGACGTGGAGGTCCTGCCATACTTGCAAGCTGTGGTGAAGGAAGTGCTCAGGCTGCACCCAGTGGCGCCCCTGCTCCCTCACCGAGCAGTGGAGGATGGGGTGAAACTTGGCGGGTACTCATTGCCGAAGGGCACCCAGGTCATAGTTAACGTTTGGGCCATAGGACGCGTTGAGAAGATTTGGCCGGAGCCGAACGCCTTCAACCCCGAGAGGTTTTTGGAGAAGGATGTGAGCTATCGTGGCCGGGATTTCACGTTTCTGCCCTTTGGTTCAGGACGACGGACGTGCCCCGGGATGCCACTCGCCGAACGCATGCTGCACTTGACATTGGCGTCTCTGCTGCACTCGTTTGAGTGGCGGCTTCCAGAAGGAATTGCGTCGGCCGGAGACATGAACATGGAGGAAGAGTTTGGTTTAACGCTTTGCATGGCCGTCCCACTTCGTGCTGTAGCCTTTTCCGTCGGCAGATGTTCTTGAGACAAGATATCGTGACCTCTCATGCTCCATGCCCTCGACGTTATGCTAATTATTACTGGGTGCATTATATCATCACTTTCGTTCAAACATCGAATTAGTCTGCTAATTATTGATGGATCTCAATCGAAAAAAAAGTCTCAATCGAAAAAGAAAGAAGTACTTGCACTGGCAGTTGTTCGAACACTGAGTCAATGACGCCGTCAAGAGCTTCGGCATGGGACTCGTGTAACACAATTGATGAAGAACCAAACACACAAAATTGAGGAAAGACTAGTGTAACACCAAAAACAATATATAATATAATAAATAAATAAATAAACACAAGACGACCAGCTAAGATTGGGGCATCATAAATTCTGTTATGGAAAAGATATTGGCAAAAATTCTAGAGGATGGAATAAAGGAGATATGGAAAGGTTAATTTGAATAATGGAAATTAATGTGAATAGTGTATCAGATCTCTCCATATCTCCTCATACCTGTAGAAAACTGACTCTCCTCCTATTAGATTCTTTTTAGTCCTTGCCAAAAATTCTCATTTGATCTACATTTCTCGTAAGGGCAGCATGGTTCGTCTCCTTCCTCATAATTTCTCTGTTCAGCCTCTTCTTGACATTTTTCATGGTGCTAGTCGGATCTGAGGGGGACGCTTAGGAGAAGAGCCACGAACACACGAACAATGAGGAGGATGTAGTCATATGTGATTTAGGCAAATTCGAGAGGAAAAAGGCTGCAATATCAGGTGGGTGAAATCTCAAATCACATTGCATGACTTTGGATAGATTTAATCCACTCACTGCCATGATCTAATCATGTTAATGAATGAAAAATATGAAGAAGAAGATCTAACGAAAGGAATTCATGGACTGATATGTTTCTCTCCTGATTGTGTAATTGTATGATTGATTACTTGTAGTAATTTGATTGTTAGTCTCATTGATTTACCTTGATGATTGCTAGAATATAGTTATTAATCTATGGTGATACTCTGTTAGGGTTTTATTTAATTTTCCATGTTGAAATCGGCTGTGGAGCCCCACCATCATGGTCGTGAAACCCACATTCACGCCCGTGAACCTACCCTCACGGTCGTGCCACCTTACCGGCACGTCCGTGCTATCCCTTCTGCACGCCCATGCCCCCCTACTATCATGCCTGTGCCCATGATGCCCGAATGAAATCGGCAGTATGCCATGAACTAGTCGATCGCCTTCACGCTCGTGCCACCTTACAGACACGCCCGTGACATTTCCTCAACATGCGTTTTTACCAGCATGCCCGTGCCATTTCCTCTGCAAGCCTGTGCCACTTTATCGGCACGACCATGTCGAATTCCTCTGTACACCCGTGTCACTAGGCTGTCACCATCGTTTCAGGCTACAGACCGATCAACCGTTCAACAGAATCGGTCGACCGATTCACAAATTGTGATATCTTATTATGCTCATCATTAACCCTTGATTTTGATCTGAATACTGCATGTTCCTCTTATGATTGATCAATGTTACGGCCGAATTGATGGCATGATTGCATTGAAATCCATTCCCGATCCTTTTTTTTATTTCCTCTCCTATTGATCCAATTACTTCCACTGTATGAAGAATAATGAATAACAAAATTCTAAAGTAATTAATAAGTGAAAATGGAAGATGAATAATGGGTTGTCAGCCTATGCCAAGTGCCTCAAAATAAGGGTCGCTCCATTGGTCATAATTTGATCACCTATTGACTCGCATAAGGATGTATCATTTCGCTCAACATACCCCAAGAATTTAAAGTCACCTAATCTCTAAGCATGTTTCAAGATTAAGAAGTATAGATAAATGAAGCAAGCATGAATTCCAAGCCAAGTTATTATCAGTACTTATGTCATGATTCTCAAGCATGTCCTTGATTTCAAGTTTATCAAGTATCACATGATTTTATTTATTATCGATATCTATTTACTTTTCTTATTCATGATTCATGATGACTCAATGTCCAATTTCCAAATCAAGATAAGTATTTGTCATCATTCTGATTTAATCATATTTAAAGTATGCATTGTATATTTTTATTGGTTCTCCACTATGTTATAAAGCTTACGGGAGGACCTCCTCTCTTGTGTTTGATTTCCACAGGGCCAAGTCAGTGATGGTGTTGAGTTGGTGTGCCGCAACGAAGCTCAGGCGACGATAAAGCACATGAACCAAAAGGGCCTATTTGTCTATTTCTATTTATTTCGTTGTAGACTTTATGAGACTTTCATTTTGAAATGATGTAGCCACTCTTGGACTTCTGCATTTAATGTCATCTTTCACATTTCTTCATTATTTCATCCTTCCATGCTAACGTGTTTTGATTTTTGACCGAGTCATGGTCAATGCCAAAGTGTTTGTAGCATCCTCAGATTGATCTTCGCCACGTGGCATTGGTCGATATAAGGGCATTACAACTCGTGCATAGAAGAGCTCTCTTCTTGATTTATTTATATATCCAAAAAACTAAACTACCTTCTGTACAGCGAGCGACTATTTATAAGTTGTTTAAAACATTATAAAAAATACATATCGGAAACATCAAATAACATATGAATCGCTACAACCAACATAACTAAATAATGAACGAAGAAGCCGCTCTCATGTTTGCCTTCTATCGAGTTCACCGGCTCACATTATGTACCATCGCCTACAAGGAATGTTGTAACACTGCTAGAAGTTTAACACACCCCATCAAGTTGGACGATGGAAAACCTCAAACATCCCCAACTTGGAACACAAATAAGCATGCACGGTGCTGGCAATGCTTTGGTAAGGATATCAACAATTTCATCAGAGGTGTGGAGATGATTGAAAGTGATGACTTTATTGAGTTAAAGATCTCGGATAAAATAGTAATGAACATCAATGTGTTTTGTCCTCTCATGAAAAATCAGATTCTCGGAGATTTGAATGGCCACACGACTATCACAATAAACTGGAAAATGCTACAACAGAGAAGAAGATAACTTAGCAAATAACCTTTCTAACCATATTAATTTTGCGACAAGAAGCATGATGCTGCGATACTCAGACCCAACAGAAGGCCGAGACATTGTATTTTGTTTTGTAGATTTCCAGAAACAAAGAGGATCCTATCTTGACACAGAAAGTAGAAACCGACCTCCTGGAGAAAGAACAAGCCCCCCAATCTGTGTCACAAAAGCCAGGAACAACACTTGAATTATTTTGCAAGAAAAAATAGTCCTAAACCTGGTGATCCTTTTAGATACTCAACAACTCTAAGGGCAGAAAGCATATGATATGTTTTAAGAGACTGTATAAATTGACTTAGGTGGCAGGCAACATAAGTGATATCAGGTCGGGTATTGTAAATATAGAGTAGTCGACAATCAGTTGTTGAAATCCCTCAGGACAATCAAGGAGACAACAAGGAGATGGCCCTTTGGTCGATGTGGAACCAGTTGAGCAAAAGAATTAGTAGAATTAAGCTTCGATAAGTGTTGATCAAAGTCAAAAGTTGTTAATTTCATGTTTTGCTCTAAAGGTGGTTTTGAAGCTTTAAACCCAAGTTAGCCAGAAGCTCCAAAGTATATTTTCGCTTTGTAAGAACAATACTTTTTGAAGATCGAAGAATCTCCAAAGTCTTTGATCTTGTCTGCAGATTGAACTGAGGCCTTTGTACTAATAATGAGATCAAAGTTGTCACTAGTAAGATGTATATCATCAAAATTGGTGCCCAATTGTTTTGTAAACAAACTATAGTCATTTTTACTCTGTACAAAACCAACTGCAAGCAAGATTTCAGTCAACTTGAGATTCCACTGCCTAGCCTATTTAAGGCCATATAAAGACCTTAAAATTTGCATACTTTGTTGGATTTCACCCCATGACCGGTAAGACCCTCTTGTATCTTCATGTACACCTCTTCATAGAGACCCTAGTTCAAGAATGCATTATTCAGAAGTGGCCAATTCTTTTGAGCTGCCACAATTAAAACAACCCTAATTGTAACTTGTTTTGCCACATGTGAAAAATTATATTTATAGTCTATACCCTCCCTTTGAGTAAAACCTTTGGCCACAAGTATAGCTTTGTATCTCTCAACTTTCCCTTTTGTAGTGAATTTTATTTTATAGACCCATTTGCATCCCACAACATTTTTTCCAAGAGGAAGGCCCACTATTTCCAATGTTCCGTTAGCTTCAAGGGCTTCCAATTTTGTGTTCATAGTCGCGACCCACTTTCATCCTGAACTGCTTGTTTATAAGTGGGGCTCATGCACAGAGGACATTTAGCTAAAAAGGCTTTATAGTTATCTGAACACAAATGATATGAAACTAAACTATTAATTGGATGAGCAACTCCACTATGAACTAAATTACTAGCAAAGTAATCTTCCATCCACACAGGTGATTTCCTTTTTCTGACTTCCTTCGGATTAGTTGTAACTATAGAATGATCAACAGGAACTAAGTTTTGAGTATTAGAAACTGGACTGATGATGTGTACGTTGTCTAAACTTGGAGTCTAAACTATTTTAGTCTCCTCTTGCTCATCATTCAGAATTTCACTGCCTTCCTCAATAGAATTTTACTCATTGTTTGAGTGGTGGCTTCTAGAAGGAATTGTGTCGGTCGGAGACATGAACATTGACGAAGAGTTTGGTCTAACGCTTTGCTTGGCCATCCCACTTCATGCTATAGCCTTTCCCCTCGGCAGATGTTCTTAAAACACAAATCATGCATGAACACTCGAGCTCCATGTACTCGATGTTATGCTAATTATTATAGGTCTACTAGGTGCATTGCCCAAGATTGTCATAGGTTGGAGAAGGTCACCATATGAGATATGGAAAAATTCTACCTTTTATTAAAATAATACATTTTAATGAAATATATAATTTTATTCTTTTAAAATATGTTGCCAATTTATTGTTAGTCTTTCTTGCATGAGAAATAACTTAAAAAAACAAATGCATAATGAAAATTCTATAACTAAAAAAATTCTACAATTGGTTACATGGAAAATAGATGTCAACTCACTATTACACATATCACAATTATAACTCAAACTATGTTTAAGGGGATTAATGGGGTGTAACACCCCCCGGTAAAACCTTGTGTAATATTTAAATTTGGACCGTTGGATCTAGCCAACAGTCCAAATTAAATCACGATATTAGGGCTTCCTAGCATCAAGGACGACGGTGGTGGTTGGAGGTCGGCGGTGGTGGCTGGCAATCGGTGGTGCAAGCGGGAATAGTAGGGAGGCACATATCGATGGCAGGGATCAGAGCGGATCGACGATGAGACAACACAGATTGGGGTAGGGGCAAGAGAGGGGAGGAAGGGGGTATGATAGGAGGAAGGTCCGAGAGAGGGGAGGAGGGGAAGAGAAAGGACGTGTGATCGAAGCGTGCACTGTCAATGTTCGCAGGGTCACGAACGGGCACGTCGACGGTTCTCGGAGGGCAGAAGGAGGTCAGAGATTGACGACGCCAGGATTTGGGCTCGACAATGGTGGCGAAAGGAGAAGAGGAGAAGGCGATCAGTGGCGGGGGATCGCTCTCAGGGGAGTGCTTGACGACGCATGGGCTCGACCAGATCTGGATCGATGGTCACGGTACGGATCAGGGACGGGGGTCGGAGGGGAGGCGGTGGCGGCGATCGGAGGGGAGAGAGCGCGAGAGAGAGACCGCATGGGCGATGGTGGCGACGATAAGAGGAGAGAGAGCACGAGAGAGAGCATAGAGAAGAGAGAAAGAACATATAATTTCAACCGTCGATGAAAAATGAACGACCCGGATCAAAGCGTTACATAGGGTTTCACCCAACCCGCTAATCCCATGTTTAAATACTAAAAATACAATTGCATAATTTAAATAGTTACCAAACTAACCAATTACTCATAATATATCAACTCAAGTATGCAACACTAATTCACTTACGACACCACCTCGACCCATCCCACGTTGCTGGTGCTTGAAGAAATCAGATATATGATATCTATCTGTCTATCTATTAAATTTATATATAGTACAAATTTAAGTTGGACATTTACTAAACTTGGCCAAACTCTCTCCTTTGCGTCTTCATCCTATATATTTTATAATTCTTTCTTCGTCTCTTTATTACTGAATCTATAATAATATATATGTATATATTATATATAAAGCTATTAGTTAAAATAATCAATTCATATCTCTCATCTCACCATCACTTGCAATGTTCCACATTGAAATAAATTAGTCATGAGCTATGCATCGATGGATTATTTACATGATGTCGGCTACAGTACGTGGAGCAAGGCGCAGTTGTACGCCAAATGACAATTAACCGTGGTGGCGATGTGAATCCTTGATATACGTCAAGTTGCAGCTGTACATCTTTCTAGATTATCAATTGGTTCATTTTCTTCTTATTAATTGGTTCGTTGGACATGCCACTCTTTTTATTCAAATACCACACTCAAGTGACAACATTTCTAGTTGGATTCTTGCTTGGTAAAGAATATCTTAAAGATTCCGGGTCTCCGGTGGAGCAAATAATTAATTTAAAATAATATATTTTCTCTATCTATTGTTTTATATCTAAAAATATTAAAGCTATCAACTGTCAAAATTTTATGTGACAAAAATTCCTCCAAATATTTGGCCAACTGTGAATGCACATCGTCGAAGCGTTCCCTTAGGCACTATTTGACAAATTAATAATGATTTGAATTTGAATCTCTCCATAAAGTCTCTTAAACAATGAGGCGATGAAGTTGTCTATCCCTTACAGTGTCTTATTGTTCCTTACTGAGCTTTCGAAAACTTTAAAATTTTTGTTTCCTATTTTGTACTGGAATTTTTTGTAATCATCAATTTTTTACAACAAAAAAAAGACACCGTCGGTGCGAGGGCGTAAACCAATTTAGAGTGAACGTCGTAAATCTCTATGTTCTTTCTCTCTCTATTCATAACAAAGTATTTAGTAAAGTATAATATTTTTTCGATTCAAATCTTTATTAAGACGTTTGATAAAAAGGATAAGAATAAGGAAATGATCACTCGAAGAAATAATGATAATTTGATTATTAAAACACATAATTATCACAACTAAAATTCAATATTTTTTTTTAATTTCAACCTTTAACTATTATCTTAAGAATAATTATAATAAATTAATTCTTTCAGCTTTTAACTTATCTATTTAGTCAAAAATGCATTAAATTGGAATTAAGATTAAGAACTTTCTCAAGTCATATTAAGAACTACATAAATTAGATCTCCCTCGATTTCTGGCATGCAATAAATAAAATCAATCCTAGAAACTAATATGAAATTAATAACTTCTTCTCAAATCTCAATTAATATCATAGAATCAAAAGAAAAGCATTAAATACAAAATTACAATGCTATTAAATATTCAAACTAAACTAATATTAAGAATGATTCCAAAATATAGATAGGGTTCATGACCTTAATAAAATAATAAATCTAAGAAAAATAATATAAAATCTAATGCAAAAATTCAGGAAAAAAACCTTATAGTTGTTGTGCACGTCCACTCTCAAGTTTCCCATAGATAAGCTTCTAGCTTTCAAAATAATGCTCTAAGGATCCTTTTCCACGTTCTTTTGATCGTCCTTTTATAGTTTTTCTCATCCCCAAAGGAACAAAACAAAACTCTATGCAAAAAGTGGATAAAAACTACCCCATAACTGGTCACCATCACGGTCATGAGAAGCTCTATCACCATCGTGATGCTGCAAATCATCCTAGATGTTCATGATCTTCTTTTGGAATGAACATTACAAAGAGGCTCAATGTGGCGGCAGTTTGGGGCATGGGCTTGAAACCATGAGGCACGGCCATGAGAGCTCCAATAGGCTTCAGTGCGTGTGATATGAGGGCACGGTTGTGATAATATTAGGCACGGCCATGACAGTGCATTTGAGCTCTATTTTTGCCTTTTCTATCATTTTCTTGACAGTTTACTTTCTTGCCATAGAATTATCCAAACTTAAATAGAAATCAAATGTAAAAACAATTCTCTAAAAATAAATAAATAAACTCCTTTCATGAATACAAAATTTCCTTAAATGCTAATTAAATGGCCTAAAATGATGCATGATTTGTTCATGTATCAAATTCCTCCAAGGTTACTATTTTGCTTGTCCTCAAGCAAATTTCAGATAAGGCCATCACAACCAATATTTTTCTCCCATTGTTCTTTTAATAGACCATCACCATAATATATCTTCTCAACCAATAAATTCGTAACCTTCAAACGTGTCTTTCCATCATATCTACAAATTGTATCAATCAATATATATATATATATATATATATACGATGCATGCAAAATACAATATATTTAAGTCTATTATTTTATTAATTTTTTCTGTAATTTGATCAAGACATGCATCGTTTCATATCGATTTTGTTCGTAATTCCTGATTTATTAATTCTCATTACTAATTATTTGAATATTTTAATTGTGGGTGAATTAGCTCAATTATTATAATTACTTTTTAGGGAAAAGTCAAATTTTAAACCAAGCCATAATCAAAATTTGACGGACGTGTGGACATTAGTTATGAGAAGTGAAATCCATTGTGATTTTATTCCCTTCAGGATAAGGTGCCTTGGCAAGTTAATCAAGATGAAACTACAAGGTGCTAAATTCATTTCATTTAATTTAAACCATGAATCAAACACAAGGGGTGAATCATATGTGGGGCAAATCAATTTGGAGTACTTAACTACAAGGTGCAAATCTAAGGAGTGAAACTCACATGAAGTTCATGGGTGCTAAGCTTATTAATCAGCCTTAATTTTTGTCAAGGCGCCAAAGGTGATTAGTTTTATCCACAAGGTCAATTATATCAAGTTGCTCCTTTCATCACAAGGTGTTAAAGTAATCAGGATCAATTTTAATCCAAGGCACCAAAGGTGATATACCGAATTCAAGGCGCTAGGTTTGTTATCTTATCAAGATCAAGGGAGGTAATCACCACTTAGCCGAAGGTGATAATCAGATAAAAACTTATATATTTAGGGCGTAAACTTCCTTGGTGGTTAAAGAAATGCAGCATTTTATCTTATGATTTTATCGGGTGCCACATGGAAGCCAATTTCAGACATGGCCGAATCTTGTTGGTCAAGAACTTGAACTGTGAATTTGCCCAAGTCGGTTAACTATTTGACTGAAAAGTTGAAGGAAGTTTATCATAAGTAATTTTATCTGGATGAATTTGAACTCAAATGTACGACAGATCAAAGGTGATGGATTAAAACATATGCCGCACTTATAAATACATGAAGAGACCATCATCTCATGATGTGTCTTGAAGCCCAAGTTTTTCGTATTACGCATTTCTGTAGACACAAGAGGAGAGAGGTGAACGACCGGAGGTTAATTGAGATTGTGATCAAGTCCGAGATGCCGTCGATTGTCTACCCATATTTGATATCTCTATTTTTATTCTGGGCATAATTCTTCATGTTTTAATATTGTTATTTTATTATCTCTCTAGCAATTATAGGATGAACTCCATGTTTTTATTTTATTTTAGGAGATTATTATTTGAATGAAAATTTTGTGAACCCTAATTTTTTTATTAAATTTCTTTTGATCAATAGTGCGTTCAATGCTTTTGATTTAATTATTTGGATCTATTAATTGAATAATTATTAGTTTGTGGACTATTTTATTTCATATTTTATTAATTAAATTAAAAGATTTGCTAAGAAATTAAAAATTGACTTAAATTTGATAACTAGTATGTGAAGAATTAGATCTTTGTGATTTGTCTATATAGATTTGTGAAATGATTAATAGCCTAGAATTTTTATTTTAATACATTTTAATTTTAATCTTATGTGATTGAATATTAGTCTGTGGGACTTCAGTTTTGATTAAATTTAAAATAGTTTAATTTGCTTGATTAAATTATGGATATACTAGTTTGTGGAATTTATGATTTTAGTCTTTTCAAATTAATATTTAGAAAATTTAGGGATAATTTTGTTTAATAGAGTTTCAAGTGAGCATCCATAATATAAGGATGTTTTACTCTATTCATACATGGATTTGGCCATATTCTATTTTCATTTCAAGTTTGCCCATCTTCCTTCTACATATTGCCAAGGGTGATCACCATAATTGTATGGCCAATCATTTCCTTCTACAAGGACTCTTAGATATGCTTATATGATGACCGATGTGATTATAGGTACCTTGTTTATGCCCTTGATGTGTTAGCTCTTGATCCTCTTTTCATTCGGGTTGTTGGACACAAAGGTGAAGCAATGTGCCTGCCAGTTGGTGCAAGTGAATCTTATAGTAATGTATATGTTGTAAATTTAACATGTCAGTTAGGTTAATTGCTGGGCTGGAGTTATACACGAGGAATTAAGGAGTTAATGTGATAAAAAAATAGATATAATAGATTAATTTTAACTAATGTTTGAATAAAAAATAGATATTTCGAAAAAACGTGCTCATTAAATGAAAAACGTGGTCATTAATAAAAACGTGGAGTGTTAGAAAAAACGTGGTTAACAAGTTCTTGACATACCTTTTTTTTTTTAATTTGTGGTTCTCGTGAAGGCGACTGCATGCGTCTTAGTACTATTTCGAAAAGCATAGCGTCATTTCCTACTTGTTTTGTCGGTCGGCCGTAAACCATGAGAGCGAGTTTTTTAACTTTTTCTTTTTTTTTTTTTCCGTGAACGTTCTTCCCACCGCACAACAAACACGTTGTTCTCACTTTTTCAGCTAAATTATTATTTTATTAAGAACAAACAAAGACGAATACCACAAGATCAATTGTCCTTGATCCAAGGACAAAACTAACACTGGATGCATAATATTACAGTTTTTCAAAGACAAGTAAGCTAGGCGTCAATACGACAAAATAAATTATGTCGAGTTAAGTTTGGATTGGTCAATTCGTCGGTGTTGTGTCGAATTGACATGCATAATCTGTACACGAATTGTGTAACTCATTTTCTTTTTTTTTCACAAATATTTGTATACTAATAATAAAAATATTATAATATGTGATGTTAGAAAATAATAAAATATTATAATATATGGTATTATGATTATTAGATATATAATGAAAAATTATATATAATATAGTTACAATATATAATTACATATTTAGATATGTAATAAAAATAAAATTAGTTCGTTGTGTCGGGTTCACTCGTAGGCCCTGTATCGAGCTGACACGATATGGCTCGAGTCAAACTCGATCATCGTGCTCGAACCAATCCCATGCTGAGCAGGACCAGACCGTAAGATTTTTGTGCAAGCCACATGCCGGGCCAAGCGGGCCGAACTAAATTTCATCTCTAGCTAGATGGAGCTTCTCCCATGACTTGTAATAGAACAAGGAGAGGTAACAGCACAAGAACGTGACAAGTGACGTGACATGTGTCAAATTTTTATATAAAATAATATATATAATTAAATTTGTTTATAAAATAAAAATTATCTTATAATAATTTGTTATATAATGTAACAAAAAAACTTTTCAAACAATAATTTATTATTTTCACAATTACAAAATCAATTAAATAATTCAATTTGAGTGCAATTAAGAATAAAATAAATAATGTTTTCTTTCCAAAAGATAACATACAAGTAAATATTGATTCCTATTTCAAAGATAATTTGGTTTTTTAGGAATTAAAAAATAATTTAAATAAATAATTCGATTTGATTCAAAGTAAGATTAATCTTTCATTTTTATAAAATAATTCCATCTTCTAATAATTTGTTATATAAGGTAACAAAAATAAAAGAAGATTAATCGTAAGAATTAGAATCATATTCTTTTTTAGTGTGATTAAAATAAATAATATCATTTTTTCTAAAAGAAAATACACAGGTAAGAATAATTCCTTTTTAACACATTATTTGTTATTTTGGAAATTAAAAAATAATTTCAAATAAATAATACAAATGGAGTCAAATTAAGATTAATCTATCTTTTTTATCAATTTGAGCATGATTACAATAAATAATATTTTCTTTCCAAAAGAAATATGCAAGTAAATAATAATTCATATTTAAAAGATAATTTGTTATTTTTGAATTAAAAAATAATCTAAATAAATAATTCTCATTTTTTTATAAATTAAGATAAATCTTTAATTTCTATCAATTTGATTATGATTATAAGTAAAACTAGTTCCTTTTTAGAGCATAAATTATTATTTTTGGAATTGAAAAATAATTTAAAATAATTAATTCAAGTTGAGTCAAACTAAGATTAATCTGTTTCTTTTTATCAACATGAGCATGATTATCATAATTCTTTGTAAAAGATAATATGGAGGTAAATAATAATTCTTATTTAAAAGATAATTTGTTATTTTTTGAATTAAAAATGATTTAAAATAAATAATTCAATTTGAATCAATTTAATATTAATATTTTCTCTTTAATAATTTTATTATGATTAAAAGAAAATAAAAAATATCATATTGTTATATATGGTAACAAAAATAAAGAAGTGATATTTTGTTATATAATATTAAATTCATAGTAACTTTATAGTACGAGTAGAAGAAATAATATTTTCTTTCTAAAAAATATGTACAAGTAAAAATAAATACTTTCTAAAGATGGTTTGTTATTATTCGAAAGGGTAAATTACACCCAATGCACTCCAACTTTCGACTTAGCTCAGCGATGCCATCCAACTTCACTTTATAACTGCGATGCCCTCCAACTTTTGACTTGTTTCACTCGATGCCCTCCTTACCTATAATAGGCGATTTTTCGGTCACAACGCTGATGTGGTGCTGACGTGGCCCTCTTCTCCTCTCCTCTTCACGTTACAATATTAAAAAATAAAAAATGCCATGTGTGCAGTGAGAGGGGGATTGCCCCCGTACCTGTGACCTCCGGTGAGGTCGCAGGTGAAGGGGCGACCCCCCACCTCCCCTGCGCTCGCCGGCGCGACGCACGGGAGGTTTTGGGGGGGGGGGGGGGGGGGTCACCCCCCTCAATGCGACCTTCGACGAGGTCGCAGGGAGGGGGGTGACCCCCCTCGTGCCCCGCGCCGATGAGAGCAGGGGAGGTCCCTGCGTCCTCACCGGGGGCGCCCCCCCCCCTCACTTGCGACCTCCGAAGCGGCGCATGGGAGGTGTGTGTGGGGGGGGGGGGGGGGGGGGTCGCCCCCCTCCCTGTGACCTCCAGCGAGGTCGCATTGAGGGGGGCGACCCCTCCACCCCTCGTGCCCCACGCCGGAGAGCACAGGGGAGGTGGCGGGGTCGCCCCCCTCACCTGCGACCTCATCGGGGGCGACCCCCCCCCCCCCCCACCTCACCTGCGACCTCTGACGCGGCGCATGGGAGGTGTCGAGGTCGCAGGGAGGGGGGCGACCCCCCCCCACCCCTCATGCCAACGAGCGCAGGGGAGGTAGGGGGTTGCCCCCCTCACCTGCGACCTCACCGGGGGCGACCCCCCACCTCCCCTGCGTCGCCCCCTCACCTACGACCTCCTGCACACGTGTCATTTATTTATTTTTTAATATTATAACGTGGAGAGGAGAAGAGGGTCACATTAGCGATGTGACCAAAAAAACACCTATTATAGGTAAGGAGGGCATCGCGGTTACAAAGTGAAGTTGGAGGGCATCGCTGAGCAAAGTCGAAAGTTGGAGGACATTGGGTGTAATTTACCCTTTTTCGAAATTAGGAAAATAAAATAAAATAAGTAAATCAATTTGAGTATGATTAAAATAAATATTTTCAATAATAATAATTTCTATTGAAGATAATTTGTTTTTTAAATTAAAAAATAATTTAAAATAAATAAAATTAATTCGATCAAATAAAAATTAATCTTTTTCCTTTTATAAATTTAAGTTAAAATAAATAATATTTTCTTTCTAAAACATAATATGCAAATAAATAATAATTCCTATTTAAGAGATAATTTGTTATTTTAGAAATTAAAACATAATTCATAATAAAGATAATTTGAGTCAAATTATGATGAGCATTTCCTTTTTATCAATTTGGTTATGATTAAAATAAACCATCTTCCATTTCTAAAAGGTAACGCACAAAATATAATAAAATAAATTATATGTAATTTCTAAAAACATAATGTATTATTTCCGGGTACATGGTAATATATATACATATATATATAGAATAAAAAAAGATTAAATTTGTAAGCATATTTTGATTAGAAAAAGATTCTTTTTAGTATGATTAAAGTAAATAATATTTTATTTCTAAAAAATAATGTAAGAATAAAAAAATTAAAAATATAATTTGTTATTTTGATAATTAAAAACTAATTTAAAATAAATAATTCAATTTGAACAAATTAAGGTTAGTCTTTCCTTTAATCAATTACAGTATGATTAAAATAAATAGTATTTTCTTTACAATAGATAATATACAAGTAAATTATTATTATTATTGAAAATATATTTTATTATTTTTGGAATTAAAAACAATTTATAGTATATATTTCAATTAGAATCAAAGTAAAATCAATCTTTCATTTTTTTATCAATTCGAGTATGATTACAAATAAAAATAACTCTCTTTTAAAAGATAACTTGTTATTTTATAAATTAAATTAAAATGAATAATTCAAGTTAAGTCAAATTGAGATTAATATTTCTTTTTTATCAAATTGAGTATAATTAAAGTAAATAATATTTTCATTCTAAATTATAATATGCCAGTAAATAATAATTACTATTTAAATGATAATTTTCTATATTCAGAATTTAAAAAAATAAAATAAATAATTCAATTTGAGGAAAATTAAGATCAATCTTTTCTTTGTATCAATTTGAGTATGATTAATATTATAATTGTTATAATTATTTGTTATAATTGTATTATAATTGTTTGTTATATAAGTCGACAAAAGTAAAAGACGATTAAATTTATGAGCATGTTTCTTTTATTAGAAGTGGATCCTTTTTAATTTTCTTTCAAGAAGATAATGTACAAATAAAAATAATTCCGTCATAAAGATAATTTATTTTTTTTAGAAATTTAAAATAAATAATTAAAATTGATTAAAATTGAGATTAAACTAGTATGAGTACAATAAATGATATTTTCTTTTCAAAAGATAATATGCAAGTATAATAGAAAAAAGTAATAATTCCTTCTTAAAAGATAATGTATTATTTCACAAATAAAAAATAAATATTAAATTTGAGTATGATTAAAGTAAATAATCTTTTTCTTTCTAAAAGGTAATGTACAAGTATTTCATTTTTTAGAAGATATTATTTCTAGAATTAAAAATTTTAAAACAAATAATTCAATTTGAGTCTAATGAAAATTAAAATTTCCTTATTTATTAAATAAAAATTATAAATAAAGAAATTCTACTTTTGGAAAATAATTAATTTTATGAGAAGAAATAATTTAAGTAGAAGTGAGGTCTTGATATTTTAATTGAATTTTAAACATTTCAAAATAGACTAGCTTATTTATTAAATTTATAAAATTAGTTTTCATAATTATTATAAATTATAATATTTCAAATATATACTATATTTTTTGTAATGTTTTGCATCGCACGGGATTAACACTATATATATATGTATTGTGCGTGTATGTGTGGTTAAGATAAAGTTAAATATTCCATTGTTTATAATTTTGCGTGTGTGTAACTTCATTGGTTGAAACATGACCTCATATATATATATATATATATATATATATATATATATATATATATATATATAGTGCATGTGTGTGTGGTTAAGATAAAGTTAAATTCCATTGTTTATAATTTTGTGTGTGTGAGTGTTCACCGGGTCGGGTCGACCTGCGAACCCGATGACTCGACCCGAGTTTGGATCGGGTTGGATTCGTGGTCGGGTCGGACCCGACCCGACCCCGATTCCGGTCGGGTACGGGTCGGAATTTTTCGACCTGAGTTGATTAAACCCGACCCGAATTTTTTTAATTTTTTTAGTTTTTAGTCTATATTTTATACTAAAAATATTAAAATAAAATATTTTAAATGTGTAAAATAATATTTAAATATTTAACAAATTATTTTATGCTTTTAAAATAAATATTATATCATATTTTTATATTAAATAATAGAAAATGTAAGAAAAAATAAAAAAAAAAAGAAAAAATGGTGGTCGGGTAACCCAACCACCCGACCCGATCTGAATCGAGTCGGACGGGTTGGATCAGATCCATCCCTTCAAAGAGAGCTATCCGGACTTGACCCGATCAAAATCGAGCGGGTCGACCCGACCCGTTAACACCCCTGCTCCTATGGTTGATATATGACCCCAAATTCTATTGTTTATTTAGAATCTTATCTATCACTCTAAAACATCATATCATTCGACTAATCTCTATCATCACGAGTAACACGCGATTAATTAATTATGTTGGATGAAAATTCCAACTAAGGTATTCTACATATATCTCCACTTTCCACTTTGGTTGAGCCAAAAATAACATACTCAGGAAGCCAAGACTTAAAAAAAAATAGAGTGCACGATGGAGCTTTTCCTTTCTGGTAGGCTCTGCGCGGTAGGGGTTATGTCATGGCTTCCAAGCCTATTACTACTACTTGCCATCTCGTTGTTCCTCTACTTGTTCAGAGTTGCTCAGCAACGGCGCCGACCTAGTAGTGTTCTGCCCCCGGGTCCCCCGCCGCTCCCTCTCATCGGCAACCCCCTATCCCTTGGCCGCCACACGCATCGAGACCTCGCATGCCTCACCACAGTCCACGGACCTATCATGACCATCAAACTCGCCCTCAACGCCGCCGTCGTCATATCCTCCGCCGAAGCGGCAAAACAAGTCCTGCGGGAGAAAGATCGCCAACTTTCGGGCCGCTGGGTCAATGACTCCCTCAAATGCTTTCGCTTCGATGAGACGTCCCTCTTGGTGCAATCCCCCGGCAAGTCATGGAGGCAACTGAAGAGCATATGCAGCACCGGAATCTTCTCCAACAAGGCCCTCGACGCCACCTGCCGTCTCCGGCAACGCAAGGTGCGCGAGCTGGTTGCGTACTTCCGCGATCACGCTGGGCGTCCGGTGAAAGTCGTAAACGCTATGTTCGGCATGACATCGAACATCGTCTCCAACATCGCATTTTCCGTGGACGTCATGGATTTGAACTCCGAGTCTACGCAAGATTTTAAGATCATAGTATCGGGGATCGTTGAGGAAGCTGGGAAGCTGAACGTGTCGGACTTCTTCGGAGTGCTTCGGGTGTTCGACCTAGAAGGGAGACGTCGCACCATGAGACTTCATTTGGGGCATCTCTTCGACATTATAGATAACATTATAGACAACCGTATAAAATTGCAGTCGAGCGCAACATCCCACTGTCATGGCGATTTCTTGGACACCCTCCTCCAACTCCACGATGAATCCAAACTTGACCGGAACACTATTAGTGTTACGAAAAGGGGGAAAGAGGGATCGCACGAAATACAGAAGAACGCGAAGAGGAAAAAATGGCGGCGGCTCTTTATTATGGAATAATGATGATTACAAGGATGGGTCTCTGTTTATACCCCTAGGAAGTTTATATAGGCACTCCCTTTGACAAATGATAAAAATTACATACGGAATGGGACTCTAAATAAATCCCCTAAAAATAGGACACCTATCTCGTGATAATGAAATAAATCAAATCCGAATTACATACAGAATACCCCTAAAAATTTTCGCTCAGGGGGCTCCGCCCCCTTGCAACCCCCGCAGAGGGGGATCCAGGGGCCCCTTGACCTCTCACAGGCTCGCTGACCGGGCAGCGAGACCCCGTAGGGGAATTCTGCTGAAGCGCCTGACTATGTAGGGGGACCAACTAGGTTCAGATTTAATGCATTATTAACAAATCTCTACATTGACTTGAATCATCTTCAGAGCACAAAAGCATGCCACGCCGCCGCCAGTCCCATCTTGAAGCTATTACCAAGTATTTACGTTAAGCAAGTCCAAACAATGTTGGAACTTGCCATAAGGAGCAGATTTGGTGAACATATCAGCTGGATTGTCTTCAGTGCCAATCTTCTTCACCTTAATCCTCTTCTCAGTGCGGATGAAGTAATATCTGACATCAATGTGTTTGGTTCTTTCATGATGTACTTGATCCTTGGCTAAACATATTGCATTCAGACTATCACAGTGCACTATAACCTGCTCTTGATGTAATCCGAGATCTCCAATCAAACATTTTAACCAGATGCCTTCCTTGGCAGCTTTTGTCAGTGCCATATATTCAGCCTCTGTGGTGGACAATGTAACTGATGGCTGAAGTGTGGCCTTCCAACTAATAACCGAACTACCCAAAGTGAAGACATAGTCTGTCATAGATCGTCTTCTATCAATATCTCCAGCATAGTATGAATCCGAGTACCCTGCAATCAAACACTCTTTATCACTTCTATAGATGAGTCCAATATCAGATGTTCCTCTCAGATACTGAAAAATTCGCTTCACTGCTTGTCAGTGCTCCTTTCATGGATCTCTCATGAATCTGCTGACAACACTGACTGCATGAGCAATGTCCGGTCTTGTGCAAACAATGGCATACATCAGACTTCCAACTGCACTAGCATATGAAACCCGAGACATGTACTCCTTTTCTGCTTCTGACTTTGGTGCGAAGGCAACAAAAAGATGAACATTTGCAGCTGATGGAGTATTCAAAGGCTTCGCTTCAGACATTTCTAACCTGGATAAAATCTTCTCAATATAACTTTTCTGAGATAAGAAGAGTTTACTCTGTGCGCGATCCCTTAGAATTTCCATCCCAGAATCTTCTGTGCTGCATCAAGATCCTTCATGTCAAATTCTACACTGAGGAGCTTCTTCAGATTTTGAATGTCTGTCATATCTCTGGCAGCAATAAGCATATCATCAACATACAAGAGCAGATAGATGGTGGAGCCGTCCTTCACCTTCTTGTGATATACACAACAATCATAGGGACTTCGACTGAATTCCTTACTGATCATGAAGTTGTCGAACCTTTTGTACCATTGTCTGAGAGACTGCTTCAAGCCACACAGAGATTTCTTCATACTGCAAACTTGATTCTCCTTTCCTGAAATGGAGAATCCCTCTGGTTGGCTCATAAGAATGTCTTCTTCAAGTTCTCCATGGAGAAAAACAGTCTTCACATCTAGTTGCTCGAGCTCTATATTCTGATGTGCTACAAGAGCAAGTAGCACCCTGATAGAAGTATGTCTGACAACAAGTGAGAATATCTCATTGTAGTCCACACCTTCTTTCTGATTATAACCTTTAGCAACCAGTCGTACTTTGTATGTCGTGCCTTCAACTCATAGAATTCCTGCTTTCTTCTTGAAGATCCATTTACAGCCAACAACCTTCCTGCCTTTAGGCAACTTGACCAGCTCCCACGTCTGATTTTTGTGAAGAGATTCCATCTCCTCACCCATAGCAGCGATCCACTATTCAGATTCGGCACATGTGATGACATCCCTATAAGAGGACGGCTCTAGGGACTCCACCTCTTCAGCTACCTGTAGTGCATAAGCAACCATGTCCTCAAAATCATATCGCTTAGGAGGACTCACTTCTCTGCGATGACGTCTAGCAACAATTGACTCCTCTTCAGGTTGCTCATCAGATTTTTCACCTTCAGGTTCTGCTTCTTGATGTGATCCTTCAGCATCATCCTCAGTTGGAGTGATTTCAACCTCCACATGTTTACTAACACTCTCTTCAGCCTCCACCTTCAATTGAAGCATTGATGCTTCATCAAAGGTCACGCTTCTGCTGTGGATGACTTTGTGTTCTGAAAGAGACCAGATTCTGTAGCCCTTCACTCTTGCACCATATCCCATGAACACCCCTTCTTTGGCCTTTGGTTCCAACTTTCCTTCACTGACGTGATAGTATGCTGGACAACCAAAAACTTTCAGACAAGTATAATCAATAAAATTTCCTGACCATACCTCAGTTGGAGTCTTGAGATCAATCGCAGTCGCCGGACTTCGATTCACCAAGTAACAAGCTGTGTTAACAGCTTCAGCCCAGAATGTCCTATTTAGGCCAGCGTTAGAGAGCATGCACCTTGCCCTCTCCAGAAGTGTCATGTTCATTCGTTCTGCAACTCCATTCTGCTGTGGAGTATCCCTGACTGTGCGATGCCTGGCAATGCCTTCATCTTTGCAAAACTGGTCGAATTCAGCAGAACAGAATTCCAAACCATTGTCAGTACGAAGACGCTTCACTTTTTTCGACGTCTGATTTTTCACCAGAACCTTCCACTGCTTGAAGGCCTTGAATGACTCACTCTTGTGTTTCATCATGAATACCCAAGTCATCCTCGAGTAGTTATCAATCACAGATAGGAAGTACCTCGCACCTCCTAATGATGGAACACGAGAGGGACCCCAATAATCGGCGTGGATGTAGTCAAGTGTCGCCTTCGTCCTGTGCATTGCCTTGCCAAACTGAGACATTCGCTGTTTGCCGAATACGAAATGCTTGCAGAAGTTTATTTCAGATATCTTCTTCTCTCCTAGAAGATCTCATTTGCTGAGGATATTCATCCCGTTCTGACTCATATGCCCAAGCCGCATGTGCCACAATCTGGACCTATCTGATTCGGATGAACTAGCCACTGCAGCAACGCCAGAGATTATCTTGCCTAGTAATACTTACAATGACTTCTGTCTGACTCCCTTCAGAACCGTAGCATCACCCTTCATGACCGTGAGGATGCCTCTAGCAGCATTGATCTGACACCCTTTAGAGTCGAGGACTCCAAGTGATATCAAATTCTTCTTCAGTTGCGAAACATGACGGATATCTGTCAGCGTCCTCACAAGATTGTCATGAGTCCTGATCTTCACAGAACCGATTTCAACTATCTGACATGACACGTTATTGCCCATGATGACATTTTCACCGTCAGTCTTCTGATAAGATGAGAACCAATTTTTATTCGGAGTCATGTGATAGGAACATCCCGAATCCAGAACCCAACTATCCTCCAGACATCCTTGATCAGAAGCAGCTAGAACCAAATCATCTTCGGAATTCCATGTTTCATATGCCACCGCAGCGACGGGGCCTTCTTCTTCTTCGGACAGTCTTTCTTCCAATGACCTAGTTCCTTGCAGTAATTACAGATGTCCTTCGCAGTGATTTTCTTCTTCTTGGATTTGGATTTCTTCGAATTCGAGGACTGTCCCTTCTCTGCGGTCGATATCAAACCCGCGGCCTGAGTCTCTGCAGAATTTTCAGATGTCCTATGCCGAAGTTCACGCGTATGGAGACTCGATCTTACTTCTTCCAGACATATAGTTTCATTCCCGATAATCATAGACTGAACGAAGTTCTCATATGATGGAGGAAGCGAAACTAACAGAATTAGGACAGCATCTTCATCCTCGATCTTAACATCGATATTTCTGAGTTCCATCAACAAAGAATTTAACTGATCAAGATGTTCCTTCAGAGAGGTATCTTCCTGCATGCGGAGAGAGAACAGACCTTGCTTCAACAGTAACTTGTTGGTGAGAGACTTCATCATATATAGACTCTCAAGTCTCAACCACAGACCGGCCGCCTTTTCTTCATCTGCGACCTCGATTATCACCTCATCCGCCAGACATAACAGAATCATCGAGTGCGCCTTCTCCTCCTATGCCGCCAAAGTTGCGAGGTCGATCTCCTTTTCTTTGTTCTTCGAGTCTTCCTTTTTTGGCTTGTTCTTCGACACGTTTGAGAGCGGCGCCCAGACTCCTTGTTGCTTCAAAAGCGCCCGCATCTTGATCTGCCACAACCCGAAACTGTTCCTACCGTTGAACTTCTCCACGCTCACGTTGTGCGACGCCATCTCCCTGCTGATCGTGAGTCGCTGACAAACCCTAAGACTCTGATATCAGTTTGTTACGAAAAGGAGAAAAGAGGAATCGCACGAAATACAGAAGAACGCGAAGAGGAAAAAATGTCGGCAGCTCTTTGTTATGGAATAATGATGATTACAAGGATGAATCTCTGTTTATACCCCTAGGGAGTTTATATAGGCACTCCTTTTGACAGATGATAGGAATTACATACGGACTGGGACTCTAAATAAATCCCCTGAAAATAAGACACCTATCTCGTGATAAGAAAATAAATCAAATCCGAATCACATACATAATACCCCTAATCAATTACAACGAGACCCCCGTAGAAAAATTCTACTGAAGTGTCTGACTATGTATGGGACCAACTGAATTCAGATTCAAGGCATTATTAACAATTAGATCTTTAATTTCAGTAAGATTAATTGTTTAAATTTATACTCGATCGATGGGAATAAGTTTTATACTTATAACTAAGTTTACATTCAATTGAGTTGTAGGACTTGTTTATTGCCGGAAGTGAGGCCACTACAATTGCTTTGGAATGGGCGATGACCGAGTTGTTGCGTAATCCAACTGTGTTGGCAAGAGCACAGAACGAGCTAAACAACGTGATCGGATCGGCAAAGGAAGAGATAGAGGAGTCGGACATTGACGACCTGCCGTACCTGCATGCTGTGGTGAAGGAAGTGCTCAGGTTGCACCCGCCCGCGCCATTGATCCCGCACCGGGCCATGGAGGATGGGGCAGAGCTTGATGGTTACACGTTGCCGAAGAACACCCAGGTCTTGATAAATGTATGGGCCATTGGGTGTGACGAGAGGATTTGGCCGGAGCCGAACGTCTTCAACCCCGACAGGTTTCTGAGAAAGGAGGTGAGCTACCGTGTCGAGATTTTGAGTTGTTACCCTTTAGTTCGGGATGGCGAATCTGCGCCGGGATACCGCTGGCCGAACGCATGCTGCACTTGACGCTTGCGTCGCTGTTGCACGCGTTCAACTGGGGGTTGCCGGAAGGAATATCGCCGGAGGATATGAAGATGGAGGAAAATTTTGGTTTATATGTTTCCATGGCTGCCCCACTCCATGCTGTGGCCTTCCCTATCACTAGAGCTCACAGTGCAAAGCCTTGATGTCAGTAGATAGAATTCGAAGTCCTAGCTTTCTCCATGGCCACTACCGCTCCATCTTGTATTTTCCTTTTCTTGGACTCTGCAGGTTTCTTCATCTATGTCTCGTATACCTATTGAGCTGAATGATTATCTACGTTCCTAATGAATCTTAATAAACTATAAAAAAGCACATTTATTTTCGCATATACGGTGGTGCTCGTGAGAGGGAAAAAAAAGAGAGGATTACAGATAAAAGGTAATATTTGAGAAACATGAAATCTATCAACAGATTCGAATGTTATTTTTTTGTCGACCGCTTGGTTAACTTCACCCATAGATGTTTGGAGTTAATAGCAATAAACTAATATGGCATTCAGGTGAGAGTAATGAATAGATAAATTCTGCCTAAGTTGATAACTCTAGAAAATAATTATGAAATTGTTAGCAATGTTAAGAATATAAAATGATTGATGTTGTTCTTTCTAATAGTTTAAGCTTTTAGAAAAACTGGTCAGCACATTAAATTTAACATGGTATCAGAACCAAAGTCCTAAGTTCAAATCTCGTTAAGCTCTTATTAAAAAGTAATTTTTTCCCTTAATTGTCCACGTGTTGGATTTGGGCTAGGCCAAAATTATCAGAAGCTACGTAAGGGAAAATATTAAGAATATAAAATCATTGATGTTACTTTTCCTAATAACTTAAATTTTTAGAGTTTGTTTGACAAATAACCAGTGGAGGGACGGGGTGGGGTGGCATGATGAGTGATGGGGTGGGATGGCGTGATGTGTCATTAGAAAGTCCATGTTTAGATAATAAATTATATAAGATAGGGGGTGGGGTAATGAAGGTTTTATTTGAGTAAAAGTTATTTTTATCTTTCATTATATATTTAAACTATTTATAATCTTTAATTAGGGATGAGTGAGATGACCTTGTCGTCCTCGTCCGCACGGGCCCGAATTTTTCGAATTCTTTTTCGACCCGATGGATAATTGGGTTAGGAGCGAGTCTCATTTCTTTGACACCCAGTCGGATCGGATTGGGATCAAATCCGGGTTTTATTTCTCGATCCGATTGAATATATTATATTAGTATTAAATTATTTTTAAATAGCATATTCATGTTTATTTTAAAATAAAATTTATATTTACAAAAATTTTATTTAATAAAAAATGATAGATAAATATGTATTCATATTAGAAAAAGATAATATATCAATGAAGGTGTGTGAGAGAGATGTGGTTTAATTTGGTAAGAAAAGAAATAATTTAATTTGGTAATAAAAAAGAGAAAGAGATTAATTGGTTTAAAATAATTTATTCCTTCTCGTTCCACCAATTTGGTGGAATGAAAAATATGGTGTTCGAAGGACTTAACTATTTCATCTCACATCTCTTAATTTAAATAAAAAAATGTAATCAAACATGATTCAATTAATTTCATTCCCTCATATTCCATCTCACCCTTTCGTAACTCTCAATCCAAACAGAAGGGATGCATTAGAATGTTACACATGTAATTAATTTTGTCAGCCAAGTTGGTTACGTATACCACTAACAAGAAGGGATGCATTAGAATGTTTGAAATCTATCTCAAATCATTTGTTTGCATTTCAGAAGTGGTAATTAAGATTTTGTTTAAATTCACGTTTTATCATTTTTGGTCATTTGTCTACGTTAGATTCACCCAAATCTAATCACTATATCTGTAACAACTCCCCAAACAAAACAAGAAAAAAAAGGACAAATGAAGCGGCAACGCCGTCACGCCAAATCCCTGAAAATGGGGATAATTATTGCGAGTATACCTCTGGTTAAAATGGGGATAATTATTGCTTGGTTTTAATTTCTTTAATATTAGCGTGTTCTGGAATAGATGATTAAGCTGGTAATGTCCTCATCAATTTTAGCGATCTGTTGGCCATAAAGAATTTATGCTTATATAAGATACTTTGAGAGTCTAATTAATTAGATTTACAAGTGTTGAGTTAGCTTAGCTCCCTGACGTGCTCCTTGGGTAGTGTCTCATGTTCTGGAAATTATCGTTGTTCTGTGAATGATAACCGTACGTTGCCGTTTTGATTAATCTAGGGGTTTTATTTTTCTTGGTTTGCAATAGTCTGATGTGATGTTTGCACAGCACCCTTGTGACTAAATGTACGTGGCTGCTTGCATGATTAACACAACAAAAAATTAATGCATGAAATGGGCATATTGTTTATTTAGTTAAGTGGCGTGTAAAGCATAAATTTGAGTAATGATCATGCAACTTAGGGATGTGGATTTCCCAATAAGATTATTCAACTTCATTTTGTAACATTAAGGTCATCCAATTTTAGAAATTCATCACGATCAATTATATTAACCGCTGATATGACGCTAACACGATGCTTACGTGACACAATGTCAATATTTTCTTTCTCCTTCGTATCAAATTAAAAATATAAAAATAACACGTTAGCATTTTTCTCTCTGTTCTGTCCAAACTTAATTTTCTATTTACATGATCATTCAACTTTTCAAAACTTTCAAATAAGATCATTCAACTTTTCAAATTTTCAATCGCGATCATCATTAAAAGTTTAAAGTAAAAAATAATAATAAATTTGGTCTTCTCGATCTCAATGGCTAATGTAAAAATATACCGAGTTACTCTAAGTGCATTCAATTTTTTTTTTATTTTTATTTTTATTTTTATTTTTAATCTTTTAATGATGATCGCGATTGAAAATTTAAGAAGTTGAATGACTTTGCCTGAAAGTTTTGAAAAGTTGGATGATCATGCAAATATAAAATTAAGTTTGGACAAAATAGAGAGGAAAAATGCTGATATGATATTTTTATTTTTTTTATAATCTAACATGAGGGAGAGAGAAAATGCTGGCATTGTGACACTTAAGCATCCAAGGTTAACAAGTTTATTGGTTATAATCAGTCGTGATGACCTTTGTGTTATAATATGAAGTTAGATGACCTTACTAGGAACACTCCCTAAGTTGGATGATCATGGATGAAATTTACTCGTCTTTTGTCTACTTTGCTTTACATGACTAAATCATTGTTTTATGTAAAGTATTAATTATTTTTTTTGTGTGTGTAAGGGCATACTGTTTGCTTTACAAGACATTTAATATTGTTTTTCCAAGTTGTCATATCAATGAATAAATTATATTAAATACCCTCCAATTGTAACATTTTTTTAGCGTTACCTTCCAACTTCACTTTATAATAAGACTATTTTTTTATTTTTAACTTATTTTATTAACTACCATTTTAATATCGTTTCTCGATTGTTGGATTGACATGGCGCCCATGTGATTGTTGAGTTGACATGACATCATTAAAAAAAATAAAATAATTAAAAAATCGCATAAGACAAAAAAAGGGGCGAGCCCTCTTCCCCCTCCGTCCGGTGCGCACTCTAGAGAAGGTGGGGCCCTTTCTTTGGAGAGTGCATGAGGCAAACCTTGCCTCTCCCCTTTCTCTGTCGGCACGTGCAAAGAGGGGGGCTTGCCCCCCTCTGCGCCTCCCCCCTTTCTCTGTCGGCACGTGCAAAGAGGGGGCTTGCCCCCCTCTACGGCTTTGTTGATGCAACATCGACGAAGTCGAGGGGGGCTCAACCCCCTTCCCCCTCCCCCTCGGCTAGAGAAGGAGGCATTTTTTCATTTTTTTATTACTTTATTTTTGTTTTTGCATCGGTGTTGAAGGAGAGAGAAGATGTCACGTCAGCAGTGTGATTAAGTAACGATTTATAATCGATGAAAAGAACATTTGGTAAAATAAATTAAAAGATAAAGGACAGTCTTGTTATAAAGTAAAATTAAATAATAACGTTAGAAAATAATAAAAGATGAAGGGTATTTAGCGTAATTTATCCATTTATGTAAAATCCCATTTGGTAAACCTAGCTTCTAAACACACCTCCAAAGCATACTATTTATGCCACTATCATATATCTTGCATGCCCCCTAACAAGTGATGGAGCCATAATAACTTAGTAAGAGCAACGCATACACATTATAAGTTAAGAGGTGTTTGAAGGTTAGGGGTTCGATTCTCTTTGTCAGCTTGCATAGTTACGACCTTTTTTCCTTTTGATTTAATAGTAAATACAATTTATTTTATTACTATATAAATAATAATAGAGAGCACATTATATTAATACTTATGAAAAATGTTATTTCTCTGTTATGCATTTTTTTCTTACTATATTTTTATACAGTATTATAGTATTGCATAATAAAATAGAATAATATTTTCAATAGTTACCTTTAATCACAATTAGCTTAAATTGTATAATTTTATTTATTAATATCATTAAAAGAATATATTTTATGATCCTATTGCTTAAATATGTTAAGACATCATTTTTCTTGCTTTTAATTTGATAATAAATATAATTGATTGTTTTACAATCATAATTATAATGAAAATACTATTCTCGCTTTCAAAATGTACATTTATCCTTATTTTATTTTTAATATTAGTACTATTATATCGCATAACAAAAAAATAATTTAAGGATTATATTTTTCTCTTAGTTAGCTTAAATTGTAGAATTTTCATGGTAAATAATATTTATATGTATTATTTCTATCATAAGAAAATATATTATGATTATGCACTTAACCTTCATTTTGTAGTATTATGCTAAAAAATTATATACGCATTTCTTCTATTTAGAACTAAAGGTGATATGATTTTGGTCATTAAAATTATTACTCTTATAAATTTTAATTAAAAAATAATTTTTTGCTAATTTTATCATTTATTTTAATAATAATTAAAAATTATTAAAATTATTTATGAACCCACTTATTATTTAGTCTGGCTCCTCTACTGCCCCTAACACTGCAATCTAATGTTATGAGAAATTAATATGAGTTAATATCTTAATAGGATCTTTTTTTGCTTACTTTACTCTAAATATTCAGAAGATAAATCCAAACCTCAGCAAGTGATCATTATGCATATTAGTGATTACAAACCGCCGATCTTATTAGTGATGTAAAATCTTCTTGATATGCCCCAATTATATGCTTCAAGATTGATAAACGATAACTCTTCTTGTATTTTTTTTTAAGTAAGCGTATCTGAAAATGACCTAGTAGAATATAAGAATATTTAACGTGTCAGAGAAGACAAAATTGAAGAAAATAACAAAACAATAACTTTTCGCGTAAAAAAGATTTTAGTTTGTGACTATTGAAATTTGGGCCAAAACTTGCTCAAGTTACAAACAGTTCAGCCAAATAGACTATATGGCGAAAATTTTGAAAGTTCTCATCACATGAGATGAACTTTTCAAGTAAAAGTTTTTGTTGAAAGTTCTTGCTTTTGTTTTTTGTTTTTGTTTTTTTTTTTTGTTTTTCTTTTACTTGTAATTATAATATTATATCTATTATAATATAATTTTATTAATTAAAATGTTTAATTATTTTTAGAAAAAAATTATATTGTATTTGGATCTTAAGATTTACGTAAATTATAATAAAATTTTAAATTAATATTAATATATTGCGACACCAACTTATTTTCAATAAAATAATAATGACATAAAATATTTTTATATGCTATTAATTATTAGTTTAAATAAATAAATATGGATAATATTTTTATTTACTATAATTTTATAGTTCATAAAATAATATTTTTTTCTTAATTTTTATCCAAACACTCACTAACATTTATCTATCAAATCAATTTTTTAAATTCTCATCATTACATCATTCATTCAAATACCAAAAAAAAATTTTATCTAATCGATTAATTATTGGATGAGTTCCCAGCCTAGAAAAAACTTCTAATTTTGAGGAGTTGGGCAAATGTCAAAAGCTAAGAGGAAGAGGAGAAAAAACCTAAGGTATAAAGGGAGAAGATCCATGCCATGAATTTAGAAGGGGGCCGCCATTTTTAGGAAGAACACAATTTGTTCCTCAGTTGAGTTTAGAAGCTAAGCTGAAGAAATACAATTTATCAATA
This sequence comes from Pontederia crassipes, assembly GCA_030549335.1. NCBI lineage: Eukaryota > Viridiplantae > Streptophyta > Magnoliopsida > Commelinales > Pontederiaceae > Pontederia > Pontederia crassipes. Next base: position 10,811,504 of record CM060183.1, read on the forward strand.
TGCGATGTGCATGTTGATTTAATTGCTACGATGAATATTCAAATGTTTGATAGTTTTTTCTTCTTGAGTATTTATATCTTTATTCTTGGACATTTTGTTTTCTCTCGTAATAGTACTTCTAGAGGAGACTAATGTTATTTCCTTCCATGCAAGGACCTGAAAAAAGGTTAGCAGTGTTATGGGGATGATTTGCTCTTATTTTTTTAGTTTAGTTATCAGTTAAGAAGTTGTTATCAAATTGTTTTCTATGAATCGTAAGCAAAACAAGTTTGGGAAGAAATTTTGAATGCTTCGAGAGAATATTCTTAATTTCTTTTTAACTTGAATTTTAGATCCTAAATAAATAAGTGTGTGGAAAAAAATTTAAATGGATAGGAGTTATGAGACTAGTTCCATCTATGTTTGTAATGCTTGTTACAATCTTAATATACGGTAGTAGGACTAGGAAGTTTCTAAAGGGATAGGAGAGCACTTTTATGTACATTTTATATCCTTTCATTAAACTTTCAAGTTCATAAACATGAGAGTGGAAGGTATTTGAGAGGGTTTGTCCTATTAGAGTAGGTTTTCTAATGCTCTCTTTGCTTCTAGCCAAATCTTTGTGATATCAATTGACAAGTGACAAAGGTATCTTCTGAAAGTAATTCATCAACACTAATGATCTTTTCTATTGCATTATAAGGTTTAGTTCCTTCTCTTTTGTAATTTTTTGTATCTAAAGGAAAAACTCAAAAATCCATCCCGTTTCTGAAAATTTTAGTTTACTATTTTTGTCAAAATTTAACTTTTATTTGCTAAAAATTAGATTTTTCTCATTTAAAGTTTATTAAGTTTAATAATCAAAACAATTAATCTCTCTTCGGATCGACCTTATATAGAAAAATTAGGAAAGATGTACTTTAAACATTGTATTTAAAAGTTTAAGTCTGGACACCGATCCATTTTGTCTCTTAAATATCCTCATTTGACACTTATTTCTGAATTTGAAGTGGGTTTATGTTGACCAGGTTTTGATTTTCTATTCTTAGACCATTTGACAGAAACTTAGATTTTAATTCTAAATCTTAAGAACTTTCATGTATCCTGTACCTCTCATACTTTATTATAGTTCACATCAATCAGTTTGTACAAGCAAAAGAATTAATCTATTATAACTAACATGATTTAAGAATAAAATTTAATTTTTTTATAGTTAACAATGTCATTTTATATTTTATGATCCATTTTATATACTATACTAAAATTTAATATTTGCTGTATCATTAATTAATCCGTTTGACCATATCATCTCTCTTATTCAACTTGAACTAAAGACTTGTCCTCTATTGATGTACAATTCGATTTTGACAATCTTGCTTAGATAGCCAATATATTAGACTTGCATTTTTCTACTTCATTTCCTAACAAGGATGCCAAAAAAATTGCATTGAAATAAATATCAAGTGCATTGATAGTTAAGTAATAAACTATAAGGGGGATAAAGAATATGTAGTCCATATATGCTGATGACTTACTCCTTTGGGTACACTAAACTACATCTAAATCTACAATGTTCTTTTTTTTTTACCCTAAGTACAAATATGTGCTATTGATTCCACTGAACACTACAATACACGAGCATCCTTGTGAAAATTACAAGCATTAAATAGCCACTTGTGAAAATAAAATGTTTCAAATTAATAGAATAAAAATGGCATTGCTATTTCTACAGTATAACTTACGATTGTGTTTCTATTCCTATAAAAAAATAGAATAATTTAAATATAATAAAAAAATAAGAAGGAGGTAATACGTTTAATATTGGATGACATTTTAATCTGGTTGTGTAAACCGCTTTCCTCAATCTTCTTTAATACTCTCATTACCCAATTAAGGACTTTTTTCAACTCTATCTTCAAATTTATTAATTTCTTTCGTCAACTACTCTTTTCACCGGGTAGAGACGATTTACCATTCATTTTGCTTTATGTGACAAGTCATTAAATATAAAATAATAATGCAATAATTAAAAGATAAAAAAGAGGAAGGGGTGCCTTCCCCCTCCCTCTCAATCTCTAGCTATCTCATCGGTGCCGGAGGAGGGGACGACACTCCTCTATGTAGTCACCGACACCTGGGGTCGGCGGCACGAAAAGGGGGCTTCGAGGGGGGAAGGTGGAGGGGCAGGGTGATGTCCCAACACTGGTAACTGCGCAGAGGGCGTCGCCCCCTTCCTCCGACGCCTTTGAGGTCGTCGGACATTGAGGGGGAGGGTGGCACTTCCTTCTATTTTTTAATTATAATATTATTATTTTATTATTTTAATGGTTAGCTACATAAGCAAAAATGAGTGGTAAGTCGTCGATACTTAGTGAAAATGACAATTGGTGAAAGAAGTTAATAACTGAAGCCTGGAGGTAATCTAATTAGAGGATAGAGTTAAAAAATAAATAAAGTTAAAGGACTTTAATGAAATTTATCCGGTACTACAATATGAACAATTTAAATTAAGCTTTACTCAGTCTGGGTCGGAGCCATGCAATATTGCCCCCCAGCCTAAATTAAGTTAAATGCAACTTAAAAGCATATATTTATAAATATTTATTATTTATGATATTTTTTAATATTTATTATGTATATTGTAATATTTATTATTTTTTAAATATTCTTTTTGTCTCCTCTTAATTTTTTTCTGACTCTGTCCTTATATTGACCCAATGATATGAAACATTGATTTATTGAAAAAAAATCACTATTAATAGACAATTACAACCGTTTGAACAGTGATTTTCACTACAAGAATTTTAATATTTAGGAACGTCTATTAAACATCACTAATAATAAATATTGCATGGCCACCAAAAGTGCATATAAATGTGACGTGTATTAAACATCACTAATAATTTATCTCAGTTACGTTTAGCTTCAAATGACAAAATTATATGCTTTAAGATTAATTCATATTTTTAATATTACTCCATCTGCATCGTTTATTTATTTTTAATGTGTTATATTAAGCCTCGAAACCAATCCCTAACACAAACGATTTAAACCTATTTTATTTCTCTCTCTCTCCTCACTCCAACACTGTAGTCCACCGGTGACCTTCTCGATCTTCTTCGACATTAACCGATCCCTTCCTCCGGTGAATGCCTCCGTCAATTAATCGCTATCATCTGAGGATCAAGTGTTGTTGGTTAGATTTGTCTTCTCTCTCTTTCTTTCTTTCTCCGGCCGCGATCGGCTCTTCATTGACTGGAAGCGGCGGCCGGAGTCCCGCGAGGGGTCGAGGTTCCCGCGCTTCCCGCTGCCTAGAGTAGGGCTGTTGTCGTTCGCGCAGTCGTCGGTCGGACCCTGGGGCGCTCGTCTCTTCGTCCCGCCGACGCCCCTGGTGTACGGTAACAATGTCGCGAACCCGAACGGCAGCTGCTCTTATATATTGTGTGCTATGTTTGTTGCTGTGTTCGGTGTGCTTCGACTTGCTCAGATAGCATCAAAGCTGCAGGCTTGAACTGGAATATGGAGGCAAGACACAGTTTCCCACCAGCAGAGGTCAAATCTAAACTCTAATCGTAAAACCGGCGCCACAGTGACGCTAAGTAGACGATATTATCACTCTCCAAGACTAGAAATTGCATGATAAATTATAGCATTGTATTCGTGTCGACATAGCGCGATACTAAGTTAGCGTTAACAACATTGCGACGCTAAATCGACACAACTTCAAGAGACGATTTTGGTGTCTGCAATTTGCGTTGTGTTGGTGTCAACTACGGGCGGCGCTAGTTAGTGTCATCAAGTTTGCGTCGTTAAGTCGACACTAGTTTAGATGTAATTTTGGCATCCGCAACTTGCGTTGTAGTGTCGTCGACATCAAGCGACTCTAATGTGACGTTGAATATTGTGGCTCTTTTGTGACACTAGTGTGACGCTAAATATACAAGTATTTATATAAATAATATTAATTATTATTCGTATTTAGGTAATGTTGATTTGTATAATTATATATGTTATTTATACTCAATACAAACATATATATGCTACCTATATTTATAATAATTACTACTAAATATTTAGCCGACTTCTTTTGATTATTCTCATTTAATCCTATATATGTATAAATTTCATCTAATTTAAATAATAAGAAAATTATATCACTTAATTACATGATGACAATTGTATGATATAACAAAAGGATTCATAGATATGTGGTACAAGTTTATAAATATATATGAATATTGAATTAAACGATAGGGTTTTTCTTAGTAGCTAGATTAGTAGTTACATATACATATATGCATTTATACATATACATATAAGTGCGCACGCACGCACTCACTCTAGATATATAAATAACTAATCAATTAATGTATGACTACTAAAAGGATTCATAGATATATGGTACTGATGCGAAAATTTTGTATAGCGCAAATACTAGAAAGAGCACTAGGTCGAATCAAGAAATAAAGAGTGAGAAGAGTGTCGAACCCACGAGGACTAGTCTATCTTTATCTTTATCATAAGTTAATTAGATGAGGAAAGCAGCTAATATTTGGTTCAAATAAAACAAAAAAGATTAAAATTGATCCAGTATAAAATCCAAAAATTTATACGTTAGAAATGTTCAAATAAGATGAGAGTAATAATATCCTTGAATGTAAGATCTAAAATAAATCTGCATAATCTGGTGGAAAGGATGCAAACAAAAAGAAAGTAAAGGACCTAAACCAGATGTCCTAACTATCTTATCTCAATATTAGAGAAAGAAAGTTCAACCTAATCAATCTCTAACTAACTTTTAATAAGATGCTTTAACTATGCAATCCTATTTCAAAAACACGTCAACGGAGTGAGTTAATAATCCACAAATCTCTAAATCTTAATCGAGTAAATAGAGATAGAAGATGAAATGCTTATCAAAAGATTAATAAACTGAGAAAGGTCAAAAGAACAAATCTCGATAATACCAATCGGTTAAAATCGAGTATTCAGAAGAAAATATTAAAATCAGCATACATATTCGGAAAATTTAGAATAGTAAATTTTATTCAACGATCTAACAAAGTCCAACATAAATGGATCCTAATCAAAACTCTATTACATAAATAGAGAAACAATGGAGAGAAAAACAAGAGATTAAAAGATAGAAAAAGGGAGAAATAATATCTTTAAAATTATCTAAACTCGTCTGGAGGAATCTCCACCGAGTAGACGACCAGAGGTTCTCTCTTCTTGCCTTTGCAATGGATTTTGAATTCTAGACTTGAATGATTAAGTGAGGTGATATGGACCCCTTTTTATAGTCGAAATTGCATCTGCCCTTTGAGAAACAACACGGATTGTTCCATCAATGATATCTGTCGCATTAATAAAAATATAATTATTTGGCTGAGGAAATCTAGCGAAATTAATAAAATGAATCATGTTATTACACGAGTTATTTTATATATTGTTAGAATGATTTTCGCTCAATATCTCAAATTTTGAAGATATGGTGATTGTTGGCTAACATGGACCATGTTGCAAAGAACATGGGCTGTGTTGCTGGAAAACGCGGACCATGTTGAATCAATGCGGACCGTGTTATATAGACAATGCGGACTGTGTTGAATCAACGCGGGCCGTGTTGCTCAACGTAGACTATGTTGAAATAACGCGGACCGTGTTGGCTGGTGCAGAAATAAAAATACGAAATTAAGCACCAACTAATTTAAAAAGTTTTAATTAAAAATGAGGAAAAATTTATATATGATAGAATAAAATTATGAAAAATAGACTGAATGATATGAAATAAATATGTATAAAATGTCATGCATCAAATTCTCCTAAACTTGAACTATTGCTTGTCCTCAAGCAAACTTCAAAGTAAGAACTGAGTGAAAATAGTTCCAGCATAGACTTCACCTCATGACTAATACTTTTCTAATACTGCTATTTCGCATGTTCATTGTCGAAGCATCTCTCTTCTTGCCATTTGTCCCTGCCTTATAGAATTTCTAACACTTAAACATATTTAAACATTTCTAGATTCAGCTTGATAAAAAGGTATAGATTATCATATAATAGTCTTAATATTGAAAACATGAGTACAAGTTGAGTTTAGTTTTCTTATTATTATAGCAATTCAAACATTCATGTGTTTCTCTATATCGCGCAAGGTGGTCTATGTAGCGGGTTTTTCGATCGATGGTTTCCAGACCAATTGGCCTTAGATCATCAGGCAAGAATCCCCTACGGATTTAATTTCCCAAACACACCAAGGTGTCGGAAAAACATTTATGACTTATTCATTGCATTTTTTCACACTTTTTTCGTGTGTTTCTCCATCTTGCTCAAAGTGGTTCGTGTAACAGGTTTTCGATCGACGGATCCTAGAGCAGCTGGCCTTAGGTCGTCAGGCAAGAATCCCCTACGAATCTAATGACCCGAACACACCAAGGTTCCAGAGATAACACATTTCATTTTATTCAACTTCTTTGGAAGTTCTTTTTTAATAGCTCAACAAGTACTTAAAGCATTCAATAAAAGACTACTTCAATCCAATCTAATTAAAATAAAAGCAAGCTGAATAAAGAATTGTAGTCCAGGTATCATATTTTTATTTGGCATCATTCTACTTTTCCAGTAACCCAATACTATGACAATGAGACAATAGAAACTTCAGCGTAGAATTTCATAAGTCAACAAGATGTATTTTAACATTGATGATAAATTTTAAAAATTTTAAAATTTGTTGTGGATTTTAGATGATATGCATATAAGGCAAAAAAATGGAACTACTAAATAATAAAACATGCGAATGCAGTAAACATAAGAAATGCATGAATGCAACTCTCCCAAGCTTAAACTAAGCACTGTCCTCGGTGCTAGCTTAGTCGGGTAGAGTTGTGTTACTGAACAATGACTTGAGAAATATAAAAAGAAGAAACAAAGAGACACAACCTATTATTTTAAAAACGACGATGGCAAAGCATTGGTCACTGGTGGAGCACAAATGTTGATGATTCTGGAGTCGCCGAAAAAGGTCGTCAGTTGCAGTACGATAAGTTATAATGACTGCCCGAGCTGTGTCATAAATGTGGTATGCGGTTGTTAGCACATTTTTTGGAATTTTTTTAGTGAATCATGAAGCACATGAAGGAACTTTTTGCAAAAATAGGCCGAGTGATTAGTCCATGTTGAAAACACAAGCCATATCAAAATGCACCTGGGACATTTTTTTTCAAAATTCTCTATCTATGAAATGAGTGGCTAAATCTAACAACTAAAATTATTTTAAGAAAAACTAAATTGACCTGAAATAGAAAAAAATTCCCCGATAAAAGGATTAGATTTATGATCATGAACGAATTTTGCAATTAAGAACAATCTCACCCGAATTATGTGTTCATGATGCGTTTATCATGGTGAGAATCAATGAATGTGAGTGAACACACATCCAACCGTCACCAATTTTTGGCAAGCCATCTTTGTAATTTTTACCTTACCCTTAGGTTTGAGATTTTGCAATTTCTACTATTGTGCTCTTTGGTCACCATTCTTTGGATGACATCGGTGCTCATGAAGTTGTTCTTGCTGATGATGATGCCGGTATTGCGATCACCTCCTTTTGTGTTGGTGAATTTGAAGATGCAGTGATGGTGGTAGGTGGTACTTCTAAAGTTGAGCTCCTCTTTCGGACTTGCTCATTTTCGATTATGTATGGACTTGTCTCTATAATCCTCCACTCTGTAGTCCATATCATTTGTTGATAATATCTTCGTGGTTTCCATCGTCTCTCATATGATTCTCGATGACAACAAGGACACATGAAAATTGGTGGCCTACCTAAAATGCTTGCCTTTTGAGATTGGGCCAAATAAGAAAATAAATTTGTTACTTCCTTCTCCAATAGTTGCAAACCTTTGTTGAATTTCAGTTGGATGCGATGAAGGTAAGCTCTCATCGTGAACCTTGGCTTGATATTTTACCTGCGTCAAGTGAATCTCCAAATTATAGATGAGTTGGTCCTCCAAAGAAAATCTCTTATCAATTACAGATATGAATTGTTTAAACATGTCCTCTAATTTGATTCATGACTCAGTTGATGAATTGATGGCAACATCTATCGTTGAGTTGTGTTGTGTCAGTTGAGTGATCTTATTCTCCATATTCTGAATGTACTATTCCTGCATAGAAAATTTGTTCATCAACATGCCTGTCAGTAAACAAGGATAATGGGTCAGTTGAAATATCTTCTGATGAAAATTGTTGAGCCTCCTTGTTGTAACTTGTGTTAGGCAGATTAACACCAACTTGGATAATTTCTGATATTGAAGGGTCTCCAAGTTGTGTTTCTTCCTCGATAATTATTTTGTTGATGTTTTCAAATGACTTAGGTTGTTTATTAGATTTGTTCTTTTTCGTCATTGAAAATTGAACAAATTTTTCTATGTCAAGATCAAAGAGAAGTGGATCCTTAAAAAAATGTGTTTCTTAAGGGTTCGAGAAAGCAACCTGAACAATAGAGAGCCAAAAAATGAATAGGGAAAAGAGAACCCGGACTGTTCAAAACGTTTTAGGAAAGTCGACACTTGTCACCCCCCAAAAAGAATCATAGAAAGAAGGTAAACGCGGGCCGTGTATAAGAGAACACAGACCGTGTCCAAGAAAGCGTGGGATAACTATACGGGCCGTGTACTGTAAACGCGGACCGTATTAATTTTAGCGCAGTGCAAAAGCACCAAGCGCGGACTGTGTATGGACCATGCGGACCGTTTCAGAAGTGTCGACATGGGTTGTCTTCCGAAAATAGTCCGTTTTAGAGGTGAAATAGAAACGATGAGAAGCACGGATCGTGTCAAAATGACGCGCCCTATTTCAGATGCAGAATACAACGAGGCGTGTGGAAAAGATAGAAAGATTAGAATATTTAAAAACCAATGAAGTAAGAAAAAGATAGAAAAATCCCTGGCAACGGGCCAAAAACTTGATGAAAAATTTTGTATAGCACAAATACTAGCGACAGCACTAGGTCGAATCAAGTAATAAAAAGTGAAAAGAGTGTCGAACCCATGAGGACTGGTCTATCTTTATCTTTTATCATAATTTAATTAGATGAGAAAGCAGATAATATTTGGTTCAAATAAAATAAAGAAGATTAAAATTGATCCAGTCTAAAATCCCAAAATTTATACATTAGAAATGTTCAAATAAAATGAGAGTAATAATATCATTGAATGTAAGATCTAAAATAAATTCGCATAATCTGGTGGAAAGGATGCAAAAAAGGGTAAAGGACTCAAACCAGATGTCCTAACTATCTTATCTAAATATTAGAGAGAGAAAGTTCAACCGAATCAATCTCTAACTAACTTTTAAAAAGATGCTTTAGCGGTGCAATCATATTTCAAAAACACATCAACCGAGTGAGTTAATAATTCACAAATCTCTATTTCTCAACCTAGTAAATAGAGATAGAATATAAAATGAAAGATCAATAAACTAAGAAAGGTCAAAAGAACAAATCTCAATAATACCACCAAGTTAAAATCGAGTACTCAGAAGAAAATATTAAAATCAACATACATATTCGAAAAATTCAGAATAGTAAATCTTATTCAACGATCTAACAAACTCAAACATAAATGGATCCTAATCAAAACTCTATTGCATAGATAGAGAAACAGTGGAGAGAAAAACAAGAGATTAAAAGATAGAAAAGGGAGAAATAATATCTTTAAAATTATCTAAACTCCTCTGAAAGAATCTCCACCGATTAGATGACCAGAGGTTCTCTCTTCTTGCCTTTGCAATGTATTTTGAATTCTAGACTTGGATGATTAAGTGAGGTGATATGGACCCCTTTTTATAGTATAAATTGCATCTACCCTCTGAGAATCAACACGGATTGTACCATCAATGATATCTGCCGCACTAATGAAAATATAATTATTTGGCTGAGGAAATCTAGCGAAATTAATAAAATGAATCGTGTTATTAATAGCACGGATCATGTTATTAATACACGGGTTGTTTTATATATTGTTAGAATGATTTCCGCCCAATATCTCCGATTTTGAAGATATGGTGATTGTTGGCTAACATGGACCATGTTGCAAGCATATTTTTAAAATCGGACCGGACATCAAACCGGCATGTCAACTGGGTCATGGTTCGACCGGGTTAATTGGGTTCAACCGGATTGAATTGGATTTTTATTAAAATATTATTTATCTATTATTTCAAAGATATATTATGAATACAACTTTGAAAAGAATATAAAAAATACTCACAATTTTTTTATTAATATTGAACATTAATTTAAATATTTTCTAAATTATTTAATTAATAAACTCATCCAAAATGTATTGTAATTTTATATGATTAGTATACTTGAATGCAAATAGAAAAAAAATAGACTCATTATATTAAAATAATATGAAATATTTATAATATTAAAAATATTTCAATTCTTGATTCATATCTATTATAATTAAACGCTAGTAAGTTGAATGATTTAATTTTAATTAGATTTATTATTCTAATGTATATGTTATAAAAAATTGAATAAATTAGTTAACATCAAGAAAATGAAATTGATCAATATTCTTTATATTTATAAATATTTTTATTCTTTCATTGCTGTTGTTAATATATATTTTAATTTAATTATTACTTATGTAAATAACTTTCCTTTTGTATGTCTTTTTATTAAATTATTTCTCCTTTTTTCATTCAATTTTTTCCATTTTATTTTTTCTCTCACTTTCTTTTTTTTCCTCCTTAAATTTCTCCCTTCATTCTTCTCCTTAATTTTCTCACACACCATCACCTACCTTTTTCTCCTTTCAAAATTACTTATTTTCTTTCCTTTTGTATTTGATGTTATCATTCAAAATTCAAAATTTACATGTTTTAATACAAAAATAAAACAAACCCAATTTTATCTTTCATAATGATTGATTGCTTTCCATTTTCATTTCATTCTATCATTAAAAATTTCCAAATTTGCATTTTTTAATACAATAATTAAAAACCGGATTGAACTGGTTCAATTGGTTGAACTAGTTTTGCCCGATTCAACCCGGTTCTATCTGGTTTTTATCATTTTCGGTTTTGAAGAAAAATCGAACCGGACTGACGGCCGGTTCGCGATTGAACCGATCGAACCGGCGGGTCGGGTCCAGTTTTAAAAACACTAGTTGCAAGGAACATGGGCCGTGTTGCTGAAAAACGCGGACCGTGATGGCTACTGCAGAAATAAAAATAAGAAATTAGGCACCAACTGATTCTTTGAAAGTTTTAATTAAAAATGAGGAAAAATTTATATATGATAGAATAAAATTATTAAAAATAGACAGAATGATATGAAATAAATATGTATAAAATGTCATGCATCAGGTACAATTTTATATATATGTGGTATCAAATAGTTCATCTAATATGAATACCTACACATACATATAACATATTTCATATCATATCTTAATTATATATTTATAAAATGATCCAATTAAATTTAAATTAATTATGTATAAATTATATTTTTATCTTCTTAATTATAGAATTATGAGAATTGATTTATGGGATGTAATTATCATTATAATTTAATTAAACAAATAAAAAAATAAGCGAACGATGTCGTCGTAGCCTTGAAATAGCGTTGTGACCTTTTGGCATTGATTTAGTGTCGTGCACACACTGTATCGCGAAGTTCGATCTGCTCGTTGAAGAATGAATCCCAACCCTCAATTTCTTTTATCTGACGCTACCTGCACGTTCATCTTCTATATCTCAATCCATCGACGGTTATAGCACCCTCATCTTCTTCACCGCCCCCATTTTCTTCATGACGCCACACTTCTCTGCCTTCACCGCCTCCCCCACCCCTATTGCTTCTCTTCAACTCTTCCGGCACATACGTTCTCCGCCTCAACTTCTCCCCCTTCTCTACCGACGGGTGCAACCTCTCCGCCGCCTGCATCTCCGCGTTGCGTGGGCACTTCGTCCTTCTCGATGGCTTCTCCGCCGTGTCCATGTCTTCTGTGTGCTGCTCCGAGTCCGCCACCTCCTCCAGCGACAAAGATGACCTCCTCCTCTATCTTTCACTTTGTTTGTCTCTTTCTCATTTTGCAATAAAGTAGTGGATGAAGGACAAGGACGACGAAGCCACCACCTCCTTGTGCTTTGATCCCCTCCTCCCTTCTCCAGCGAGCTCCGTTTACGCACATCCATGGCTTCTCCGCCGTGTCCATGTCTGTCGTGTGCTCCTCCGAGTCCGCCACCTCCTCTAGCGACGAAGACGACCTCTTTCTCTATCTTTCTCTCTGTTTGTCTCTTTCTCATTTTGCACAGAGTGGATGAAGGACAAGGACAATGAAGCCGCCACCTCCTTGTGCTTCGATCCCCTCCTCCCTTCTCCAGCGAGCTTCGTTTACACACATCCATGGCACGATCCTCCAATTCTAGTGCTGATGTTCTCCTCTGCCGTCGTGGCTGCCGTTTCATCCGTTGGATCAGGGGGCGTAAGTGGCAGGGCACCCGATCCGAAGATGTAATATATGTAAATTGATGATTTAGTTTAAGCATAAATCCGATAGATGAAGTAGTTTAATAATTAATGATGTAAATTGATCATGTAAATAATTAGAACAAGTAATTGTGAATAAAATAATTGTATATTGTGATTAGAACACATTGATCAAATAATTGTTTGTGAAATGTATAAATAAAATTAAGTTGTGCAAGGAAACGCAGTTTTGTTGTATGAACATATCGTAGGTAGCGTCTCGTTAGCGCCACATTAGCATCGCAAACTTAGCGCCACATTGGCACCTACTCTTTAATGATGCATTGACGTCTACATAACGCCATCAGTGATGGTAATGAAACTGAATTAGGGATTATGTTAGCGCCATATTAGCCAAAATACCATCTCAAGTTAGCATCAACATGGCGTCGATGGGGTCAGCGCCTCTTTAGCGTCACACTTTGACTATTCTCATTGCAACTGATAGCGTCATTATAATGTCGGTTTAGTGCCAACACGTGACGCTAGTAGCGTCGTCTTGCGCTTTGGCGCCATGGCGACGCTAATGGCTACCAATTTTTGGCGTCCCCTTTCGGTTGCACCTTGTCGATGCTAATGCATGGCTAATGTTTTTAGCCACGAGTTAGCGCCACGTTAGCGACACATTTATATAGTCACTATTTCACAAATTTCTTTTAGTCCCTAGGCCAAAATATTAGAGTGAATTCTGAATATGATTCGAAATTAATTTCTTTCCTTGTCACGAGATAAGTGTCCTAATTTTGAGGGATTAATTCAGAGTTATAGTCGGTTTGTAATTCTTATTATCTGTAAAGGGAGTGCCCATATAAACTTTCTAGGGTCCGAATAAAAGTGATCTGAATTGTAATATTTTTTTGTTCTCACCTAATAAAATTCTGTGTCACCTTAAACTTTCGTGTGTTTGTTCAGTGCATAATATCTCTCTTATAGAAATTATAACAAACCTCTCTATCTCAGACTCACCCCCTGGCATGAGCCTCGCACCCACAGTGGAATCCGGCCAACATAGCAAGTGTTTTCCCTCTCCCTATCTCTCTCTAGGCTTTTTTATCTCCCACATTCTCATGCGTTCATACTTTTTTGTGATCTCTCTTAGTCTATCTTGCCCTGAAGTAGGGGAGTTTTCATCGGATGAGGTTGACTAAGTGAATCCGTTGATTCAACTCAACTCAACCATAATGTGATGGGTGTCAAATCGAGTATGGTTTAGAAAATCTTAACTTGAGTGGGCCAGAATTGATGATCCAATTTTGTCTTAGTTTTTTAACTTCAATTTTATATTTTGTCTAAATTTTTTTAAAATTTAAAATAAAATATTTTAAGTATGAAATGTTGAATATCGTAATTCATCATCAAGTTTTAATAATAACAAATGAAGTTGAATGATGCGAAGTTAGAAACACTAGCAAGCACACTAATCATTCAAATAATAAAATGATGAGTATAAAGTATCGTTCCCAGGAGTACAAGAAATAAATAATAACTTCTCTTATAAACTGAGAAAAGGATAAAAATTGTGTTTTGTGAAAATAAGAGGAATAAATAATATAAATATAGAGGATCAATGTGGTTTAAAAGTATATAATTGATTAATAGGATCTCTCGTGATTAATACTACTACTACTCATGTATGAATACTTAGACAAAAGATGTGAATTAATAAAGTAAAATTTCCAAATTGATTTAACCAAGATTTCAGGTTTTAAATCATTGAAATCAACAAAATATATTAATTCTTTTGGTTTTTAATCTAATTTATTAAATCTCAAAATGCATTCAACTGAAATATAAAATTAAGAACTTTTTCAAGTCACCTTAACAATAACACAATTGGGTCTCTTGCGATTTCACCAAAAGTGGCATGCAAGGGAGAAACCAGAGAAAAATTCTAGAGAATCTTAAAACTTCTTTTCAGATAATAAAAAGATTCAAAGGAATAAATCTCAAACAATAATTAATAAAATAATAAAACATGTTATTGATTCATCAACTAATTATACGAAGAATTCACACATAATAGGTTTTAATCAATAAAATCATAAATAACTACTCCATAAAACTAGAGTACACCAATCTAAATAATGTTTTAGAAAAAGATAGAGAACAAGAAGAACTACTCCTAATTTTATCGTCCTCTCTCGAGTTTCCGGCAGAACTTCATTGTAGGTTTTGGATCTCCTTCACCAAGCCTTCAACCTCGGATTTTTGCCCTCCAAAAATGTTCTTCCAGTTGATTTGGGGTCTCCTTAAATAGTTTTTCCCATAGAATGGCTCAATAATCCGAAATATTATAAAAAAAATGTGGATAAAAAAATCTCAAATACCATCGTCACGGCCATGACAGAACGAAGATTCCAACCTTTTGTCGCATACGGCCGTGACTCTCCCCTGCACAGCCGTGACAGAGCATGTTTTGTCGTAGATAGCAGCACAGCCATGATTCTTCATCGCACGGTCGTGATAGAGTGTGCTTCCAGATCTTCATGTGGCACGGCCGTGAATAAGTATGGCACGACCGTGACAGGTGCTCTGAGTTGATTTCCTTGGTTTTTTCATCCAAACTCCATCGCATTTCCATTCCGTGTCATAAATTTAACCGAACTTAGGTAGTAATAAATCTTAAGAGAATTTCCTTGTATTTAAAATAATTTTCCCACTTTTAAAGCACAAAGGACATAAAAAATTAAAATAAATTGGCCGAACAATATGCATGAATTTCGTGCATCATTGAACATTACTAATTTGTATTTCAAGTGATGAAAATACATGTGTAAGATTAACAGTTAAACATACTTCAAAAGATTCATGAAGTTGAAAATTAAAAAATTAAATTTTAAAGTGCGACTGATCGAGCTACTAGTTGAACTTGGTTGTTGAACCAATCGAAAGATATTTGAATGAGGATTGTAGAAGTGTGACCAGCTAACCGGCCGATCGACGACATATTAACTAGTGTCATCAATGTTATTGCCGGATAAAAAGTTCCTCTATATTGGTCGACTAGTGTGTCGATCGATGTCAATGTTGTGCTCAAACAAAGTTCATCAACCAGTAACATCAACTCGATCGACTTGAAGGAAAGTGTGATCGGTTAGAAGAATACTCAACCATTACATTGGCCAGTCCTAGTCTAACAGTTATAATAACAATTATATTTTCACGAGGATCTTATAAGTGTGATGTCAAAGACTGAAGAGAAGACATCCATGCAAGTTGATTTCTAGAGCTTCTACAAAGTTCAATAGCATACCTTTTAGCATTTCTTGCAAATATTCTCTTCTTTCTTTAATTTTCAATTGTGAACGTCCAATTTAAGAAGAAATTGTTGGGGATGGTGGTTGGGAGAATTCTTTACTATTTTTATGATGAAATTGAGAGTTCAATATAAGAAGATGAACGGAAAAAAAAGATAGTGTGGCATAAAAAGGGTTCTCCACACCCTATAAAAGAAGGGGAAGATAATGGAACTCATATGATTTTCAGATCAAAAAGTCAAAGCGATGACGTATTCTAAGAAGTAGGGCTGAACATCAACACGTCTCGCCTTTTTGAATTTATACTTCTATTTGTCTATTGTTATTGTTCACATGCTTATGTTGGATTTTTCAAGAATGATTTTAAGTTTTTCGATTGTGATTTGTATACACCAATTACCTGGCATCTTGGTGCTTTATGATCCTATATGAAAATAATATAAATATTTGGAAAACTTATTTTATGCTTTGAAATAAATATTTAATAATATTTTCATATCGCATAAAAGTAAGAATTCTTTTTTTTTTAGAGAAAATGGTGGTAGATGAGAAATCCAACCATCTTGGATCAAAGTTTTAATGCCCTATATAATTATATTTTGATAATACAAACCTCGGAAGATTAAAGTTATATGCTGAAAAAGTTTAAATAAAATGGATGAGTTTATGTACTAAACTTTGATTAAATAATTGACTATGGTCTTATTAGATTTTGGATGAATAATGAATATCAAAGTTGTATAGAATCGTGCTAGTTATCTTTAGAATCCAAGATTATCTAATTTGGATAATTGTGCAAAACGTTATGCTCAAAATAGTGCAGGTCAGTCAACTTGTCGGTCGAAGCAAAAAAGGCCGGTCGAGACAATACCGGTTGACCGAATGTAGATGCCGGTCGACCGATCAATATTGAGCCTGCTCCGGACGATGTCGAGATGATACCGATCGATAGTCCGATCGACCGTTGCGTTGATTTACTCAGTTACCATAGCTGATCGGTTGTCCAGAGTATCGACCGATATCATCACGACGTCGACCGGGGTAGGCTCAGTATTGATCGGTCGATCGGCATCTCCATATTGGTCGATTGGTATTGTCTCGACTGGCCTTCTTTGTTTCAACCGACAGGTTGATCAACCTGCACTATTTTGAGTATAACTTTTTGTACAGTTATCCAAATTAGATAATCTTGGATTCTAAGGATAGCAGCTAACATGATTGTCTACAACTTTGATATTTATCATTCATCCAGAATCTAATAAGATCATAGTCAATTATTTAATCAAAATTTAATGCATAACGTTATCCATTTTATTTAAACTTTTTAACATATAACTTTAATTTTTCGAGGTTTGTATCATCAAAATATAATTATATAAGCCATTAAAACTTTGATCCAACAATCTTCCCATTTTTATGAAGACAAACTGAGAAATATGAAAAATATATAAGTTGCTAAAAAGTTATAAAATCTTGTAAAATTAATTTTACTCCCCCTAACACTTACCTTTCCTTACAATGATAGATATTCACATAAGTATTAATTGTAAGGAACTCTTCATATAAAGTGATATTCATATCATATTTCTCCTATATTTCTCCCCCTTTTGTTTCATCAAAAAGAATAATTTGTATATGAAGCATATAAGAAACCATATGTAACTCCCCCTTAATCATGTTGTCATTAAAAAATTTATTCTTCCCCTTTTGTCATATAATAAACATGTAAAATATTGCATCATAAAGAGTTAGTATGTGAAAAATAATTTATGATTATTTTATAATGGAAAAATGGAAACGATTTGATGAAAGTCAAAAAAATATATTAAGGATCAAAATATTGCATAAAACTTTGATACAATAATGATATTCATGATATGTCAAAATAAAGTTTAATATGCTCTCCCTATCACTATTATCGATTTTCATTTATATATTTCATCTTTTCAAAGAAATAGTAATTTTGAATTTTTTGCGTGAAATAAAAAAAATAATACTTTTACCATAACCTTTGGGCCTTCACATTTCCAATTCCACACATTTGCTTTGCGTGTGAGGCACACCTGCGAAAACAATTATGTAACATTTGGTACTCAAATTTTTTTGGGTCCTATTTTATTAGACATTGTTCATTTTGGAACCCAAATCATATCATGTTGAAATGTTTTTCCTACTTTTCATTGATAAGCATAATGGCCATGAAATCCGCATGCAAAATATGTAATATGTGATTTTCTATCATAGGAATGATTTGATTTCCAATAAGAGTTTTTATGTCCAAAATGATTCCTAAGATTATTTTTCGTTACATGAGACATGACTTTAATTTGTATATCTTTTAAAGAGACATTTTCTTTCTTTATTTTTTCTAAAGAGCGTGCTAGTTTCATAATTTCACATGCATGTATAATTTTCAAAGAATCAATTTCATTTTTTAGGTTTTCATTTTCGACAAAATATGTGTTCTTTTCTTCTTTCAATTTTTCAATCTCACGTAGTAATTTTTTATTTTCTTCTTTAAGTGAAAAATATTTTTTTTATAAGAGAGGAAAGTTCTTTGTGCACATCAATTGGAATATCTTTTTCAGAAAAACTTGATGAGTCATTATTTGAATTTGAAGAGTTAGAACTTATCTCATCATTTGTATCACTAGGCATAAGTATACATCTTCACTGGAGGAACTTGATGAGATATTTGATTCATCTTCACTTGACTCTTCATACTTTTTATTTTACCCTTTCCGAGATGTCTTTTCTTTGTGGTGTTTGTATGATTGTTGGCTTCTCATTCTTTTCTTTGTTTTTTTATCAACTTGAGATATTTGTCAAGCTTTTTTGTGTAGCGTTTGAGTCTCTTTTCATCCACTTTCTCTTCACTTGAGTCTTCTTTCATTTTATTTGCCTTCAATACTAATGTCTTCTTTTTTTAGCATTTGCTTCTTCTTTCAAGATTTCGATCTCATAAGTCAATAGTGATCCAATTAGATCATCGAAATCCAGACTATTCAAATAATTTTCTTCAATCACGGTCATCTTTGTATATCATTTGGAGGAAAGAGACCTGAGAATCTTTTTCACTTTTTTGGGAGTTAGTTCTTGACTCATTCAAGGAGGCTAAGTCATTCACAATATCATTAAATCGTACAGTCATTTCATTTATGGATTCACTTTCTTACATTTTAAAAGAATTTTATTGATGATTTAAATAATCTAGATTCTTTAACTGTATCCTTTCCTTCATAAGTAATAATGAGTTTCTTCCAAATCTCATTTGCACTTTCACAATTGGAAATCTTATTAAATTTCGTTAAATCCGAAGCACAATAGAAAATATTTTTAGCTTTCCAATCCAATTTTGAAAAAATCTTTTATCTTTCATCATATTCTGAAGGTAATTTTTCATGTAAATAATAGACTTTTTCAACAATGTCCCACATGTCAATGTCAATGGAACATATGTATGCTTGAATTCTAATTTTTTAATAAGCAAATTTTGATGCATTAAAAAGCGGAGGACAAACAATTGATTGACCTTTGAAAAAACTAAATCTACTTGATATCATGACTCTTAAAGATGGTTAAATCTTAGAACAAGATGATTAAGTTTTAAAAATGATTAAATCTTAAAATGATTTGATCTTTAAAAAAATCAAAATAAGAGCAACCTGCTCTGATACGAATTGTAGGATCCCAAAGGCACCAAGAGGGAGGCAGTGAATTGGTGTTTAAGCCAAAAATATTGATTTCACAAAATGCATCGCGAAACTTTAAAATCAATTCGTTAAACCTTTTAAATGAATGCAAATCAAACTAAATCACAATCATAATATGAGAGGGAGCGAGAGAGAATGCAAACACAAAGTGCACGGGTGGCTGTTAATGAGGTTCGGCCACACATTGGCCTACGTTCCCGCTCCGACTTCTCGATCGGACTATCGATCGGTCCATTCGGTCCCCGGCTAGAATGAACAGTAATGGTTAGTTTTGAATGAGAAAATTATGAAATAAATTCCAGTCAAATTTTCCACATGTTGAAGCCTATAAAAGAGTGTCAAAGTCAGAAGCAAATGCATCAATTCAAGCATTGAAGAAATACTTCACGTTATCGATCTTTCTTTCTCTATTCCACTCTTGTGAGCATTCTATTGTAAAATAGATAAATAATTTTAAGAAATATTGTGAGAGCTCATGTGTGAAAGATGTTCCAAATCTTACCTCTTGAGCGAGAGAAAAGATTAGTTTCCTAAGAGGAGAGGTTGTCTTGCCTCTCGAAGCGGAGAAAATATGATTGATGTAGAGGGCATTCTTCCTTGCCCCATTTGAAATTAAGGAAGAGTTTAGTGGAATCTCCGACGGTCTTGAGGTCAAGAAGTCAGAGCGGGGACGTAAACTAAGGTGTGGATGAACCTCGCCAATAACCACCCGTGCATTTTGTGTTTGCATTCTCTCCCCCCTTTCATATTATGATTGTGATTTAGTTTGATTTGCATTGATGTAAAAGGTTTAGCGAATCGATTTTAAACTTCCACGACACATTTTGTAAAATCGACATTTTTGACTTAAACACCAATTCACCCCCCCCCCCCCCCCCCCCCCTCTTGGTGCCTTTGGGATCCTACAAACCCGACCCTATTGGTCAGGTAGGATTGAATTTGACCCATGAACATCCCTTCCCTTGAGGTCTCAATTGTCAATATTGTTTGCTTTATGTTTTCCGATTATTGACATCTTCCATTAATCAAATCTCCTTTCTTTCATAGAAGATTGTCTAGTAAAAGGATCACATCGTTGTCCGTAAGGTCGATGATGCGTAAAATGATGTTGCAAAATAAAATCGCTAGTAAGTGCACTAGTTGCTCAAGTAATATAGTAAAAAGGAGTAAAGAGTGTCGAATCCATGAGGAATATTATTAATTTAATATTTGAATTTATAAATTAATAAGAGAGGGAAAACATAGGTTTTGAAGATAAGTTTTGTAATTATAAAATAAAATAAAGAAAATAAGATAATAATAAGATATGATAATGGTGTTGAAGTTAGACCTTAGGATGAAAATAAATCAGGATAAATATTCGAACCATTAAGGATAAATTTAATCTTTAAAGATGGATTAGACTCTTCCTAAAATAGTAATCTAACATGATTAACTTGTGGTCTCCACAATTGGCATTCCCTCAACCTAAACATGCAGAAGTAGTTTTAATTTAATAATAATTGAAGTCTCCACGACTCGCATCCCATTAAATCATATTAAAATCAAGATGCATTAAATTGGATTCCCTAAACTATTAATCACTCCACAAATTGATATATATTAACAGACCATACAAACTTGATTCTCCACACACTAGTTATCAAATTTATGTCAATTATTAATTTCAAATAAAATCAATTAAAATTAGTATCATGAATTCTGAAATTAAACACTCCACAAATTGGTATAGCCTAATTCAAAAATTCAATTAACTAACATAAAAGCTTTAAGAACAATTAATAATTGATCAGAAAAAATTAAAACAAATAAAATAGAGTTCAAATAATTTTCCTTCAATTAATAATCTCCTAAAATAAAAGATCTAATAAAAATATGGAGTTCATCCTAAAAATTCTGGAGAGATAATAATAAAATAAAATGATAATAATAAGAATTATACCACGAATAGATCAGGACCCTTGAATGTCGCCGGAGCATCTGGAGCAGTCACAACTCTCTCCTCTTGGTTGTAGCCTGCAGAACTCACGACTCACCATAGAAGAAAATCAAACTTCAAGGCACGAGTTGGGACGATGGCTTCCTCCTCCTCTCTTTATAGGTGTATACGGACTTCAAGTTGATCATGGTTGATTTATTACAATTGGATTTAAATCCCACTAGATAAAAATTGATCACAGTCTCCTCGGATCTCAGTCAAAATGATAACATCTTCTAATCATTACGCCCAACATGATAAATTCTTCTTATCTTTACTCCCTTCTATACGTCATACGTCCGACCAACAAACATCGGTCATGTAGGGCATAATCTTTATCTTACGTCCAAAAGAATAATTTTGCATTTCCTTGAGCCCAAGGAAGTTGGACGTAAGATTTTATCCACTTAAGGTAATACCTCAATTTGGTGCCCAATGATGTGATCTTCTCGGCCAAAATGTGATAAGATCATGGGGGTAAAGATAATTCATTCATACCTATATTGCCCAAAAATATCTTTGTGACGTGGTTTACGGCCGATAATTCCAATGATAGTGCCGTCCGTAATAATTCTCTTGTTCTCAGTCGATAACAACACTTCGATAAGATAGTCTTTGATGATAATGTTTTTACACCTTATCTCATTTGGCGTCGTGACTGAATTAATCCATCCAATAATCCACCATTTGACGTTAATTCGGCTTTACTTGCAAAATATTTATAAAAATTAAGTAAATTCCCTCTTAGTTAAAATATTCAAAGGGTTAATAATCAGAATCAATAAATCTGAAAGTATGATTAAAAATGACCTAAAATGATGTATGCCATGATCAAATTACAGAAAAATTAATTAAAATAATAAACTAAAATATGTTATATTTTTCATGCATCAGTCGATGTGTCCGAGCCTCACCAATCCCTGTATGAAGTCCTCTCCGAAAACTCATGCTTTCTCATTCCTATGTTTAATTTTCTTTTGAATCCTATTTTCGAGTCTTCGCCCAATCCCCCTGCAATGTGTATTTTTATTCTTAAAAGATACGCTAGATACAATTAGTGCCGAAGGTAGAACATTTCATGAGTGGGTTCACATTTTAATAAAATCATCTTAACACAAATTATTTATTTTCATACAATTAATTCTAGTTGTTACTACTAAATATCAATAATAATTTATTTGGATTGTTAAAGTTAATTTTACATCCATTTTAAAAAATACAAATTTATATAATTGACAATATTAAGATATGGTTTCAAGATCAATTAATTATATTTGATTTTTTTTTTAAATTAAATAGCTAAAAATGATAAATAGAAAGAAACATTTTTATCATGTAATTGCAATAATCAAAGTAGTTAATTATGAATTACCAAAATATTTAATCATGATTTTAAATATAAGAGAGCACAAAGGAAAGAAATTAATAGTTTTATGTATATGAATAAAAAAATATTTGTTAAACTGAAGTGAATAAAAAATAGAACAAAATGTATGGATTTTCTCACGCCATCATTTTCAATCGTGTAACTAGAGGAACCACAAACCAATCCAACTAATGTATGCTTAGGCACAAAAACTCCATCGGATATATTTATTCAATGTCTTGCAACTAAAATTATGTACGTCTTGTTTTATGTTTGCTCTCCTTTTTTACTGGTTTTGCTATGATCACTGATATTAATGGAATGGATCAATGGATGTTGGTATTGCTTTGATTACCTTTACATTTACCTTTTTGTCCTATTCATCTATCAAGTATTATAGTCTTATCTTGATTACTGAAGGTTAATTTATTTATGCATGCTTAAAACAAGTGAATAATATATACATCAAAGATTTGACAAACATGCAGATATTGATCAATATATGTTCTTATCACAAGTTTTGAAAAACCTTGTAAAATTTACAAGTTCCATCCTAAATGAATGAAACATATGTAATTAGTGAAGCATTTTTTTAATTCCAAGTGCAAAATATAGTTAGTAAAAATATCCTAAATCAAGATAAGAGGAAAAAAAGTTTGTTGGTATACCATTACCATTTGGTACATAATATGGACTCCAAAGTTACCAAGATCTGGACGATTTGATTAGTATGATCTTAAAATCCTTCAAGGAGAAAATTATTCTGATTTTATTACAGGATATAATATCTTAGGATCAATAATATAAATCTCCAAACAGAAAATTAAAAGTAAATGTAAAAGACCTCGTTTAAATTTATTTTCATTCTATTATTGTTATCTTTTATCGATTGTTCTCACTTGCATTCACTCTAATATCATTTAATAGTTTAATATTATCTTACATGTTCAGAATTATTGTAACATCCTAGGATTTTATCAAATGCAATATAGTAATTGTATAATTTAATTAGAGTATTCGTTGGGTTGAAAATGATCAAAAGGAGAATTTGATAAGGAATATAAATATGATTAGAAAAGGAATAAAAAGAGAAAGGAAAGATAATCATACTTGGAAAAGGAATTAGAATTTAAGTAGGATTAAAAGTATGGTTAGAAATGAAAAAAGAAGATTAAGTCATATTGGGAGTAGGAATTATAATTAGATTGAGATTAGATATGTCAATTTATTTTGAGATCTAAACGATTGTTTAATGGACATAGGACTCATACATGGCATGGCATAGGATTGATAGTTCTATGACTTAAAAATATTCGAGTCATTAAAATAATTTAATCCAAAAATTAAGTGATAAAATATTATGTAATTAAATAATTCCTAAAATTAGATAAAAGAAAATAAATAAATGTGAAAGTAGAGTTTGATTAAGAGGAGTTATGGAAGAGATAAAAAAAATTTGAGTAGACATGAATTTTTGTTAAGCATGGTTATGGAGTAATTAGTTAAATTTACATTTAATTAAATCTGAATATTTAATAAAGAGTAATTAAGGATGGATAACCATGATTAATTAATAATTAGCTCAAGGTCCAATAAGAGTAAAAACCTAGTTAAAAATTATAAATAGAGTATAAAGAGTAGTTGGAAATCATTATTAGCTTCTCTTTCTCCTTTGTTTGCATGTGAATTGATGCGTTCTAGAGAGCAACTAGCGAGACGTTTCGAAGCCCCCACATAGGATATTGACGTTTGAGTGTTGTTCATGGGTTTCTAGATGTCCACAAAGAGTAATTGCCGGCCAAATATCGATGTTCGTGCAGTCGACAGACAATGGAGGACATAGCTAGTTTTCCAACGTACATAGGGGATCTCTATATCAATGATTTTCATCGATATAGACTTTCAGGACCCTTGTCCTATAGTTTAAGTATACTATGGATGGATTGTTTATAGAATTGCATTGTTAAATTGTATCAAAATAGGGTCAAAACTCGTGTCGAAAATATGATTTTGCATTGTCTGGTTCGGGTTCATAGGAATCCGATGCGAATTGAACACGACTGATCCGAGTTCATGTAAATCTAGCTCGGGTTATCATAGAGCATAGCTCGGGTTGGCGCTGTGCATATTGAGGAGCCTAAACCGGACCGGATTGTGCTTTGATCGGCCCTGGGTTTAGATTACTGATATGGAATTGGACAAGGACATTGGGTTCTGAAAGCTTAAAAGATATATTTAAATAATTATTTATGATTAATAGTATTAATTATTCTGGTCAGGGCATTGATATGTATTGATCGTTATATTAATTATGATTATTATATCGATTAATGATCATCAATAATTGAGAATCGTAATGTGCTAATTGAGAAAAGAATTGATTATAGTTTATTGGCCTATTGTTCAATTGACATAATGGATAGATTTAATAATAGAGATTGATGGTGCATCGTCTAATTGATGATATGGAAAATTGTATTATTGAATTGTTAAATTAATAATTAAGATCTTCATGGTCGATTGAGGCTTATATGGTCGATGGAGACCCTTGTGGTCAATGGAGGCCATTATGCTTGATAGAGGTCCTTTACGGTCAATGGAGACTCATGGAGTCGATTGTTAATGCATAAAGTTAATGGATGCCCTTGTGGTCGTTTAAGGAATTTATGGTCGATGGGATGCCCTTGTGGTCGTTTAAGGAATTTATGGTCGATGGAGACCTTAGTGATCGATGAAGATCCTTGTAATTGATGGAGGTCCATTGTGGTCGATGGAGACCATTACGATCGATAGATACTATTGTGATTGATAATAGTAATTGAATTGTTAATTGAATTATGCCCTAATGACTGAATGAGGATAAATTTCACTAAATACCTTCAAACTTTGATCACTTTTCCAATGTTATCCTCCAACTTCACTTTGTAATCAAATTATCCATCTTTTAATAGCTTGGTTCACGAACTACCTGATGCATAAAAAGTTGTAGCAAAATAAATCTGCTAGCAAGTGCACTAGTCGCCCAAGTAATATAGAAAATAGGAGTGAAGAGTGTCGAACCCATGAGAAACTATCTAAATCAATTATGTCCTGAAAACCTACTAGGAGATGAAAAGGATTTTGTGTCTAAAATAGGAATATAAAAATTGCATAAGATAAACGATTTAACAGTTAAAAGATAAAGTGGTGAAGAGTCCTAAGAATTATGGATGATCAAAAGTGAGGTAAAGTCACATGCAACAGAAAAGATTGAACTTTTTAACAAGAAGATTCAAAGTCAATTCTTAAAATGGATTAGGATCACACAAGGTAACGATTTATGTGCTAATCAAATCGAATCACCTTAACTCCTAAAACTTAAAAGATTTCTAATGATGAGTAAATCCCTTAATTAATAGAGAACTAAGATGCATGAAGCTGTAAATCCTAGAATAATAATTATTCTCATTGGATATAATTTATTAGACCATAGATAATTAAGTATTGCGATGAACTACAAGATTTCTGTTATGATTGGGTTAACCTGCAAGTTATGACTTTATTTACTGAAAAGTATTATGCCCTGAACTTAATCATCCCAAAATTGGTTTGTAATTTAAACTACCAACAAGATCCTCTCAAAAAATAAGATTAATCATGCCACAATCATAATTTAAAAGAACTAACAATTAGTTAAATTAGATGCTAAACTAGTTCATGCAGTTTTTCAGAAATTATACAAATCTCTATCACAAACTAAAGGATCAAAATAAAAATAATGAAGTAATAGAGCATCCAACAATGAATAGAGAACATGAATTTTTGCTTTAAACGATTTCTGAAATGATTTTAGCGCCCTGACGCTGAGTTGCTCCTTCTTCTTCTCCAACAATCTTCTTCAACTTGAATCTATCTCTTTTGCAATAGACACGATTCCCAGGGTCTCAAGCATAAAGTTTTCTATCTTCTAGGGCCTCTATTTTTAGCCCCTAAGTGTTCCAAGAGTTTTGGTAAAGTTTCGATTTGATTGTGAGTCTTTTTATGTCAAAACAATAGAAATTCGGAATACACTTTGATTGAACTTTAAAACCATCCAAAACTTCTTCAGATTAAATATATTTCCTAGTGATCCATGTGACTTAGGATAAAATTTAGAATTGATTTGCAATTGAAATCCTCGAGAAAAATGGAAGAAATCTTGAAATCAGCCTTCGTAATGGCCTAAATATGTTTCGTGATGACCTGTAATTTGGATTTCACGGTCCATAACATTGATTTCATGGCCCTTACAGTGCCCAAATCGGAGTAGAAGTGTAATTTTAATGCCTTGTAACACAGATTTCATGGCCCGTAACTCGGACAAATTTCTGGCACAAAACTGGACATTTAACGGGTCGTAACGACCCTATGTATCACAGTCGTTATATTCATTTTAGTCTTGGCAGCCTCTACTAAATTTTACTTTCTGGCTCTATTTTAACTCCAATTTAATCACGGTTTACTCTGGTGGCTTCGTAATTCAATTTTTTTCTTTTTTCTACAATAATACATACAACTTGGTATATTTCTGTTTTTATAAAATTAAATCAAATAAGGCCATAAAATGATGCATGCTATATGAAAATGAATCGAAATGTGATTAAATGCACGGCTAATTATATGTTGTATTTTACTTGCATCACTACCCTTTTGACATGTTATCGATCATTTCTCGATCGAACTATCAATGTGGCGTCCATGTGATTTATTCCTCCCTCCTCCACGCGAACAATTAGGTGATGTAGATTTATTTAAAAATACAATAATATTAAAAAATAGATCATCATCGGGGGACCCCCTACTTGCATCGGCGTGTCGCCCCCACCCCCATGGCCTCGCCGGAGGTCGTAGAGCCCCTCCCCCCACTTTCCCTATTATCGGCATCGATCGATGGTCCATGGAAGAAGATGAGGCGGAGGCGATCGGAGGATCGTCGGAGGAATGGCTAGACATAGCGCTGCAGCTGCCTCCAAGGCTATGGCCTCCAAGGGCTTTGCCCATCGCCGCCACGCCCTTTGTCGGGACCTCCTCCGCTCCATCATCGCCACTCTCTTCGTGGTTTTGTCCCTTGTCGACCGCAACAGCAATGGCGACGGAGATGTCGGCAAGCTCCAAATGTAACATGATATTGATGCACCCTCCGGCAAGCTCGACCTTGTGCTCCGCGACTGTGGTCTACTCGTCAAGACCGACGTCCTCAACGAGTTCACTTCCGTGATGATGACCGTGCCTACCTTTGTCGGTGCATGAGGGTTGACTCTGAGCCCGCACACCGGCATAGGGAAAGAGGGGGCCATCGCCCCCCTCTATGACCTCGTCGGAGATCACATTCCCTGTGTGCGCCCCCTTTTCCTTGTTATCGCTACCGACACCAATCGATGGCCGTGGAAAAAGATGAGGTGGAGGCGATTGGAGGATCACCAAAGGAATGGCTAGCAAAGCGCAACATCTATTTTGAGGCACTCACCGAAGGCCGTGGCCTCGACACTAGAAGTCCATCGTCGCCAATTTGGAACGCCTCTTGTGGCCTCTCCGGATGTGACCAATATTATTTTATTTTTTTAATAATGTCATGTTGATCAATTGCTCGTGTGAAGGAGAGAGGAATAACTCGTCTAGACGTCACATCGATAGTTCAACCGAGAAATGATCGATCATAAATCAAAATGACAATTCGTGAAATAAGTTAAAATATGGAGGTGAAGTTTGAGTATAACGTTGAGAAAACGTTAAAATTAGAGGACATTTAGTGAAATTTATCCAGTTGATTGATAACAATTATGCCCTAGTGACCCATGCATAATTGAATTGATAAATTATTAATAGAATTGAAAATTGTTGATTGTGACCTTCATTGATTTGTGATCAATTGATAATTGATTTAAGATAATTGAATTTGAATTGAATGAATATTCATTAATTGATGATATAAATAATTATTTTGATTGATCAATTAATTATTATTAATTGATAATTGTCATGATCAATCACATAGTTATTATAGATAATTGTTTATTGATAGTATTAATATCGATATATGGTTCATATTGCTATTATTATGGGTGATCCTACTACTGACTATATTCTCATTGGACTTTGCCCTTGTACTTGGATCCATGTAGAATGAGATAATGAGGATGGTAAGACGATTGATGGATAAACACATGAATATAGGATCTACTAGATGCGTGCTCTTAACCCACAGGTCCAGATATTGTATAGAATGCTTCCGCTATTGTAATAGAATATTATAATTAAGTTTTTCACTTATGTAAGTCAATATGTTGACTTATCAACGTTAAGAAAATAATCAAATCGATCAGAAAATAATCAAATGATCATGCCGCTGAGAGCTTGAGATGACCTTCTAAACAGAAAACGAAAAAAATATAAAATATAAAGAATTAAAATAAAATGTTATATTTAATTTAAAATATAAAACATTAAAATAAAATATTTAAAATATAAAAATAATATTTTTTTAAATACTTTGTTTATGATTAAAATTAACATTAAATATATTTTATATTATGTAATGTAAAAAAATAAAATTAATTCGATCCGATCCAATCCAATCCGTCTCGACCCGGATCACATTGGATCATATCAGAGTTGTCAATTTGAGTATAACCCGGCCAAATAAAATAGACTTAACTCCATCACATTCGGTTCAAGTTCAATTTGACCCATGAATACGTCTACCAAAAAGAGATAAAAAAGGTATAAATATAAGTAGAAAGTGAACTATATTTTATTCACTAAAACTAGTTAAGTTAATACAAAATCACAAAATCTCATATCAGGAAAAATGGTTCCAAAGTCTTGAATCCGGATAAAATTAACCATTAAATGTTTTGAACAAGGATTTAAAAATTGCAATCGAGATCATTATGTTAATCGTAGCGATAAAAAAAGCTTTTGCCGCCCGACGGATTCTTGTGCTCTTCAAGTGGGCTTGGGCCAAATCCTTTGACGCCATATGGATCAGCCTTGGAGTGATGACTGGATGCTATTTGAGTCTGGTGAATCCTTCGATCAAATCATTCAGATTTTGATCCGGCCGTTGGATCATTAGATTGGTCTTGTAGCGGACTTGGACTTAGTTTTTAAGGTTTTAATAAGTTTTAGAATAAGCATAAAATTTAAACTAATAACAATAATGATTAAGGAAATAGGATTTAAGAGTAATAAATACTAGATTATTTAATTTAAGTGGGCTTATCTAAAATAATGATCAATATTAGTATATTTTATGTGCATTGCTTTACAACATCGGTGGCTGCCACTGTCACCTCCCACTTTGATCGCAGAATTATATATATATATGTTTAATGAGTATGAAGTGTTTTATGTGTCAAGCAACTTTAGATATATTTTTTTTATTTTTTTTTTCATATCTTCCTTAATTAATAATTAGGTGATCGTTGGTGACAACAAAAATATGATTTAAATTATCACCAATAATTATGTTCATTATTTTTTAATTTTTACGAATTTTTGGACATTATTATCCTTCATAATAAATATAGCTATTTTATATAACTTCTTATCTTATAAATCTTTTTTTTGTGTTATCTTAACTGATCATTTAAGTTATTAATAAAGAAAAATATCAAATATATATATATGCATAAAATCGTTTGACAGATACTTCAAAATATGATAATTTTTTCATATATATATATATATATATATATATATATATATATATATATAATGCAGTGGATATTCTTTCGTACGATTAAAACTTGCATAAAAGGGCTCACGTTAATATTATCATTCATTTCGATCCTGTACTGAATGGTCTAGTGCCGTTGGTTTCATTTGTCATGTGAACTATCATAATCGTTGTATGAGTTCATCGTAAAAAGAAAAAAAAAAGTTGGAGGGTGTATCGACGGATTTTACGAGAAGTTTTTATGTGATGAATTTAGATGCCACCATTTTTCTTTAAATAAAAGAGGCAACAAAGAATATAAATTAGGTTAGTCTGATGTCGATCCAAGAAATTTAATGTCGTGCATGAAGTCTTCTTCTATATCCACATATTTATATGTACATGATGTTGACCCAAGAAATTAACGTCGAGATGACCACTTAAAATGATTTCTCTAATCATCTTTTCGCTCTCTTGTGGTCTTCTTATTCCATGCCTTTGAGCTCCTCTTGTCCTCATGCTTTGAACTTGAGATCTGATGTTGTAGGTTAACTGATCAGGTGGACGCTTCCAACTTTTAACTGATCTTGCTCTTGGATGATTGATTTGTTCACTTCTTATGACCTTGATTTCCCTTTGGTTTGCTTCTCTGATCTCCCTTTTTGAAGCAGTTAGTGACCTTTTGTTGCTATGTTCATTTTTGTTGTAGTTGATCGATTGTAACCAATTGAACAATACGTAGTTGATTGATTGATTACGATATTGATTTAACCACTCGAAATTTCTCATGGATTACCAAAATTGCTTACTTTTTTTTTATTTTTCTTCATTAGTATCAGAGCAATTTAACAAAGTTAACATAACACAAATTATATCATTGTTACAAGTGATTTACATAATTAACATAAAATGATTAGAATAACAAAAGTAATAAATTTTTTATTTAAAAAAGAGCAAAAAGTTAAAAAATGAATAAGTGATTCAATCACCTCTGTGCACTCATACAAGGCCACCCTCCTCCCAACGTCCCATATTCAGCCATCGTTGCTCAAGATCGACGGTGTCATGGAGGTCGAAGGCTGCCTCAGGCACTGCCCTGCTCTCATGTTCGGCTGTTGTTGCCCTAGATCGATATCATGGAACACTACAAAAAAAATCTATAAAGAAAGATTAAAGACTCGTATAAATTGCTTAACGGAAAATGTCCTGAGGAAATCCAACGAGAAACTAATAATCTTGTTATAGTGAAAAAAAGTAGCTGTCGTTCCTAGTTTAGTTGATTTTTTTTAGTTTAGTTGATTTTTTTTAAAAGATTTTTTTTTCATTCACGCCTAATCCATACCGAGTAGACCTTGTCACTGTGAGAATTCTTAATTCATGAGTTGTAAGGAGGGACTTATTACAGCCACATGTCTCAGCGTTTCTAATGATGTGATGCTAAGTCAACGTCAATAATGATGAAATAACAACACAGGACACAATAGAGTTAGAAGGTTAAGTTGCCGCAAGCGTCGCGTCCTGGTTTGTCACAGTGAGTGTTGTGGAGGTCGAAGCAGTCACGTGTGCTGCCCTCCTCCCGTGTTCCGTCATCGTCATTTAGGATTGACGACATCCATGACACTAGGATCCAACTCTGGCAGAAGACGACTTGGTGATGTCATTTTGGCAGTTGACATGCGACAACTTGAGTCTTGAGAGAGGGAGTAGGGACGATCTTAGGAAGGAAGGAAGAGAAAAAAAATAGGCGTTGTGATGTGATGAATATGTAGAGTGGATGACAAAGATTTAATATGCTTGATATGATAATTAATTATTATAATAAATTATATACAAAATATTAAGACGCTAAGAGGACCCTGCGGGATGGGGCAATCTGCCCCACTCCGATTTTTTCAAAGAAGGAGCAAGAGCAATTTGACCCATTCCAACCGACAGAATTTCCCGGATTTGGGATCCTCAAAATTATCGTGGAACCCATGGGGAAAGGGATGTACTAATAATTAAAATATATGATATCCCCCCACCCTCATCCCCACCTAAATTTCTGAACTTGATATAGTTAAACCCCTAACTTCTGAAAATATTATATATAGTAATATATATATAATAGAAAAGATATAGTAAGACCCTAATTTTGTGAACTTGAGATAATGAGTATATTTAAAATTTATAGAATATACATGCATTTATGCAAATATAATATATGTACTAACAATTTTGACTTTTTCTATATTTAATCAAATTAATTAATTAAGTAAAAAAATTACATATATTTTCCTAAAACATGATAAACACAAAAAGAAACAATATGCACGATGAATAATAAAAAGATACTTTAATTTAAATAAAATAATATGTATATATTATAAGTTATTTTTTAAATATATTGATTCTAATGTAATATCTTTTCTTAAGTGGATTAAAAATTTTAATATACATATATATATAGAGAGAGAGAGAGTTAATATAGGTGTTGAGAACTTTATATGAGAAGCGCATGTCAAATGTCTTTACGTATAGTTTATTTTATTTTTTTCAATATTTTTCTTCAAGAATAGTTTAGATGATCATTGATCGTAACAAAAAATAATTTTATAACGTAAAAAGTTATGAAAAATATGTATATATATTATGAAGAAAAATAATGTACATAAGTTCATAAAATTTTAAAATGATGAATATAATTATTGACAATAATTTGAATCATGTTTTTATTATCATTAATTATTATTTAAATTATTCATGAAAAAAAATATTAAAAAAA
The DNA here is from genome assembly GCA_030549335.1 of Pontederia crassipes. Lineage (NCBI taxonomy): Eukaryota > Viridiplantae > Streptophyta > Magnoliopsida > Commelinales > Pontederiaceae > Pontederia > Pontederia crassipes. The sequence continues at coordinate 10,844,786 of CM060183.1, forward strand.
TAAAATAAACTATACGTAAAATCATTTGACACACTTCAATACCTATATTAAACCCTATATATATATATACACACATTTTATTCCTCCCCCGCCTCCTAAATTGTCATCTGGCTCCGTCGCAGCGTATTCCTTGTTGGTTGTTCTTAAATAATTAACTAATTCTCCAACTATTCGAGATGACAAATCTCCCGTAAACTTATGATTTGTTATATGTTGATGCATGCTAACCTTTCTGCATTCACCTGTCTCATCACTCGTTGCCATCGACGATAAGATAACTCCCATGATTCTGATGCACAGTCACGAGAGGTGGAGAACAGTGTTGGCCCGTCTAAAATCTTAAGTAATTTAAATTGTATAATTCAAATATATATTATTTAATTTTATTATTTTATACCATTAAAAGTATACTTTTAGGACATATTTTTATTTCCCTTTTTAATGTCATTTTGTGCTTAAAATATTTATGCATATTTTATTTTTTTTACAATATAGAGGTAATTAAATTCTATAGCAATAATAACAGTTGATAATTGTGTGTGAGTTCACTCAATAAATTGTCCAGCTCTGATTAGGATGAGATAGTGCACACACACAAACTATTTATATATCTTTTCGTGATTTTTAATTTTTAATTTTTATAATTAATATCTCAATCCTATATTAATTTATTAGATCATTTAATTCTTTGCATTGTCACTTAGTATTCACATTATTAAATATCATATTAATTAATTGCGTTATTTAATATTTTTATATCAACACTTAAAATTCCCATTATTAATTTGTGTATTGAATTTTTAATTTTACAAATTACATATTGACTCTTTATATTTTATTAATTTCTTTTTTATAATAATAAATAATTATGTATAAATGAGTCTATATTTTCATAAGTTATAAGTTGTCTCTTTATATTATATTATATTTTTTAATACTAAAAATCATATATTTTATTAATGTGCATAAATTTTTAACTTATTTTATTAAATTTTCATAAACTAAATGTTAATTCTTTTAAATTATATTGGATTTCATATTTATATAATTGAAATTTATATCTTATATATACTGAATTTTGAGCATAAAATATTCTTCTCATTTCACCATTCTTCTTACTATTTTATTTGATAGTTTTTAACTCATATTTTTTTATTATCTCAATATCATATTATTCTCATTTTGATGTATTAACGCATCAATGTCTCTTCTTTTTTACTGTTCTTTCTAGTTTTTGTAATTTTTTAAAATTTATAATTATTATTCCAATATATTATTAACTTATTGTATTTAATTATTTGTATTGTCATTTGATATTCTCATTATTAAATATCATATTAATTAATTGAATTATTTAATTCTTTATATAAACACTTGATATTCTCCTTATTAATTTGTGCATTAAAATTTTAACAGTACAAATTACATAAGAGTATTTATTTTTTTTATTATTATTTATTTATAATAACGAATAATCATATATATAAATTCATCCTTAATTAATGTTCATTAAATTTAACATAATGATTAAATATACATAAATTATAATTTGGCTCTTTATATTTTATTATGTTTTTTAATCCTAAAATATAATAATATATAAATGCATTTTTATGTGTATTAATATTTTCATATCATGATTAAATTTTTCACAAATTATATATTGACTCTTTATGTTTCATTATATGTTTTTGTAGTAATGAAAAACATAATATCAAAATAATACTTAAGACTTTTTAACTAAAATAATATTTATTCTAATGTATGAAAGACATAATATTTTTTTATAGTTATTTTAAATAATTAAAATATAAACTTAGCTAGCATTTATCTTAATCATAATTGCAATCTATTTATAGATATATTTAATTCTAAAAAATAGTACTTATACTTATTATACTTTATAAAACATATATAAAATTATATTTTATTATATATTTAAATTTATATTTTAAAATATATTTAAATTGTGCCAAGTATGAGTGGATTATCTAGTTGGGTTATTAATCATCTACAGTCGGTTTGATTCTCCTCTCCTACCTTTTTTTTTCCATTTTAGAGCTAATAGCATTTGTCTCTTTTATTAGGCTAAATACTTATGAGTACAATTAATTAAGCTATACATATATTCTTTTGAAAATATACTATATTCGAATTTTACATAAACCACCTTATTTCCCATAAGAAGCAAAATATTAGAATCTTCTATATGTTAGTTATACTATATGTTTACAATTATACATGCATAGGTAACTATATTTTTCATTATTAATCTAAAATTCTTTTGTCGTAAATGCAAGAATCAAATTATAGCATGCTATGTTTGATAAAAACATTTCCTTTGGATATACTATATAAATATGTAAAAATATACTGCCAAACTAATTTTATAAAATAAGTTGACGAATGTGAAATACATTGTTACAATTTTTTTTCCACAGACTTAGCAACATAATCATAAAAATATTAATCATCTTCAGAACTATTTTCATGTAAAATAATTTTATTGCACTACTATCTATCATGTTTTATATATGATATAACAATGTCAACCCGCTCATCGGTTGTCTTATCTTCCCTTTCTCTCCTTTCCCATTTGCGCCTAATAAGATAAAGCCTCTCGCAAGAAATCTTTTTTAGGTTAACAAATGTAAATAGAAAAAAAAATAAAAAAGGTAAACATATATTACGGTCGAATTCAAAATCTTTTCAATTATCTTAGGTCATAGAGCACACCCTAAAATAAAAATATGTGGAGAGAAAATGTAATTCCCTCGTTTTTCCTTGAATTAAAAAACTAATTCTAGATATTTTAAAAAAAACATCTTATCTATTTTGAAAACACGAATAATGGAATTATTTTATTTTGGATGTTAAGTCTAAGTGAAAGCATTTGGCAATAAGATAGAGAAACCCACCAAATAAAATTTAGTAAAAAAACGACATTAGTGTCCAGAACTATTAGAGTCCAATGAAAGAACGGTAAATATCTTATCGAAGTGAGGATCGATACATAAGGGGGCGGGGTTGCGCGCGAGCCGAGTGACTGTGTCATTTCATCAATGGCTCTTTTTGCCGAAAGAACGGTCTTCGGGGGGATGGATCGCCATCCACTTTCTCCATTATTCGCTCAAACTTCTCCGCTCCGCCCCTTATGAAGCGAGTTTAAGAAAACGGAAAGCAGCGGCGCGTGTGTCACGGGGTCATTTTTCACTCGATGACCCGTGCGGCGCCTAGACATGCCCAATGTCTAGGCAAGCTCTTTTGAATGCTTTGCGGAAGCTTGCTTATGCCACTTTTCGAATGTCACAGTTTTTGGGACGCTCAGTCCCGAGCGGCTGCTTCTTCGGTGGAGGCGTTCGTAAACGAACGGGCACCTCGGCGGGACACTCGATCTCTTTGGGACACTTTGGGACGCTCTTGTGGGTTGCCACCACCCCACGCTCGAGGCACGGTGCTAGATTTAGGTAAGCTTGAAATCTTTGTTGAATAAATAAGAATGATTACAAGGCTTCGGGGGAGGACTAGCGGGTCTCCCCTAATATAACGCAGGCCCGGGAGGCCTATATGCGACGTGTGATGTGGAGAACAAGCTAGGGGTGCACTTTTGAAGAATGCAGAAATTACAAAACTGTCACTATCACACTTGGAAATAAAACTAAGGACAAAAGTGGGTTGAAAAGAAAAAATTACATGAGTAAGATAACTCGACGTGCTCCGGGGAAAACCCCCGGAACATTCTCCCCCACTCAAGTCAGTGACGTCACTAGAGCTGCGGCTTGAAATTCTTCAATCTTCTGCTTGAACTGCCACAGGTCTTCGGCTGTCTCCCAACTTGTGTCGGCGTCCGGTCTTCCGCTCCATCGAACAAGATACTCCTTCTTCCGATTTTTCGTACGGACGGCGAGTACTTCTTCAACTTGATCAGTAAACTGCTGACAGATGGCCGACGAGGCGCGGTCTGAAACCCATGCCTGGGATCTTCAGTGTCTTCAACAAAAGGCTTGAGCAGGCTGACATGGAAGACGAGGTGTTGTTGCATCTGGGGCGGGAGCTCCAACTTGTAGGCCACCTTTCCTACTTTCTTCAGGATCTTGAAGGGGCCCTCATAACGCCTAACGAGGCCCTTGTGCAGATTCTTCCCACTTAGTCGAAGATGTTGGACCAGCTTCACAAGGACCAAGTCTCCGACTTCAAAATTGACGTCCCGTCGGGCGGTGTCCGCCCACTTCTTCCTGCGCTTCGATGCCTTGTGCAAACATGCTCTCGCCATGTCGTTCTGCTCATGCCATTCCCTCGCCATGCGGTGAGCGGCGGGGACGTTGCCACTATAGGATGTGGCGACGGCCTGGGGCGTCAGAGGTTGTTGCCCCGTCACTATCTCGAAGAGACTCCGATTGGTCGACTCGCTCCGCTGCAAGTTGTAAGAAAATTGTGCGATGTCGAGTAGCTTCGCCCAGTCCTTCTGATTGGCACTCACATAGTGCCGCAAGTAGATCTTCAGGATACAATTCACCCTCTCAATTTGACCGTCGGTTTGAGGATGAAGTGCTGTTGAGAAATGCATGTTGGAGCTCATCATCTTGAACAATTCCTTCTAGAAGTTGCCAACGAATCGATCATCCCGATCGCTGACAATGCTTTGTGGCAGGCCCCAGTACTTCACTACATGTTTCATGAATAACTCTGCAGCTTCAGTAGCAGGACAACTTGCGGAGCCAGCGACGAAGATAGCATACTTGGAGAACCGATCGACGACCACATGATGGTACCCGCCCCTTCAGACTTGGGCAGGCCTGTGATGAAGTCCATGAAAAGATCCTTCCATGGACGCTCTGGAATAGGCAAGGGTTCCAGAAGTTCGCCGGACGCTTGGTTGAGATTCTTGTCTTGCTGGCAAACAAGGCATGTCTTCACGAAAGCTTCAACATCATCCTCCATCCTTGGCCAGAAGTAGTTGTCTTCGATGAGTGCCAAAGTGCGGCGGATGCCCGGATGTCCCGCCCACTTGGAGTCATGGCACTCTTGCATGATAGTGCACCGCAAGTTGTCGAACAGAGGAACGTAGATGCGACGTTCCTCGGTGAAGATCAGCCCACCTTCCACCCAAAAGCAGCGTGTCTTTCCCTCCTTTGCTTGCTCAAGCAGGTTCTTTGTCGTGTGATCCGACTCCAATCCCTTCTTGATCCTCTCGATCATGTCGGCCTGAGAGGAGCTCATGGCCGCCAATTCCGCGCGTCGATTGAGGGTGTCGGCAACGACATTCATCTTGCCAGGCTTGTACTCCAGAACGTAGTCGAACTCCGCCATAAAGTCTTGCCACCTTGCTTTCTTCGGCGAGAGCTTCTTCTGCGTCTCGAAGTAACTTGTCGCGACGTTGTCTGTCTTGATGTGAAATCGCGACCCGAGGAGGTAGTGCCGCCATGTCCTAAGGCAGTGGATCACCGCGGTCATCTCCTTCTCTTGAACGGCGTAGCGCCGCTCCGTGTCGTTGAGTTTGCGACTCTCGAACGCCACGGTGTGCCCCTCCTGCATAAGAACTCCTCCAATGGCATAGTCAGAAGCATCTGTTTGTACCTCGTAAGGCTTGGTGTTGTCTGGCAGGGCGAGCACCGGTTCCTCCGTCATGGCCCTCTTGAGGGTGTCGAACGCTTCCTGACATGTCGGCGTACACTCCCACTTCACATTCTTCCGGAGGAGATTCGTCAAAGGGGTCGTCACATGTGAATACCCCTTGACAAACCGTCTATAGTAGTTCGTCAGGCCAAAGAACGAACGCATGTCGGGAACCCGCCTGGGCGGCTCCCACTCCATGATGGCTCGAATCTTCACACCATCCATCTTCAGCTTGCCACATCCGACGATATGTCCCAAGAAGTGCACTTCCGATTGAGCGAAGGCACACTTCTCCCGTTTGACGTATAGCTAGTTCTGCCATAATACCTCGAACACTTGCCGAATGTGCTCGATATGCTCCTCCAAGGTGCGATTGTAGATCATGATGTTGTCGAGGTATACAACTACGAACCTGTCAAAGAATGGTAGCAATACCTTATTCATGAGAGTGCAGAAGATCGTTGGGACGTTGGTGAGGCAGAAGGGCGTCACGAGGAACTCGTAGGAGCCGTATCTTGTGACGCACGCCATCTTCTGCACATCATCTTTCGTGATTCGGATTTGCCAATAGCCCGAACGAAGATCCAACTTGGTAAACCATCTTGCACCGCCAAGTTGGTCGAACAAGTCTGCCACCAAGGGGATGGGGTACTTGTTCTTCACCGTAAGCTTGTTGAGCGCCTGGTAGTCGATGCACATCCGAAGGGAACCATCATGCTTCTTCTGAAAGAGTACCGGGGCACCATATGGAGACTTCGAGGGCCGAATGTATCATGCATTCAATAGTTCGGTGAGTTGCTTACGGAGTTCTGCGAGTTCCGGAGGGGCTAGCCGATAAGGGACTCCATGAGGGGGCTTCGATCCTAAGACCAAGTCGATGACATGGTCTACTTCACGCTTCGGAGGCAGCCGCTTTGGAAGCTCTAGGGGTATAACGTCCGCAAAGCCCTCAAGAGTTTCAAGGACTTTGGGAGGTGTTGGAGTGGAGGGCGCCGGATCTTTCAATATGGCGGTCGCCAGGAAGGTGTGCTTTTGTTTGCGCAACCCCTTCGTCACTTGCATGACGGAGAGGGTCTTCTGCTTGAGATCAACTCCCGACCTCACGGAAACGTTGTAGGGTCCCTTGGGTTCGAAGATGACCATTGAGTTGGTGAGCGGGATGACACATGCAGCAATGTGTCGCAGAAAAGAGATGTCCGCCACCACTTCGTAATCGTCCACTGGGGCCACCATCACGTCGAAGTTTTCCGACCACTTGCCGATGCGAACCTTCACTCCTGGAGAAATTCCTATGGTCGAGATAGACTTCGCGTTCACCGTCTTGAACGTGGCGTTAGTTTTCTGTAGTGGCAGCTTCAGCTTCTTGGCGGCCACTTCTGACACGAACAACTCCGATGCTCCCGTGTCGATGAGGGCATTGAAGTCTTGCCCGTTCAACTCGATGTCCGCATAAAGTCGAGCGGCCGATGAAGGACCCTTCGAGGCATTGATGGCGTTGAGGATGTGCATCGAACTGAGGCATGCCTCCTCCTTCTCCTTCTCGTCGGGGCAATACATAGCGTTGATCGTCGTCCTTTGCGGACAATCGCTTATCCAATATGGACCCTTGCAAATGTAACAAGGCTTCGGCGGCTTTCCGTCCTTTTTGAAATGGTCATTATTGGGCCTCCTGTCTTGGTGTCCCTTTCCTTTGTCTTGATAGTGCGGCTTGCCTCCTTGCGACTTTGGCTTCTCTCCCCCACCATAGCCCTTGCCCAGAGCTTTGGTGGTGGAGCGCTCATTTTGGCATACTCCACGAGCGACTCACAGCAGCGACTAGCGAGCGGAGGTTGGGGCAATCTCGTCGCTCCAACTCCGTCCTAGCCCATGGCTTCAAACCCTTCACGAAGACCGCCAACAACGTGTCTTCGTCCACCTAGGAGTTCTGTAGGCGGAGCTCGGTGAACTCTTTCACATACTCCTTCAATGTGCCCTTCTGGCAAATGTTGAACAACGCAATCTTGGCCTCCAATCCCGATTTGGCAGGGTAGAAGTAATTCGTCAGCTGCCTCTTGAAGTCGTCCCACCTCTCAATGGGCTCGACGTTGCCACGTTCCACATCGTCGCAATGGCACCGCCATCATAAACTCGCCGCATCTTGCAAGTAGAAGGATGCAGTCTTCACCATCCTCGCTTCGGACGTCACGTCCAAGGCCTCCATGTACCTTCGGACGTTCCACAGGAAGTCACTGATCTCCTTTGCCGATCGCTCGCCTTTGTAGGGCCCGGCTTCGGCACATTAATCTTTGCCTCATACGGGGCGGGCGTCTCGGGACGCCGTCCATCTCCATAGTGTCGCTTGAGTTCTTCCCGCATGGTCTTGAACTCTTGCTCCATCTCGAACCGCATGTTGAAGAGACCATTGTCCAAGGTCTCCCGCATGTCCATGATCGTCGCCTCCATGGACTCTAGCCGCGTATACAACGGCGTCATCTCGTCCCGCACCGTTGCGAGATCCACGATGTTCTCCAACTCCCGCTCATGCGTTGCGAGTTAGTCTTACATCTCGCCCACGTCCAATTGGAATTGGTCGAGGCGTTGCTCGAAGGCGGACAAGGTGTCCTTCGAGCGGGCGCGCCCTCGCTCGGGGCGGCCCTTCTCCGGTGCGACGGGTTCATTCATCATTTTCGAATTCGACGTCATTTCTCCTTGATCGTCGAACGCCAACTTGAGCGGTCCTAGAAACGCTGTTCTGATACCAACTTGTCACGGGATCATTTTTCGCTCGATGACCTGTGCGGCGCCTAGACGTGCCCAACGTCTAGGCAAGCTCTTTTGAATGCTTTGCGAAAGCGTGCTTATGCCACTTTTCGAATGCCACAGTTTTTTAGACGCTCGGTCCCGAGCGGCCGCTTCTTCGGTGGAGGCGTTCGTAAATGAACGGGCACCTCAGCGGGATGCTCGATCTATTTGGGATGCTCGATCTCTTTGGGACGCTCTTGTGGGTTGCCACCCCACGCTCGAGGCACAGTGCTAGATTTAGGAAAGCTTGAAATCTTTGTTGAATAAATAAGAATGATTACAAGACTTCGGGAGAGGACTAGCGGGTCTCCCCTAATATACCGCAAGCCCGGGAGGCCTATATGCGACGTGTGATGTGGAGAACAAGCTAGGGGTGCACTTTTGAAGAGTACAGAAATTATAAAACTGCCACTATCACATTTGGAAATAAAACTAAGTACAAAAGTGGGTTGAAAAAGGAAAATTACATGAAGTAAGATAACTCGACGTGCCCCGGGAAAAGCCCCGGGACACGTGGAGGCAGAGAGCAGCGAGTTTAAGAAAACGGAGAGCAGCGAGAAAGCTGGCTAACCTCCCGGTCTGCTGTAGTCAGCCTCACGGTGTGCCTGACTGGGGGAAGCGCATGAAGCGGAAGATGATTGAGTTGATCGATCTAAATCACTAGCACCTAAGGAACCACTTGAAACATTATTCCGCGCCAACCAACTTTGATTTAGCCCGTATAATTTAATATTGAGCGATGTATTTCGGAACGACTTATCACAAAAAAATTACATCAAATGACCTCCAACTTTAAGGTTTCCTTAGCGATACCCTCCAACTTCACTTTGTAACACAAATGCCATATATCTTTTATCGCGTTTCACCCGATGCTCTCTTTACTTAGGATAGTCGGATTTCCGGTTTTTCATCGACGTGGCATCCACGTGGCCATCTCCTCTCTCCTCCACGCAAATAGTCATTCGACGTGGCATGCTCCGACGTGGCACATAAAATTACACCAATCCCCTCTAACTTTAAGGTTTGCTCATTGATACCCTCCAAATTCACTTTATAACACAAATGCCCTTCATCTTTTAATACATTCACTGGGTAAATTACACCAAATGCCCTTCAACTTTCAAGTTTGCTCAGCGATGCCCTACAACTTTACTTTGTAACAATGATGCCCTCCATCTTCAAACTTATTGCATGGAATGCCCTCCAGACTGGGAATACCCAATTTTCCGGTCGGTCTACTAACATGGAGATGCACTCTCTCCGCCACGCAGGAGAGGCATTCGACGTGGCACCGCCACATCAGTAAGTTAATAATAAATAATAATAAAAAGTATTAAAATAATAATAATAAATTTAAAAATGATAAAAAATATATTAAAAAAATATTTATTCTCTCTGCCAACGTCCTCGCCGGAGGAAAGAAGAGGAGGTCATTTTTTTAATATTTATTATTATTATTTTAATACTTTTATTATTATTTATTATTAACTTGTTTATGTGGCAGTGCCACGTCGAATGCCTCTCTTGCGTGGCGGAGAGAGTGCATCGCCACTGGGAAATCGGGTATTTCCGATCAAGAGGGCATTCCATATAATAAGTTTGAAGATGGAGGGCATCACTGTTACAAAGTGAAGTTGGAGGGCATCGACTAAGCAAACTTGAAAGTTCAAGGGCATTTGGTGTAATTTACCCGACATTTACCCGATGTCCTCTTTACCTGGGACAGTCGGTTTTCTGATTTTTTATCGATGTGGCGTCCACGTGGCCATCTCCTCTCTCCTCCATGCAAATAGTCGTCCAACATGGCATGCTCCGATGTGACACCACATATTAAATCATCTTACTTACCGTAAGTTGACTCACTCACTATTAAATTATTTCCTTATTTTTCTCTTTGCCGTCATTCGTGTGAAACTTCCTTCGTCGTTCGCTCTCTTTCGTCGTTCGCCTCCTTCATCGTTCACCTTTCGTGTTCGTCGGCCACCGTCTTTGTCCAAATTTGTGTAATTTTATGTGCATTTGGTGACCAAATTTTAAAATTGAAGAATATTTGGTGTAATTTTATGTACCACGTCGGACGATTATTTGCGTGATGAAGAGAGGAGATGGCCACGTGGATGCCACGTCGACGAAAAATTGAGAAACCGACTGTCCCAAGTAAAGAGGATATCGAGTGAAATGTGGAAAAATTATACAAAATGCCCTCCAACTTTAAGGTTTGCTCAGCGACACCCTCCAACTTTACTTTGTAACACAAATGTCATTCATCTTTTAACGTGTTTCACCCGATGTCCTCTTTACCTGGGATAGTCAGCTTCTTGATTTTTCATCGACATGGCGTCCACGTGGTCATCTCCTCTCTCCACCATGCAAATAGTCGTCTGATGTGGCATGCTCCGACGTGGCACATAAAATTACACCAATACCCTCCAACTTTAAGGTTTGCTCAGTGATACCCTCCAATTTTACTTTGTAACACAAATGTCCTTCATTTTTTAACACATTTTACTCGATGTCTTCTTTACTTGGGACAGTCGGTTTCTCGATTTTCGTTAATGTGGTGTCCACGTGGCCATCTCCTCTCTCTTCCACGCAAATAGTCGTCCGACGTGGCATGCTCCGACATGACACATAAAATTACACTAAATGCACATAAAATTACACTAATTTGGACAAAAATGGCAGCTGACGAACGCGAAAGGTGAATGATGAAGGAGACGAATGACGAAGGAGATTTCACATGAACGACGATAAAGAGGAAAATAAGAAAATAATTTAACAGTGAGTGGGTTAACTTACGGTAAATAAGATGATTTAATATATGGTGCTACGTCGGAGCATGCCACGTTGGATGTCTATTTCCATGGAGGAGAGAGGAGATGGCCACGTGGACGCCACATCATTGAAAAATCGAAAAACCGACTGTTCCAAATGTATTAAAAGATGAAGAGCATTTGTATTACAAAGTGAAATTGGAGGGTATCACTGAGCAAACCTTAAAGTTGGAGGGCATTAGTGTAATTTTACGTGCCACGTCGAAGCATGTCACGTCGGACGACTAGTTGTGTGGAGAAGAGAGGAGATGACCACGTGGATGTCATGTCGGCGAAAAATCGAAAAACTGACTATCCCAGGTAAAAAGAGCATCGGGTGAAATGCGATAAAAGATGAATGGCATTTGTGTTATAAAGTGAAGTTGGAGGATATCGCTGAGCAAACCTTAAAGTTGGAGGGCATTTAGTATAATTTTTTCAGTGAAACGTATTAAAAGATGAAGGTCATTTGTGTTACAAAGTAAAGTTGGAGGGTATCGCTGAGCAAACCTTAAAGTTGGAGGGTATTGGTGTAATTTTATGTGCCACGTCGGAGCATGTCATGTCAGATGACTATTTGAGTGGATGAGAGAGGAGATGACCGCGTAGACGTCACGTCGACGAAAAATCAGAAAATCGACTATTTCGATAAAGAGGTGAAACACGTTAAAAGATGAAGGACGTTTATGTTACAAAGTGAAGTTGGAGGATATCACTGAGCAAACTTTAAAATTGGAAAATATTTGGTGTAATTCTTTTGCTTATCACCCAGCGGAAGATAAATTAATTATCAGAAACTGCGTACAATAATATGGTCTCTGACACTAGTGGCAGGAGAACGGCGCCATTAGCCTTTGTATAGTGTGTATTGAGTCACTCTTATTCCTGCTTTTCTTTTATTGAATTGATTCAGTTGAATGCATCGATGTCTAATGACGTTATATATTAAGGTAATACATCCTTATACGAGCTACTTATTTGATAGCAAATTAATAACATAAAGTAAACTCACAATATTCAAAAGTCACTTTAAAAAGGCATTGCAATAATAGCCGCAGATCAATACATATCCAGGAATATTACAACTTTTCCCTTCAAAGAACTAAAGGATGGCCATCATTGAACCCAGCATCAATGATGTCAAGCTGCCTTTGTCCCAATATAATGATTTAATGTTCACAAAGTAAACTATCTTTTTTTTTCTCATTGTAACTAGCTCAACTATATTTTTTTTTTACTAGAAATTGTATTTCTAACTGAGGCAATGCTCATTTCTGAACACCTGCATAACAAGCAATTGACCAATAAAATTGCTCAAATGAAAGCAACTACATCAAAGGCAGTTTTTTAAAACATGATGTGCAAGCAGATTCAAGGGTCCAGTGGAATTAATGCTTGTGTATGATATGGTCATTTTCTCCTCTATTTTCAGGAAAAGGTCTCCTTCATGCGTGTATACAAATAGGAGACTTCTCCTTCCAACCATTGAATGTGTTTATTTGCTTCGGGTTCATGCACGTATTGACCTGTTGAACCATTCAAAATTAAGACTTGATCGTTTTGTATTGACGAATTTAAAACAATAATTTACTTGCTTCTTGAAACAGGGATGAGCCCATAGATTTTCTTCTCAAAAGAAGGTGTTCTTGTCAACCTTCTATCCTGGATACCACCAACAACACTATGATAATGAACACAAGAAAGAAGATTCATGTTGAGTGAAAGACCTTTTTTTTATTTTTTTTGGATACCCCTACGGGGTCCCAGTGTCCAGGGCACAAGAGAGGAGATTAATATTGAGTGTAAGACTTTGGAGAAGAAGATTAGGCACTGTTGATTGGGCACTGTAGCTATCAATAGCATACGACAGTTCAACAAGAATAAAGCCAACAAGGAATATAATAAAGCCATGTAGAACAGTACAACTTCTATTTGATACCCCTATAAAGACAAGTATCTCAGTTATATAAGTAGACAGCCCTTTCATTTCCGGGCATCAATTGCCCATTGATTAATTGTTCTTGTTCCCTTTCTTGGTGGTCAACTTACATAGAGTTTCATAGCAACGAGATGGCCGGAGGCGGCGCCATCGGAATCGGCATGGACTACTCACCCACGAGCAAACTGGCGGTCCAATGGGTGGTCGATAACCTGGCGGAGGCCGGAAATCATATCGTGTTGATCCATGTCATGGCCAACAAATCTGATCATCGCACACACAAACAGCTGTGGGAGGAGACAGGATCTCGTATGCATATCCATTATGAACTGCATGTCATTTGCTGCTGCTGTTTGTTGTTGTCCTAAGGCATAATTTTGAATCTGTGCAGCTTTGATTCCTCTTGGCGAGTTTAGAGAGATGAACCTGGCAATGCAATATGGACTCAATCCAGATGAAGAAGTGCTGGATATCCTTGAGCATGCATCAAAGACCAAGGAGGTATTTTCTTAGCTGATATCATTTCTGTAGTCAACGCTACAGGTTCACCTGTATCTATACAAAGAAGTATGGAATCAAATTGGAGATTACGTCTTATGTTTGAAAGATGACATTCTGACAAAATACTTTGCACAAATGTGATAAATAGTTATGGTTTACAAAATTATTTGGTAATTGGAGGCAGATAAAGGTGATGTCAAAGATTTATTGGGGTGATCCAAGGGAGAAGATCTGTGACGCAGTTGAGGATCTAAAGCTCGATTCACTTGTGGTTGGGAGCAGGGGCTTAGGAGCCATCAAAAGGTCAATGGCTATACACGCTTCAGCTTTTTCTTTTAATATCCAATCCAAGTAATTATGGTTGATCCCTTGAGACTGTTTTGATGCAGGGTGCTGCTTGGGAGCGTCAGCAATTATGTGGTGCTTCATGCTTCTTGCCCTGTTACTATCGTTAAATCAAGGACTTAGTAGCAGCTTAAGATGGAGAAGAAGGCTTTATGAATCGCACTATTGCAAGACTGGCTCTGTTTATCTTGTTTCTCCCAGAACTCCACCACCATTTTTTCGTGCCAAGAATTCAGAAGTTTGTGCTCATGTTGTGATCTAGTGTGGCCTGTGTTTCGTGTGTGTGTGTGTTATCTATCCTGCCTTTGCATTTCTTACCTATCAGCAAAAACGTTGTAATCTGACTTGTTTTGTAAAGCAACTGCTGACCATTCACGGACTCTGAAAGCCTGAAATACTGCTACTATCAAAGTATTATGGATTGAACTCAGTAAAATCAAATCTTAGTATCTCAACCAGTTTGTCTTTAGAGTAGGTTGGTTGAAATGCGATCATGTACTAAACCGGTTAGATTATGCTAAAACACTTCCTCTCTGACCTGTCCGGCTGTCTTCTTTTGTGCTACTATTGAACGAAAAATAGGAGGTCAAGATGGTATCAGAACATTGATACAAGTTGACACTGGCTTGTTACTAAAAAGTTTCTTCCTAAAAAGGGGAAATTTTCTCAATTCGATTACGTGACTTGCACTATTTACCTGACTAATCTGGTTTTCTTTTCTGTTGAGAAGCTCAACAGAGTATTATTTATGTACCAAGCTGAGGTAGACACAGAATGGTCATAACCCATTCATCATCTCCCATACATTTTAATGGACCATCAGGCCTTCCCCCATTAGCACGATGTAAAACATCTGGCTAGTGTCACTAACAATGGTTCATTAGTTCTGATCAACTAATTCATCAATGAAAAACGAATAAGTATTGGTTCTGCATTTGTCACCTGCACACTGGGCTAACCGCATTCAGATTTTCGTATTGTGATACCTAATGTTGAATGATAAACCTGGCAGCATATGGGTGGTGCATGCGAATATGATATTCATCTACTGCGTCCGGACATGATCATATTCAATTGATTCCGGTGGGATGAATTGCACAAGAGAGGCTCACCAAAGTGAAGCTTTTGATCTGTTGCTCCCCAGCTCATTGGTCCATAACCACTTTTGAAGTGGATATGTCCCTTACAATGTTGAACAGTGGACGCAGATAATACCACAAATTTGGCATCCAACAGTCTTGTGTGATACTGCATCCCTGCATAGAAAAAAGACATTGTTGCAAGGCCACTTGTTAATTTTGAGATCATTCTCAGTATGTAATTGTCAGAAAGCTAGTAAGGTATCTTTCATTCTCAAATTCTGCAAGCTGTGGCACCAGTTCAACAATGGCATAGTAATCAATCACTATGAATTACACCACAAAAAGGAAACCATTCTGATGTATTTATAGCCAAATTCCGAAAACAATCACTACGTGTGATTACAGAATTTGGAAAATACTGTTTGATAGAAAAACACCAAGTTTATCTGCAAACCAGGCAACGTAAATTGATCAGTCTATACAATTACCACCAAGCGGTTCGCGAACAGAACTAGAGAAGAAATTGAAGTGACGACCAAGTTCACCAGCAGGTGCCTCCTCTCTACTAGAGTGAAGTGAGTATGGGGATGAGGCAAACCAAGATGACAATGGCCGCCAGAGCCCAAACCAAGTGCGAGCATTTCCTATTCCTCTTCTTCAGAGCGTTGGCAGACTTCAGCCGGTCGGTTCCGCCGCTGATGTACTCCTTGGCACGGACCACATTGGCCTCGATGTCGTCCAGCTTCTCCTCCTGCGCCTCCACCATGATGGCCATGTCGAGGAATATCTGGTGCAGCTGCGTCAGGCTCCTCTGTATGTCGCTCACAGCCTTGTGCCGCTCCAGGAGCTCCAAGTCCACTCGGCCCTTGTCGTCCAGCATTCCGACTTGGCTGCGGCCCGCGAGCATCTTCTCCAGAGCCTCCTCAGTCGCCGCCTCGCCCGTGGCGTTGTAGTACCTCCTCTTGAGGCTCTCCTTGTGCTCCGACAGGATCGTCTCCCGCAACGACAGGAAGCCGCTCATCATTTCCCGGAGCTTCGCCCTCACGCCGGCGGTGATCGCCGTCCTGGTGCGGTCGACGGGGCTCCCCTCGGCGAAACAGGGCCCCAGCGCGCGGTTCGCGGCGTTGGCGCGGTCAAGGGCTCCCAGTCGGTTCTTGATGGCGTTGGCCTTGAGGAGGATGTCCGCGACGTCCGCGTCCATTCGGTCCCTGAGGCCGCGGAGGAGCTTCCCGCTGTAGGCGCCCCGGGACTCCTCATGCAGGACCTGGAGGTCGACCAGGAGGCCAGAGACGTCACCCATCTCGGACTGGACGGCTTCGATCTCAGCGAAGAACCGAGTCAAGTTCTCCTCCTCAGCGCCGGTGAGGCCGGTGCCGGCCTCGAGATCGTCAGCATCGACGGAGCCTGCCTGCTGCTTGAGTTCTACATAGCTCTGGAAGGATTTCGTGAGCAGGTCGTTCATCCTTTTCCGCAAGCAATTCGTCTGCGCAAAAAACAACGTTAAAACATGAATGATTCACAAGACCTTTCCGGAAAACGAAGCAAATCGATTGCAGCAAAATAATCACAGGCGAATCGGCGTCGAGGCGAGCAAGAACACCAAGGCGAAATCAAACAAGTGCGATCGACGGCGCGATAGAAGGTGGTGAAGGGTTTTAGTAGAAAGCAGAGAAATGGAGTTGCACCGATTCGAGCGAGCGAGAGCGGCGAGAAATTTGGGGGGAGGTTGGTTTTTATTTGAATTCCATGGGACGTACCTTTCAATTCCAACGGAAAATGGAGGATGGAAAAAAAAAGATGCATTTCTTTATAGCCGTTGGCTTGTCAATATCATTTATTTTATTCTTAAATATCTCGTTGCATTTTAAGAAAACGTCTGTTCAACATTTATTCTTTTCAAAAAACAAACTTTCAAAAATCAAATACGAATTTGATCAAGTTGAGTAGTGTATTTTTACAATTTTAGAACAACAAGGTTTCACTCTTTAAGTTTCAAGTTTCAACCAGGTCGAATATTAATCTTAATAAAAATTTCGATTTTGAATTCTCGCATCAAATATTTATTTCCGAGTAATTTTGGTATTTGATCTTTTAGCACTTTGTGTTATTCTCTAGTATTTTGCTAATAATTGCACACATTTAGCACATTAAAATCTAGATCCGTATTAGGTCTAACTAGTTTTCCCGTCGATATCTAAAAAGTGATGTTGAATATTCAACCCGCATAATGCTATTGTGCAAACGCTATTGAGCACATTGAGCAAAAGTTGAAAGATTCATCGAACTCAATTAATTTGATAAGATCATCCCGAATTACGTATAACATTCTACATTCACAAAAATTTAAACTCGAAATCACGCTTAAACAAGAATAAGTAACTTACCACTCAATCCGACCCTATTGATTAAGTCTAACTAGTTTAATGTTCGATTATATAGCCACGATAGATCTATGAATTAAATTCCAAATCATTGTAAGAAAGTTGCTTAGCTTTCCCCTCCAATTCCTGTGTTTGAAACTTAGATTAGTTAAGTTTAATCGGGAAATCATACTTCTATATCAAAATTGAAAAATTGCAGTTTATTATGATTAGAATTACACCAGTTCTTGTACAATGTTCAATTACCTTCAAGAGGTTCACATGTCATAAAAATAATTTAAGATTTTTCTAACACACGAGTACCAGAAATTTTCATTCGGATCTTGCCTAAGAACAATGGCACTTGGAGATGAACTTCCGGTGTGAGCACCTTACATCGTTGATCCTTTTTGACAGAAACAGGATGTTCATTTGGTCAGGAAGATTTTAATGTTTCAGATGGCATTAAGCTTTTTTTTCTTGGGGTCACGGATGACAATTATCCTTACAAGTCACACAACTCAACCTCCTGAGAGCATGGGCGATATACTGCAAAAGTGCTATCGTTGGAGAAGGAACCTGGATTGAAACATGTGGTTCCGGCATAATTGTAGACCTTCTGCTCACTTCTGTCCCCCAAAACAATCTACAAGAATTAGAGCACGAACACATGAATTACCAAATAAGCTGGCAACACTACGGAAGCTAAACAAGAATGGCACAAGATTATACTGTATGTGGTGTTGGATAAAGCCGGAGGCAGTGATCATAGTTCCAAATGATAGGCTGCACAGTCAGCGGCAACGGGCACAGATGACTTTGATGAGTGATAGTGGCGACAAGCTGCTTAGAACACATGACAAAAGAATGAAAAAATAACAAAATTCTGATACTGAGAACCCAACAAGAAGGCGCCCATACCAACAATTGAAGAACAAAGGAAAACTCACATGTTCGAAAGGTTCATGGGTTTCCTCCATTGAGGGAGGAATAAGAGATGATCGCCGCATTCTATAAAGAAGATCTTCCCGGAAAAAAACTATCTCTTGTGTGTAAAACTTCACTCTGTTCTTGAAAGAAACTTCAACTTAATACTTCTTTAGTAAGTGATCCAAGATAAGTAGATGATGACTCAAGATAAAAGCATGTAGCAGATGACCGAACAAAGTGTATCACAACGGTTTTCACTTTGCATCAAACCAAAGCAAACAAACAATACTTTGGCAAATGCTATTTTAGAAAAATCTTGTGGATCAATTTATCAGGCATGGAACTTCATGAAGTCACATGATAATATCATCTGAGGAGCATTATGCCAGTTTTTTAGAACTATTATGCTACAGCACAAGCATAAAAAGAGTTTTCAATGTTACCTCATCTATAATGGTCTAGATGATAGTTATGGAGCCAACAATTACATGGTAGAGAATATTATATCTGCTTAGCTTAGAAGTCTAACCTGCAAGGGTTGCTAGAGAATATTGCATTGGGAAGATGCTTCTGCAATTCTTCAGTTAGATACTTTGGTAGGGCACACCTAGGAAGAACTTTGGATGGACCTGAAATAAGATATTGTTTTTTTGCAATTGACTTGAAAAGCATTACAACATCAGTAACTAGATTGCTATGTCATAAATATAGTAATAGGTTAATAGGTGTGTGCTTACAAGTTATAATAACATGGATAATGATGACATATCATGATTTACTTGATCCAGTTTAGATTAATACAGAATGTTTGACAGTTGAAAATACCACAGATCATGAAACAGTGAAAAATCTGAAATGTAAACAAATTCAGGATACCTGCATCACCAGGACCTGGAATGAACAAAAATCTACTGTTCTCCTTTATTTTTGAACAAACTTCAATAATCTCCCCGAGCTTTGCAAACTGCATTCTGCATGATATTCATAGTTAGTTTTTATATTTTTCCCATTCTATTTGGAGATTAAAAAGCTTCCATTCTAAGAAAGTGGGGAGCTTTACATAGAGCACAATTTACCTAAGTTGTGAAAAGGAATATGAAGAACGATTGCATGGACGAGAGCAGAAATCACCCATCAAAATAAATAAAGATGGAACTACATCCACACTGTTATAACCATAAAAAATCCTGGCTAGTTTTTCCATGGTCTTCTCTATGCAAAAAAAAATGATCATTTTGTGAAAAAGAAGAGAAGCAAAATACATTTAGATGCTTCTGATTCTACCTCATCTTTGTCCAACCAGACATCCGAAAGCACAACAAACATTTCATTCACTGCCATCTTTTCAAGTCCTGACAGCCGCATCTATTGAACATCATAAGAAAAACTTCAAACAACAAATTCATGCTTGATCTTAGTTAAATGAAGATGCCTCATAACAGTGAGAAGGGAGTACTTGAAGGATACATTTTCTTCTGTTGATAGTAGCCCACCACCAAAGAAATCAAGCCCCATACATAGAGACTGTGTGGTTTCTCTATCCTCCAGAGGTGGAAATCCACATGTATTAACCTACGAACAAGAAGTCATCTTGGAGTTATGTTGGAATGTAATAGGTTTGCAACAAAATATAATCATATAGTCCAAATTTTTCAAAAATCAATTTTCCCACAGTGAATTTGGACATAATTTACACATTATTTTTCTACACGAAAAGAAGATCACAAAGCACAAAGCAATCAAATGTCTTTCACATATTCCAGACGAGGGCATTCTGTTCCTTGAATACAAACAATAAGTTTGGCTTCTAGAATATAATGTATCTATATGCTAAGGTACTATTTTGGAGAAACCAGGTTTAATTACAACCAATTCTTAGTTAATTCAAGTTAGTGAAGCAACTTTGCTATGAAAATGGACCTATCTATGGATCCAGATGCCCATCAATCCATCATCATATGTTTACATAAATTTTCAATAAAAAAAAGCAAGTTTCCATAAAAAATCACATTTTCCTCTTAAGTTGTGTCGATATAGTGGATTATATATTTTTAGAAGGGAGCAGGGAGCAATGTTACCTGCAGAACATCGTTTTGCTTACTGGCAATTTGGCTTAACTAATTTGTTCGACAAGTGAGGTTTCAGGTAGTTCACTTTGTGGCCTCCATCCATGTGGTGGCTTTCCTCTATCTTTATATTATACATGTATATATTCACAAAACTTAAAAGTTATAATACTACCAGGATGTCTACCATAGTAAATTTCGCTAAATGCCCTCCAAATTTACATGTTCTTCTAACTCTATCATCCAACTTTACTTTGTAACCAAACTACCTCCAATTATTGACTTGTTTCACCAATTACCCTATTGATCGAGAATAATTAGTTTTCCGATCGTTTAGTTGACAAGGCATGTTATTTTAAAATAAAATATATACAAACATTAAAATAATAATATAAAATTTATAAAAAAAATTAAAAACGGAGCACGTGTGCGCCCCCTCTCCCTCTCTATCTCCCTCCGACTGAGCACCGACCGACAGAAGAGCAGGCGGCGCACCCTCCTTTGCATGCTGCGATCAGTGCATAGAGCAGGAGGAGGCGCCGCCCCCAAGGGGGGTAGAGCCCCTCCCCGTCCTCTACGAGCTGATTGGGGGAGGGCCACCCACCCCCTTCTCTCTTCTCCGGAGAAGAGAGGGGGAGGGGAGGGGGCAGCGCCTCCCCATCCTCTGTGCGCCGCCCCCCTCCCCCTCTCTTCGCCGAAGAACATGGGGAAGGGGACGTTGCCCCTCCCTCTCTACATGTGCGCGATCAGAGCGCGGAGGATGGGGAGAGGCGCCACACCCCTCCCCTTATCTTCCCCAGCGCTAGAGAAGAGAGGGGAGGGGGCGGCGCCCCCGCCCCCCTCCTCTCCTCTTCGGAAAAGAGAGGCGGAGGGGCAGACATGTGGCCCCTTTTTTAAAAGAATATAATTTTAATATATTATTTTAATATTATATATATATTATTCTTAAATAACATGTCATGGCAATTATACGATCGGGAAACTAGC
Source organism: Pontederia crassipes (assembly GCA_030549335.1). Lineage (NCBI taxonomy): Eukaryota > Viridiplantae > Streptophyta > Magnoliopsida > Commelinales > Pontederiaceae > Pontederia > Pontederia crassipes. The sequence continues at coordinate 10,866,206 of CM060183.1, forward strand.
TATTCCGAGTCATGTTAGTTGGTGAAAAAAATTACTAATTGGAGGGTGATATGGTTACAAAAAAAGTTGGACGATAGAATTGGACAAGCGAAAGTTGAAGGGTATTTAGTGAAATTTCGCATCGTTTAAAAAAAGGAGTTGGCTGAACTATGAGTTGGTGATTAGGGTGATCCTTTCTTTTTATGTAATATATATATATATATATATATATATAAAGCAGGATGTCTACAAAAGGTAGGGATCTTTATTCGCCTCAAGAAAATATATTGGATTATGTTTTCATTGATAACTAGAGATGGCTGGCTTTGTTAGATAATTTTGCAGCAAGAACGTTGTCCTCCCTCGCATTTGAAGCAGATACATAAGTGCAACAAATACAACTGCACCTAGTGATAAAGGGAACATCCTGAGCATTTTAGCTCTCAAGCTAACATAAATAGGCATATGCTATGAAACCTTATCCCAATTTCCAAGAAGCTTTCTCCACAATAAAGGCCTAGCAGGCCACAAAAGTGAATGTTAAATGCTGCAAGAAGATTCACAACAAGTGGGCACCTAATGTTTGTGGGTAAGTTTTGGCCGATATGAGATAATATCACATCTATATGAAACTACAAAAAGTCCATTTCTTCACATTTTTGTCTCTGGATTTTGAGCACTGACAAAGTGCTTCACAAGTTAACATTTCATGACTACGAACAACATTTGTCAACATTGGTTTTAACTTGATGTAACTCCGCCTATATTTTATAGCCGGTCCCAAGCCCGGATAAAGGAGGAGGGTTGTGTTAGGCCCCGACAGCCAACATAAAATCATGTCGAATCTTATGAACATGGATCAACGAATAGAGCGGAATGGCGTCGTATGATCCATGTAGCCGACCCCACCTAGTGGGATAAGGCTTTGTTGTTGTTGTTGTTGTTGGTTTTAACTTGATGTCACAAAATGCTATTACTTCTGTAATGATGCATCATGCATTCATCAGAGTTTCCAGCCTATAAGTCTTACTAGTGGCTTGCTATTAAATAGGCATGTATGACAATTGAGCAGATCTTAAACTTTTTATGATTTCATCTCCGTCTGGTACTTTCTTTTGAGAAGTCTCTGCTATGACAATTACACCTAGAATTCCAAGACATTCATATTAAGCACTACATTGAGCTCATTATTTTGATTTTAAAATCCCCTAAGTCTAGATGAATTGTGAAGAAAGAAAATAACCCTAGTGGTCAATACCATTTGAATAACTATTGAACATAATAATACTGCTAGAAAATCTTACCTGGAAAATACCATTTGAAAGCAACTCTCCTTCTGCAACTATTACAGTGTTCTCGACAAAAAAACCTGAGGTTATTTTGTAGAAAACGATAAGGAAGTTTCAACAAAACCACCTTGTTATCCTAGTCATATTGGCAGTATGAAAGTCATTTCAACAAATTAATATTTTGATGATGAACTGTCTGTAGGATCAATCTGAACTTTGTGATAAAATGCATAAATCATATAAATCATGGCTATGCTGTAATACTTGTTTATAGATCCTTTTTATGCTTGCAAGATAAAATATCATGCTCCATTTTAATTAATATCTTTTCATTGCTTTTGGATTTATAACTAGCCAATTGAAAGGATAATATGAATTAAACACATGAAGGATATTGCATTGGATAAGTCGATTGGCATTGCTGCACTAAGATCTTCCAGGAAAAACTGCCCTTCTTCTAATTGAGATATTACACCCATGACCCATCGCCTTCCGGTACATCCAATCAGAGAGAGGATTGGAGTAATCTGCATGCCAAAAAGTCATCAGATGTTGAAACTTTGTTTGGAATGTTTATAGCATGGAAGAATGAAAATATCAAATTTCGTCAAAGAGTATAACCAAATTCAACTCGAAAATAAAGAAGAAACGTGGGTTAGCTAAAATACCTCATAGCTCTCAGATTCAGTTAAACCAGTATCAAAAGCAGGTCTTGAAAAGTATCTATCACGGGAGATACTCTGACGCAACAGATGGTACCTATCCCTGTATAGTGCAGCTTTATCACTAGCATCCCCATGGATCGGCAGCTTCTCTGTGTGCCTACAAGAGACACACAATAGCATATGCTTTGTCATCAAATACAAAAAGGTCCAGCCTTATTACGGTAAGAAAAAAAATTATTTCTAGAGTTATAGTGATATGAAATTGTCTGCCACAAAGTTGACTAAATCAGTGCATAAACGGCAGAAAAGTGAGATCTTTGTCAGCCTTTTACTGAATAGTCTCATGCCATAAACCCTTGAAACAAATACTAAAACTTCCTAAAAAAACGTAGAACCAATCAAAAGGCAAATGGATAACTTTGTGGATAAATCCCGTCAGAAATGGCGATTAAGATTAACATTGTACAAAATTGAGATCTTTGACAAAAACGCTCACTCGTAGAACGATCTTTTGATGGGATCGTATCGATATTTAGGAATAACGAAGGCGTCAATGATCCTCAGCGTCGATCGGTTGCTGGTGCTCGCTACGCTTGAATCCACGGCGGCGTCCGCATCCAGAAGCGGGCTAGCTATTCGACGTATTGCCTCTTTATCCAATATGGACGATTTCACTGTCAAATCCCCAGGCCAGCGCAAAATAAAGATCATTTATGGTGCATTAGGATAAGGATGACGAATAGAAAAAAATCTTACATGATTCCTTGTCGATTTCATCAATGAGGAGGTCAAGGGCTTCATCCTCGGCGTCGGGGAAGCGGGCAAGGAAGGCGAGGGCTTCGTCGAGGGCGTCCACCTTCAGCGTGAAGCCCCGGAGCTTGAACTTGCGCTGAACCTTCTTCCTGGCGGAAGTCCCTGCCGCCACCATGTCAACGTCGCGCGCCGCCGTTAAGATGCGCCGCCGTCCTTGATTTTTGTGGCACTCGATCCGTTCGTGGAAAAAATGGCGGGAATGTTGAGGCGGGAAACGAGAGAGCGAAAATAAAGGAACGTGACGATTCAGCGGGAATATATACGAGTATCAAATTTTTCCAACACTAAAATAAAATAAGCCTTTGAAAAATGGAAAATTGCGGAAAATTTTTTAATTCGAATAAAATGTTGATGGTGTCGAACTACTTTAGAAAGTATTTACGACGAGGTATTATAAGGTCTTTTTTAGTAAATAAAATTTAAAATAAGATTTGTATAATGATGAAGTTAATGGTAAAATTATTAAAATTACTTATAAAATAAGCAAGTTTACTTTTAGTTAGCTTTTCCTCTATTAATATTGTAATAATTTTAGGTCAAGTTTCAAATTATCAATTATAAATCATTCTTCAATTCATCCCATGGAATTATATTTGACACATATTCAAGCTAACCAACTATTTAGCTCTACTTAAAATAATTAAATTTGGTTGGCACAAATAATTTGTTTTAGAAATCTCTATTTAAGTAAAGAGAATTTCGGAGCATTTGACTGGCATCCAAAAAGGAAAATTAAAAATGATTAATAGTATATCAAAAAAATAATAAATTGACTAATTGGCATTAAATTCAGATTATAATGTATCCATAAGAAGATGATAGTGGGACGAAGTTATTTAGCCTGCAGCTCATATATGAAGTTTGAATTAATCCCATGTCACTTTTTTTTTTGGCTATCTTTTCTTTTTTTATTATTAGACCCATAATCCTCACTTTGTAATAAGTGAATTGAAATAACTGTCAAGTTTAATTAATCTCAATTTTCGAACTCTGGAATTATTACCTTTTCAACGAATTTGAAACTAATAAAATAGTATTTGCCTCTAAAACATAATGAACAGTTGGAACTTCTTATTTATTTCTCTAGATAAATACATTTAAATGATTAAATACAATTTATTGCATCTTTATAATTTTTTTTTTTGTCAAGTGATAATAAAGGGAAATTATAATTTAACACGAAGAAAAGAAAAAGGTAAAAGTGAAAATGTTAAGAAAGCTAAACAGTTATTTACCTTCTTTACCAAAACCTCCAAAAGGAGCAAAATAATTATTAATATGCCAAATAAAATAAAATAGTTGTTTCTTGTAACTTAGAAATAAATGCATAAAACACTACAATAAAATTTGACTTAGGTGACGTTTAATAAACGTCACATAAATTCAATTAAACGTCACAAAAATATATTTGTGACGTCTAATAGGCGTCACCTTTTAAACGTCATAAAAATTGCGTTATAAAAAAGTCACAGTGACGTATGTTCAATAGACGTTACTAAATGGTCAAACGTCACGAAAACTCTACATTTTAGTGACGTATAAATGTCACAAAATGTTAAGTATTTGTAACATGTAAACGTCACCAATTGTCATTAATACAATTTAAAGAATTGTTGAAACGTCACAAAAAATATTGTTTGTGACATTTTATAAGCGTCACTAAGAAGTTACTTTTAATGACATTTTATAAACCTCATTTAATGTCAAATATGCAAACTTTAAAACTGTTGAAACATCATAAAACTCATTATTAAAAAGTTTCTAAATATTAATGAGTATATTTGCATCTTAATTCATTATGACTAATATTTATAACATCAAATAATCAAAGTTCTCCAAAATTTATTAATAACAAAACAGTTGTTAAAATGATGTAGCATACATTGTTAAACATTTGAATCAAATGAAGAGTTACAAATCAACTTCAGAAATTAAAAGGCTAGACATTAGTTCGTCCAATTACAAAGGACACTACTAAGAAAATTGATTACAAAAAGTTGCCTCTCCAAGAAAATCCGAGGTATAAAATTCTTGGAACCTGCAACCAAAACATAAATATTAACATTAGTTCCTTCAATAGGGGGACAGACTTCCAATTTATGGTACAAGGTAAATTATATAATTTCTTTTGTGAGCTACGGAAATTGACTAAAAGAATGTTGCTAATAATAATGAGCAAATAAAATAAGAAAAGAGTTACCTACAACAATTGCTTGCAGCTGGGGGTGAGATCCACAAACTTTATACAAACCCTCTTGGTCACCTCTTCTTTTAGGAGCATTGTCTTCATAAGACATTAAATCAAGCATGAATTATTAGTTCATCATAAAGAGAGCTACCACAGTTATCCAAAATCAAAGTAAAAAAAAAAGCTATAAAACTTTCCAAAACAGTCCTGCAATAGAAATAGTAGCATATTCTGCAACATATTTATACAATTTAAGATGAAGACAACAAAATCAAGATAAAAAGAAGAATATTATATACCTTCTCCTTATCCATTTGGCACTGATCTTGGAACATGTAGGAGTATCTTATCAACATAATTATAACACCATGAAGAAGAGAAGTGAAAAAAATATAACAAAAAAATCCTCATCCAAAAATGAAAAGATAAAGAGGCAAATAAGAAAAAACATTGGTTCATCCATTTCGTCGAATAGGTTGCAGGCTTGTCTATAACATATCTATTTGCTACAACATCTCAAACATATTTTTTATGCAAACAAATTAATTTTTCATAACTTAGAAAAGAAAAAATAAATAACCACATCACCCAGAGAATTGATTGTTCTTCATTATTACCTTCTAGTTGACAACTGATTCCTCGAAGTTCGTGATGTGCCAATGGCACATTTCATCGATCAGGATGCATGCATCCAACACATCAAACATGAAAGTCTGAAAAATGGTAAAAATCACATAATAAACTACTATTTCAGACAAGAAATTTTGTATACAAGTAAATTTATTTTCTAATATGTTTTTAATAGACTTCATAGAGCAAGCATATATATACACAGAGTTGCAAGAGAAAAAAAAAACTATTTTCATGGATAATTAACATCCTAGCTAGGCGCCATTAACTGAAGACTTCTACTTCCAACAAAGAAATAAGGGATCAGAAACAAGATTCTTTACGGTCGGCTCTCGCAAAGAACCAGCTGCAGATGCTTGCCAAGACACGAGGAAGCTTGCATTAAGAACCAAAAAAAAGGGAGAAGAAAAGAATTCACCATTTCAGGTATAGTTCAGTTATAATCTGTCCTATCCGGATAATTTTAACTGCTCTCATATGAATCAACATCTTTACAGAATGCTCTCGTACATCATAAAAACACAAAATCCAATTCCTTTGTCCATTAATGCTGAAATATGCATTCCGACTTGCATATTTGTCTAATTTAATATATACATAGTTTGCCAATAAGAGGCATAGAAAATGCAAGGAAAGAAACGAAGTACCAGATAAAAGGAAAAGGTTTTAGCGTCGATGCGATACTAAGTCGATGCTACCGGAGGCAATTAGCATATGACGTCGTCGCTATTTAGATCTTGTTAATGTCGCGTGTTTTTGCATTGCTAAACGACATGTTTCTTGTAGTGCCCGGCGGAGGGGATCCCCCTTGACCTTCTGCAGGTTTATTGACCTAGCAACGAGACCCAGGGTGAGATCACATTTTACTTCAAAGTGTCTTGAGAATTCGATGAATTTTCAATTGAGGTAGAATTCAAGACATTAACAAGATCAAATCAGAGAAAGGGACCGTAAATAGAGAAAATGAACGGGAAAGTGAGATTGTTTTTTTTTTTGGACTTGGCTGGATGATGTGTGAAGGAAAAAAACCTATTTTATACTAATTTAATCGTAGCCCTTGATCCATCCAAGATCCAACGGCTGAGATCACTGACAGCAGGCTGCGACATTGTTTTCGGAGCATACTATTTAACTTGTAATTTACCATTGTATCAATGCCACAAATTCTGCATCAATTAGTTTAAGAATTATCAAGAATTTAAAGAGAGATTCCAACATTAATATTCCAATGTATATATAATATCTTCTTTGGGAACACACCTCATATCTAGGAAACTTCACGGCACACACGTTAATATTTGTTAACTTTCTTATTACAAAAGAGTCCACAATTTAACATAAGTTAAATAAATATACTAGAATAGAGAGAGTTATAAATTTTAATTAAGGTGAAACCTAAACTTTGCAGCGTACCATGGAAAGAAATTGTACTCAACATATTTCCTTCGGGAACTATTAGTTAATTGGATAGGAGTGCACCAAAGGTCAAAATCCAAAGAAGGCGTGCATTCCCACTCTTTCACACACCACTCGCCTTGAGTTAATCCCAATGTTTTCAACCGATTGAAACGGATTTTGATATAATAATATTATTTATAATTTTAAGAGTAATTTAATATATAAATTATTACAAAAATGAATAAACCAATTAAAGAATTTAGTTTAAATAATAGATTACTTTTTATTATTGCTAATATAATAGTATAAATTTAATTTCAATACAAATTTATTGACTAATATATTATTACAGAATTTTATTCTGTTTTCATATATAACTCTCTTTTATTTTAGTAGTTTTCTTTTTGTTATTACTAATATAATAATCTAACTTTAATTTCAATCTAAATTTATTAATAATATATTATTACTTGATTTTATTTTCTTTCAACATATATCTCTTTTTATTTAATTTGATTAATATTTTGTTCCTATTTAGATCTTTCTTTTCTTTTCTTATTTTAAATTTAATTTTTTTTCCTTTTTTCTCTCCTTTCACTTTCATGTGCAAAACTTTCCAATTTTATAAAATTATTTAAACATTCATATGCCCTAATAAATGCTTTTCATATTTTATTATTCTCTTAATAATATATTTCAATTTTTATTAATTCTCTCCGATTACCATCTTTTCTTTTATTTTCTTATTTTAAATTCCTTCCTTTTTTCTCTCCCTCAATCTTCATAACCTTCCAAATTCATTTAAAATAATTTGGTAACTTTAAACTTGAATATCCCCTAATAAATCTTCATAACCTTATTTCCATATATCATAACTTTTGAAAAAAATAATAAAAAATCGGGTTCAACCGGATTCACTAGTTCAACCCAGCTTTTTTGATTTTTTCCAAGCCAATCCGGTTATTCATCATTTCCAATTTTACTAATGAATTAGAATAATGATAAAATATTATTTTTATATAAATAAAAGAGAAGTAATATAATTACACAATTATATTTTTAATTTATTTTAGATATTTTCAATATTTTTTTAGCAAAGTACACGACTCATTTAATAGTTTTGCATGTAAAAAAATGATTTTGATAATTTTTAAAATTATAATATCATAATTATAAAAAACTTTTAATCACGGGACTTAGTACTAGTAATTACATAATATGTAGAGAAATCACTTAGATACATTTCATACGTCCAATTTTTCAAATTTACACGCCTTCAATTTTTTTTTTCCATCAATGTCCATACGCTGTTACGCGTAAACTTGGATGTTGAGTGCATTTACAACACGATCTTTCTTTATATATATAACATCCCAACTACGTGCACCGCGTATACAAATTCCAAAACCATGCCAAGTCATCATGGGACCGGGCTGTCGTTAAACGAGTAGACTTGTACGTATACGCATAGTTCTAATTGCTCGTAATTAAGAAAGGAAAAAAAAGGCCTTATTCCTTGAACGAGACCTAAATCATCATGAATTCAAAGCTATGGATGTATATATATATATATATATATATATATATATATATATATATATATTGATGGTTCTAGCTAATTGCTCGTAATTAAGAAAGGAAAAGAAAGGCCTTATTCCTAGTTGAACGAGACCTAAATCATCATGAATTCAAGCTATATATTGATGTTGTCATCATGGACGTCAAGAATGAGTAAACGTCCATGCAAGTGCAAGTGCTCCTCGATCTCTCATCGACGCCCCGCGCATACATGCATGCAAGCGCAACACACGTGTCCATTAGCAACCCAAACTACACTGCTTAATTTCCAGGAACGCGTCATCGTCACTTTCTCCTGCGTTTTCCCAGAAATCACTCCTGCGCCCGCCATGAGAGCTGACAATATATACACGAATTAAGAAGCACCTACTTACCAGTTACCACCGAAAAAAAAAGCACCTACTTATAGCAAAAAAGTCGAGTTAACGGGATCACGACCAAGAAGGCAGGAGCGGTCTTGTCCTCATGACGAAGAAGAAGTCCAGCGACAGCAGCGGGGGGAAGCAAAAGGCTGTAGAAGATTTGGTTAAATTAAAATCATCAAGCAAATGGAACTTATATTAATATGATTTGAAGTACAACACTTTGATTGGTGGACACACACTAACTATGGAAATTATTTTCTCACCTACACTAAGTATGCACTCATGCACTATTTTATCTCACACACTCAACTAACTTCACTATTTCACTCATGCACTTCACCTCATTACACCTATAGCTATACTACTTCTTGCTTAATGGATGCAAGAGCATGCATTCATGTCTATTTATAAGCAATAAAGCACTTAGTTTCAAAAATAAACCATTAACTATTGGCCAATTGATTTGGAGTGCAGCCAATTATTTTTAGCCACATGGAAATTAATTTTGTGGGCAAAAACTTGTAGCTAAATATTTCTAGAGGTGCTGTTTGTTTTAACACTCCCCCTCAGCACCGACTTAATTCTCTTTTATAGATACTCTTGATATCATGCCGAATTGTTGTCGAAACTCTTCAAACTTGATGCTATTTAGACCTTTAGTAAGTGCATCTGCAACTTGCTCTTGTGTACGTATGTATGTTAACTTGATATCTCCTTGTAACACCTTCTCTCGAAGAAAATGATAGCGGACTTCGATATGCTTTGTGCGTGCGTGGAACATCGGATTTTCAGCTAAGCGAATTGTCGACTGATTATCACAATATAACTCCACTGCTGAATTAATTGACTGATGTAAATCCTTTAGTAGTTGTACTAGCCATGTGCACTCTTGGGCTGCCATTGCACCTGCTCTATATTCTGCTTCCGTACTTGATAAGGATACAGTAGGTTGCCTCTTACTGCACCATGAAATAGCTCCTGATCCGAGGCTGAATATATAACCAGTAGTAGAACGTCGTGTATCAAGATCTCCAGCATAATCAGCATCACAGAAGCCACTTAGGGTACATGCTATATTCTTCTGGTAAAATATTCCATAATCGATTGTGCCTTTGATATATCGTAATATTCGTCGAGCTGCTTCAAGATGAGACTTTCTTGGCTCCTGCATGAATCTGCTAACAACTCCAACAGCATGTGTGATATCCGGACGTGTGAGTGTAAGATATATTAGGCTTCCCACCAATTGTCTATACATGGTTGCATCACTTAATTCTTTTCCTTTAATAGAGCATAACTTTGCGTTTACCTCTGTCGGTGTTGAGATAGGCTTGCAATCAAGCATTCAGAATTTCTCGAGTAGATCTTGAACATACTTCTGTTGACATAAGAATAACCCTTCTTTTGTTGCTTCTACTTCAAGACCCAAAAAGTGTTTCAACTCACCAAGATCCTTCATTTGGAAGCGCGTAGAGAGGTTCTCTCATATTTGACGAATCTCCTTGTCATCATCTCCTGTAATAATTAAATCATCAACATAGACTAGCACGATTGCTAACTTGCCTTCTTGCGCCTTCACAAATAGGCTAGAGTCAACTGGCGCCATTGAGTAGCCACATTGTTTCAAGAACTCCGCGATCTTTTCGAACCATGCCCTTGGTGCTTACTTGAGCCCATACAATGCCGTGGTGATCTTTGCTACTGGACTGAATGTCTCTTCATAATCAAAACCATACTTTTGAGAGAATCCTCGGGCTACTAGACGAGCCTTGTATCTTTTGAGAGATCCATCGGGCTTTTTCTTCAACTTGTAGACCCATTTGCAAGATATAGGTTGCACGTCGCTTGGTTTTGGAACTAGATCCCATGTCTCATTCTGATGTAGAGCTTGGATCTCTTCTTTCATTGCTGACATCCATTTTTGACACTTGGATGCTTCTTCGAATGTGTTAGGCTCCTTTTCTTCGACGTCTTCGATTAGTGCTGCATTTGCATATTTTGGATTAGGCCTTCGTTGTCTGCTTGATCTTCTTGGCGCTGAAGAGTCTTCTTCGATCACTGGATCTTCTATCTGACTTGGCCTTTCTTCTTCAGGAGATCTTTGGTGTTCTCCAATTTGCCACGGACTCTTCTTCTTCTTTGAGGCTTCCTTTTCTTCTTGTTCCTCAGTAGAACGAAGTGTTTCTCTTGTTAACTCGTCGACTTGAACTTGAATATTTTCTTTAATATCACTTGTGTTGGGCAACATTGCATCCTTTGAAGGCCACCAAGATGATGCTTTATCGAACACCACATTTCGAGAAATGTGAATTCGTCCGGTTGTTGGATCACAACATCTCCATCCTTTTCGTTGGCTATCATATCCAACGAATATGCAACGTATTGCCTTCTTATCGAACTTAGTACGAAGATTATCTGTAATGAAGACATAGCAAACACATCCAAAGATACGGAAATGACTCACCGTGGGTTTGGTCTTCCACAAGTTCTCATATGGTGAGACAAATCCAAGCTTTGCTTGAGGAAGCCTATTAATGACATGCGCAGCTGTCTTCATACACTCCACCCAGAATCGTGGAGGTACATTCTTTGCATGCAGCATGCTCCTGCATATATCTATTAGATGACGATTCTTCCTCTCTGCCACACCATTTTGTTATGGTGTGTTAGGACAGGTGAGTTGACGGCGTATATGACATGCTCGTAGATATTCAGAGAATTCCTTTGATGTATACTCTCCACCATTGTCTGTGCGCAAGCATTGAATCCTCTGATCAAGCTCCTTCTCGACCTTCTCTTTAAATTCTTTAAACTTCGATAGTGCTTCAGATTTCTCTTTCATGAAGCCCACCCAAACGTATCTTAAGAAGTCATCAATGAAGGTAATCATATAGCAAAATCCACGGACAGATGGTTGCTTCACGCGACCAAATACATCAGAGTGCACTAGCTCCAATGGTGCCTTGGCTCTGAACTTCGACTCCTCGTAGAGTAGTTGATGAGCTTTACCGAATTGACAACCTGCACAGACAATATTTTCTCGAACATCTAGGCAAGGAAGTCCCTTTACCATGGACTTATTCATCATTGCCTTCAGCCTTTTATAGCTAACATGTCCGAGCCTTACATGCCAAAGATCAGCTGTCTCATTTTTTCTTGTCTTGTCTATGTATGCTTCTTGAGCGGACATTACATAGACAGACTCTAATCTTTTACCTTCCATTATTGGTGGAGCAGTTAGCCTTAAACTCTTATAAACTTTGACATCTTTTGGCCCAAATACTACATAATTGCCGGAAGAAGTAAGTTGAGAAACTGATAATAAGTTCTTCGACATACCCGGCACATGGTAGACATGATCCAGCTCCACCTCATGTGATCCAAATCGAGGAACTACTGTTGCCTTGCCGATATGAGTGATTGGCAATCGAGTGTTGTTTGTCGTCACCACCATACGATCACCTCTATACTCCGACATGCTACGTAGCTTCTCTTCATCTCCTGTCATATGATTCGAACAATCAGAATCAAATATCCAATCATTATGATAGTTAATACCTCTATTGTTCGATGCGATGAGAGCTGCTTCTTCTTTGAAAGGCTCCTCGATACTGGTCATCGCAAGCTCCATTGCTTCCTCAGGTTCTCCTTTGTAGCTGGAGGTGATCTCTTCTATTGCAAGTGCAGCTTCGAGATCTCATTCTTCTTCACTTTCATTATCATGAGAAGTGGCTGCATTTCCTTCCTCTACGCTTGTGCCAACAGTCGCGTGCATAGTGGCCTTTCTTTCCGCAATTATAGCAACGAACATCTTGTCGATGAGATTTCTTCTCCCCTTGATCTTCTTTGTGTGCGCCTCGGTAAGCTCCCCCTCGTTGTGGACCTCTTCCTCGTCCACGTCTTGGCCAACTTTGTTGTCGTGCCTTATGATTTTCTCTGTTGTCGTAATTCTTTACGACTTTCTTAGGATTTGAAGACTTTTTCTTGATGAATAAAGCCTTATCATCATCCTTTATTGAGATCTTGGATATCTGAACATCCAGATCTTCTTGGTTGGACAAGATGCTCTCCATTTATGTGAGAGTTGGTTCTTGTGTCCAACATCTAATAGCAGTGATGAGACTATTATATTTAAGGATGCAAACCATGAATAATAATTCTACGCATTCTTATTTCAGTAATAGCATTTTGTGGGTCTAGCTTAGCAATTTCATCACATATAAATTTCATCTTGGAGAAGTATTGACTCACCGACATGTCACCTTGCTTCATGGAGATCAGATCATTCTCCAAGCGCTGCAATTTTGCATCATTTTTCTTCGTGAAAAGTGTAGCCAAGGTGTCCCAAGCATCTTTGGGTGTCTCTTTGTCTCTAATCTTCTGAAGGAAATCATCCTCCACTGAAGTCGCTAGCACGTACATAGCTTTTCCGACTTTGCACTCCCATTTCTTTAGCTCTTCTGGATTTGTTGACGACGTAGTCTCATTTCCGTTAATAATGCTTCATAGATTTTGCCCTTTCAAATAATACTGCATACGAATACTCCAATTATTATAATTGTTATGGTTGAGTTTCTCTAGGGAGCTTACCGAGGATCCGAAATCTGTCATAATGACTTGGTGAAAACTTCTATATCACTCAAGTAAGCGTAGTCCCGGACTAGCAATCTTCACAATTCCGGATTGTGCATCGGCAGAATTTCTCCTTGATTATCCTCTTTACCAACTTGCTCCAGCAGAACTTCCTCGTGGCTTCTCTTGCACCGTCTCGAACCGACAGAGTCTCCACGTAACTTGCTTTGACAAAACCTCGAACTGACGGAATCACCTCACGGGCCAATCTGCTCTGATATCACTTGTAGAAGATTTGGTTAAACCAAAATCATCTAGCAAATGGAACTTATATTAATATGATTTAGAGTACAACACTTTGATTGGTGGACACACACTAACTATGGAAACTATTTTCTCACATACACTAAGTATGCACTCATGCACTATTTTATCTCACACAATCAACTAACTTCACTATTCCACTCATGCACTTCACCTCATTACACCTACAGCTACACTACTTCTTGCTTGATGGATGCAAGAGTATGCATTCATGCCTATTTATAAGCAATAAAGCACCTAGTTTCAAAAATAAACCATTAACTATTGGCCAATTGATTTGGAGTGCAGTCAATTGTTTTTAGCCACATGGAAATTAATTTTGTGGGCAAAAACTTGTAACTAAATATTTCTAGAGGTGCTGTTTGTTTTAACAAAGGCGGCCAAGTCCAGCCATCTCGCGGTGGCGCCGGCAACGACGGCGCAACGCCGGTGGGTGCCAAAGCGAGGGGAGGTGCTGAGATGCGTCCTCCGGACTATATATCTGCGGGTACGTACTGCCCGCCAGCGGCGCGCGGACTCGGCGGAGTCCCCGGACCTCCCGCAGGCGACGCAGAAGTGTTGACGCAAATCTTACCTGAAGCTAGCTAGCAGCATCGGCGCCCGGGCGCGGTCGTCTGCTTCTCGCCGTGTAAATGATCAGAAAACTCGTATATATTCCGTCGCGTTGCATGCAGCATCAGTTACTCTACTCGATCCTCCTGCTGAGTCTTAACTATGTAGTAAGATTAATTTTTGTAAAATCTTGTACATATATTTGCATCTAGGCGTACATGCATGTAGGGATATAGTTCTTTTCTTTTCTAGATTTCTTGATAAAAGACAACTCTCTCTCTCTCTCGAGCAAATCTAAATATTTGATGGCTACCTCCATGTAATAATGCGCATGCAGTTAAATCCATGAGAGTTGGTTTAACGTTATTTGTTATTCCAGTGACAATGCAGTCTCTGTGTCTAAATTGATATGATTTGGACAAATCAATAATAAAAACGTCCAAATGCAATGAATTGTGTGTGTTATGTATTTGTATGCACGTACGGACGTGTTTTCTGGGTTAGAAAGCTGTGAAAAGTTTTCGAACACGCACAAGCACGATCGAACAATGCTATTGTCAATCAGTGGTTTAAATATTATATATTGAGCTTTGACAAATTGATTGTTCTTTCTGACTTTGTTTTGTCTCCTCTTATCTTATTGTACTTTTCTTCGGTGTTAATTAACATGACGTTGAGAAAGACTTGTAGTATTTTTCGTTGGGTGTGTGTTGGATTGATTAAGTTGATCTAGGTCTCGTTGAAGGAATAAGGATCCAGGAGGAACATCCAGCCAAACCATCCTCGTGCTTATTCCCTAAATTCTTATGACAATGAAAGGAAATTAATCCTTTTACAGATATATATTGGATATTTAACATAGGGCTGTCTGTTATCACATGACGAGGATGTCTGGTTATCTTTATTTCAGAACGTGAAAGTCACTTATATAATTTATTCTCAAGTTACAGCGACAAAGACAAGTTATGTCGTCCTTGGGTCCCGGACAAATTTCATTCTCAAGGATGTTACTTTTGTTCCCAAACTACACTGATCATGTGTAACCAAGTCGTCTCAGTGATCCAAATTGTTTTGCAATTTTGTTTTTCCAGATTGCTGATTGAATTGAGTGGATTACATGGGGTGTGTACGTGTTAGATATGCAAGGTGACAGAAAATGGTGTCCACTGAACTAGTGGTTTAATTTCTCCATATATAATATATTCGTATTTGTGGCACATGGGATTGAGTCAGTCAACCTTCACGCCCAATAATTATTCAAATTATATGTTATGTCCATTGTAAAAAAGCTATGTGATATATGTTGATGGGCTAAACGATCTCGAAATAAGTTTTCTAATTATCAAATTAAGAATACCTCTCTTCATGCATGTCCTTCGCATATAAACTTCTGGGGCAGAGAGAGAGAGAGAGAGAGAGAGAGAGAGAGAGAGAGAGAGAGAGGGGGGGGGGGGGGAGAGTTCGCACAGAGTAGAAGCCAAGCTTGTGTGCATCTGGTTGATGACGAGAATTAACGAGGGAGAGGCGAAGAGGAGAAAAGTGTTATCTTTAAATAGTTCTGGGGATTCATAGATCCAGTTTGGGGCACCTTAAAAATGTAGTAGAAGTTAATTTAGTCGTCTTAATTATTTAATCGTAATTAGATTTGGGTTATCCGATCTGAAATGCTATCGGATCCTTGATTTTTTTTTTGTTACTTTATGTCCAATTATATTTAGGTCTTTAGAGTATCACCTATAACAAAAAAAATGGGCATAGCTTTAGATAAATTTTCCATCTAATTATCACTTCAAAAAGTTTTAATTATTTTGCCAAATTGACTCTTAACTAAGTTTAAAATTGAAGAAATCATGTATATGGATTTTCTTTGCTTGCACTAAGTAAATCCATGTGCAATGACTGTCTGTAATAATAAAAAAAATCAAGAAATTATAACTAACGTACCCCAAATATCAAACTATAGGAAGACAACAAGGTATATATTGAAGACAACAAATCAGATAATCATTTTTTTCTCATCTACTAATATTCTGAGGATCAACCTCGTGATTGTCTTGTACCTTCTTATCTGTGTGATAATCATTTTTTTCCCATCTACTAATATAGGGACAACTTTATTAGGAATATCATGCAGGTCTCTATTGGATTAAAATTTAATATCTCATTAACTATATGTCGTTATTAATTATCTATTTCAAGATTTTATTCTATTTCATACATGTGTAATCAAATGTCGCCTAGCACCATAATATATAAATTAAATTAAATATATTGTCTATTTCGTTGATGCAAAGACATGTGATAACATTGATCACCTTCAAGGATATATAACAGAGAAATGGAAAAAGAAAAAGAAACAAGGGTGTCAGGAATAAAAGTTAATTATAACATGCATCAGCTTCAAGTGTTTATATTAATTAGGCTTGCCAGATCGAATGCACGTGGCGACCAAATTAATTGATGAGTCATGCACGGAGACTGCGAATTAACTAGTACTTAGTGCTAGTGGTGGTCGTTGAGGCCAGGACAGGAGGATCCTAATACATTCGTTTTCTTATATATATGATAAGACATCTACTTAATTAAGTCTCTAATTAAGCTACAAAAATAAATAGAAAAAGGAGTTAGTTGCGTAGATCCGAGCTAACTAGTGGCTTGCATGAACACTGTAACATGCATCTTGAACTCATTATCTATAGCAACCCCTATTTTTCTAGTCATATAATACATATATATATATATATATATATATATATATATATCTTTATTATTGTACATATGGATAATTGAAGGAGAAATTAGAAATGAAAAGGAGGTGGAGTTCATGTGTGGTCCAAAAGGAGAAATCTTCCTTTCATGTGGGTCGGCATCATCAAAATTTGATCTTTTAACGCTTCCATCCTCCACTAAATTAATTACGGCAATGACATTTTTTTTTAACTCCGCCTATGTTTTATAGTCGGTTCCAAGCTCAGATAAAGGAGGAGGGTTGTGTTAGACTCCGACAGTCAGCGTAAAACCTTATCGAATCTCATGAATATGGATTAACGAATTGACGTCGTAAGATCCATGTAGTCGACCCCACCTAATGGGATAAGGTTTTGTTGTTGTTGTAATGACATATTATTTTTTGTTAACGTCAAAATGGAGCATTTCTAGGAGCACCGAAGTTTCCCATGAAGTGTGAATTGCTCGGTGCATTAGAAGCTTCTTCTATTGTCGAGTAGCGTTAGAAGCTTCTTTTATATTTGTACAAATAAAAGGAGTTTTAATTAAGGAAGCAACCAAGAAAGCAAGGCATGCAACACATGAAGACAAGTTTAAAGGAAGTCCGTCCTTTCATGTTGTGGATCATATTTGTACTGACAAGGACTTTATATAATTGTCTCTTACACTCCCGGGCCAAGTTACATTGTTCGTCCTGCGTTCTTGATTTGCAAATCCTTCTCGCCCCCTACCACAAGTAGAAACCATGCCGATTGTTGTTCCGGCCATCCTGCTCGGCGTCATCGACGGCCGAAAGCTCGAGGTTCATCGCCGGAAAGTCTCGTCGTCTGGAATCCATCGACGTTATATTCCGAAGAGAGGGGAAATACTGAAGGGCATCATCAAAGAGTTGTTCCGTTTGCCTCTCTCGCTATTGGGTCTCTCCCATGGGATCCGATACAACTAGAAATATTGATGCTAAATTAGGCTTAACGATATCTGTTTAGCCATGTACTTTATGTGTCTCGAGTACATATTTGGAAAAGCAATGATATGCAAAATGACTAGTTCAAGGCATCGTATAGTTTAATTTGATTTTGGATTATATAGTGAGGTTGCGAAGTATATTTTAAGCGAAAAATAATAGCTCGATCTCTAGCATGATTATATTTGTCTTTATGATATTTACAACTAGTTCACAAAATCATGGATCTGATAACATTTCATTTGTTGTACCGTCGACTTTCTGATAACATATATCACTGTCTTGATATATGCTGATCTTAATAAACTTTGAGTTAATTAATTGATTGGTACAGAAAATTTAAAAAAAAAATCGAATTGAGGATGCGATACGCGTCAAGCTCTGCACAATGGATGTTGACAAGATTGGTTTTGTTATACGTCAGAGGATATCGTGGTTGAAAAAAAATAACTTGTGAAACAAATATCGAAACAATATTAGGTGTCCTTTCTTCGGGCATATATTGTTAATTATAATTTAGCAGATCCTTAATAATATTTAAAATGTTTTTGAAACATTTAAAACTGCGTTATATGTTATAGTGTATATAATTATTTTTTATAATTTGTTATTTTACGATGTTAGTTTTTTGTTTTAAAAACATTGACAGTGACCTTTTATAAACTAGGCCCGTTTTGTTTAGCAGCAATACACTTGTTGCATAGGCATTTGCCGTAAGTGGTCGCCTTGTTGTGTTCTTTTGTTGATGCAAGTTGGATTCAATGATGATGTATTGTGAATTCATTTAAACGAATCCAATAGCTTCCGGATGAGGAAAGTGAGTCATAGGCCCACGTATACATCAAAATGTGTCATGTATGATTCATAACAAATCAATAATTTATGGATGATGGTGTGATTTCTTACATAAATAATTTTACTAATGAATCGAGTTACAATTTAATAATGATTAAGATCATGCATGAGTGTTGTTGTAAAATATTAAGTACTAAATATTTCTCTCAGGAACAAATAAAATACTAAAAGGTTAACAAGGTGACGCGATAAATGAAATAGAAAAATACATAAAAGAAAAACAATCAGAAAATGAAATTTGAATAAAATGGCAAAGGTAATTTCTTTTGACAAAAAACAAGAGGTATAAGAATGTAATTGTCGAAAAGAGATTATATATTTGAGCCGACAACAATAGTAGTAATAAATAATAAACAATGCATAACCTAATCTCGCTCGGAAGACTCTTTCATGGATCTATTTTCTTTCACTGATATTATAGGTCTTTATTCTTACAGGAGTGTTGTTGGAAGGTTTAAAATTCTAGCAAGCATAATCACAAATCAAATATACGGACTGCTCTCAACATTGCCAATTTTTTATATTAATTTTTCCGGCTCAAGTAGCTGGATTTTGTTTTTTGGGAGACGTATTAATAGATAAGCTTTTAATTAGTTTAAGAAAAATATTAAAAATAAGTAAATGTCATAAAGAAGAAAAAAAAAACGTCTTGAGTATGATTGGCGCCAACAACGAATCCTAGTGCGACCATAGCCAACCAAAATCGGGGTTGAGTCATATTTGTTAGATCACGACCGCCGAATAATTTAATGATGTTGATTTTAATCACATTACTATTTATTATATATTTTAAATTAATATATAATTATTTTATTAATTTAATAAGTAAAATTAATATTTTATGCTTGTTCTACGTTAAATTTTTTACATATATATTTTCCTATATTATATTATATAAAAGAGATAATGTATGTTTTGTCCTTAGGCGCGTGAAGTCGTTGTCATCGTGGGATCCAACCCCACGTGCGGGCATCTTGACTTTATGTAGTGGCGCCTTTTCGTCACCACGCCATGCCCTAAAAAAGAATTTTGATTGAATATTACCGAGACAGGTGGATTAAGAACAAATTGTTTACTCAAGAAACAGTGAACCACCAAAAAAAGTTAATCGAATTCCTCGTTGTCAGAAAATAATAATAGGAAGAAGGAGAAGAAGAATAAGTTCATATCGAATTGAATTATTATCCAGAATTAATTTTATTGTTATTACTATTATTAAAGAACTTATGGTATTTTTTATTATATTCTAATAATTGTGAAACAAGTCACATAAAAATATATTTCAATTTTCTTTTAATGAAGAGAGGTTATCTATTGATTAATTCTCCAAAAAAAAGTCCGAAAGCTTGGAGAATTTAGATGACTGATCGAGAATTTAGAAAAGCTTGGAGGAACAAAAACATATTTCAATTTTATGTCAACCTTTGAGGTCTCTCTGAGTAGGAAAGGAACGTGTGAGGCAAAGAGGAAAAAGACGAGTGAAGAAAAGAAACAAGGAAGATTCTTATTTTCCTTTATGCGACTTGAAAGAAGAGAAAATAATAAAAATAAGTTGGTAAATATTTTATGATTGTACAATCGGTCGAGCAGTCGCTAATGAAGTAATTGTATAATTTTTCTTGTGTTTTTTTGGTCTACTGGTCAGTCTCTTCGTGGAGGTTACGTTTATCCCCAAATAAAGAGAAATTAAGAAGAAGAAGAAAAAAAGGGTTGCGCGTGATCGAAGTCCTAATTTATTATATTAAAAACTCTTTTAAGTTTATATATATTCAAAAGTTATTAATTGATTTTAGTTTAAGTTATATCTTAGGATTTAGTCAGCCAATTGAATTAATAAATTGTCTTTTTGGCGAATAAATTGCATTAATATTTACAGTGATATTGCGTTGGGTGCAAGGCCAAAGGTATAGTCTTGTTCTCATTTATTTAATCCACGCTCTAATTTTGCAATTGCGAGTTCCACAATTTTTATTGCGAGAACAATAAAGAAAAGGTATAAAGAACGTTTCTTGGGTCAAGGTGTCTTAGTTCTACAACAAAAAATTGATGCCAAACGGGTGTGTATATAAAAAGAGTAAATACTTTGTATCCAATAAAAAATAAAATATTGTAACGTAAGGGCAATGCTACATTCCTTTTAGTATTCAAGTCAATAGCTTTAGAAATGTCATTTGTTATTTCATTTTATAACACTATTTTATGGAAGGACATGAAAAATTGTTCCAAAAATCAAGTAGCTGAAAAGGTGTTCTATTTTTTTAATAGTATTGGGGTGATTTTTTAAATATCAGCTCCGGTTTCCAAAAGACTATTAGTTTCAAATAATCCATTTTGATGCAACAAAACTGTACTATTAAATTGTTTAACCAGAAGTCATTTTCGTGGATCTAATCCCATCAGATTCAGTGTTTTAATTTAAGATCCAGTAACAACAGGAGAACGCAAACTACACATCACGGGACAGTTGCCTCTCAGCCATGCCAATATTTGTTACTGACATATTTCAACAATACAACATGCCTCTTGGAGGACAAATTAGTCAAAAAAAAACATCCAAGTAAATTCAAAATAGGTACACTAACTACATAATACTATTAGTAACTTTGTGCTGCAAGTTCTTTTTGATGTACAAAATCAACCGTGAAACATCCGACGCAGTACACACAAGTAAAGGATATCCCAGCTAGTCCAACTGCTAAGGTGCACTGAGTAAAAGAAAACAGGAAGATTTGATGCTCGTTGGACAATTGATGTCATATCATATCACTAGATTGGCTTCGTTCTTCAGATTCAATTGTTATATCAGCTAAAACTGCAGACAGTCTTTTATAACACTATCTCCAACTTTTGTGCTTTTGCGAATATGCATGCTTTCAAGCAGGTAGTAAGGTGATAACTCTAGAAAAGGGATCGCAAAACTGTCCATTCACAGGTGGACTGGCGATACAAGAGCCTATTGTATAGTACATTCAAAATGTATGGCGCTGAGATATAAGGACAGAGCTGAAGAATGGTATTTAAGTACAAATGCTGAATGCCAACATCACGTCATGTGACTACCTCATCCTGAAGAAGGATCTCATAGATATCAGTCCTCAAATTCAACTCCTTATCAAGCATGACTTCCTGGAGGTCTGACAGCTCCTTTGCTGACATAGTAGAACTTAATTTTTGGAATCCATCAAGCCATAGTATTTTTGACCTGGAAAGATGATATGGTGAAAAAATTGTATGAAAAGTTCGGAATAAGATAACATTAAGGATTAATGGAAACTCATGCATGTCCAGGACAAGGTGAAGATGATAACAGGATACAAGATAATTGTACCTTCATAAAGCTCAAAAAGAACTCAGTAAGAATATGAGAAAAATATAGCTCTGTGATGAAGTGATGTTATTAATGCATACTTTAAAATGCCAATGAGATCTTCTGCAAGAAATTGAATATTTCGATCAACAATAGATTGATATTTTAATTATGAACGTGTACTTTCCTTTTAAACATGTCAGACCAATATTTAGTAACAACGAAGGAAGAAGCATCTACTATTGAAACTCAAAATATAAGTAATTTACATGCATCAATGTGTTATAATGTCAGGAGTTCCCACACTGAACCATCTCAATTTGTGCAGTATAACAAGTATTAGCTGTCTTTCATATTTTTTTAATTTTTAAAAATTACATATAGTCAAATGACTTCCAGATTTTCCCAAAGAATGACTCAGGCAATTGGAACCTCAGTGAAACAGGGAAAAAATAAAGTTTGGAACGTTGGGTAATCTGATAATATTAAAGGCACTTTATCGGTTAAATTAAAGTACCTTTTAAACAAGTATACTTGAGCTGAAAATGAAGGAATAATGTGTATATCGTGTTGGATGAACGAAGAAATAATCGTTCAAGTGCTTCTATATATAGTTAAAAACGAGACTAGCCAAACCAAGAAAAGTAGCTAGTGATGAAGGGCTAGCTTTTTAATAAAACTACTGAACTAGTTCTTTACTTCTATATCCCACCTATCTTATAATATGAGTCATATATACAATTAAATAAGTTAGGACCTCATGTCTATTTTGGTTGGCCACATGAAGAAGAAACAAACAAACAAACAAACAACAACAAAGCCTTATCCCACTAGGTGGGGTCGGCTACATGGATCATACGACGCCATTCGTTGATCCATGTTCATGCGATTCGACAGGGTTTTACGCTGGCTGTCGGGGCCTAACACAACCCTCCTCCTTTATCCGGGCTTGGGACCGGCTATAAAACATAGGCGGAGTTCACATGAAGAAGAAACTTTATCAAAAAAAACTACTTTTGATAGTAGTGTTCTAAAGATAAATAATTGCAAACCAGTACCAAAGAAAATCATGCCAACCTTAGAATAAACTCTCTTTTTTGCCTGAAAGAGACTGGAGTAGTCATTTTTTGGGGACAATTCCTCGAAAAATTGGAAGAGGATTGAGCTATCATTTAATAATAAAGAGCACAAAATGTACTCTTTTATGTAACATTCCCCACTAGCGTGTGATATTGTCCGCTCTGGGCCTCGGCCCGCACGATTTTCTCAAAACGCGTCACACCTGGTGAAGGACATATTCTCATATATAACCAACATCTCTCCCGTGACTTATGCATGTAGGACTAATCCAAGATATGCCACATGCATCCTTCCCCCCTTAGGGGACTCAACGCCCTCGTTGAGTGATCGCACCCCACCATGCACAGAGACTCACGCGGAGTGGCTCTGACATCATATGTAACATTCCCCACTAGCGTGTGATATTGTCCGCTTTGGGCCTCGGCCCGCACGGTTTTCTCAAAACGCGTCACACCTGGTGAAAGACATTCCCATATATACCCAGCATCTCTCCCGTGACTTATGCATGTGGGACTAATCCAAGGCATGCCCCATGCATTTTAGGGGAAATGCCTTTATTATTTGACAGAATTGAAGGTTGGGAGAAATAATTTTTTATTAACAAAATTAATATACAATTTAGCACACTAAGAATATTGAAGTCAAGGAGAGGTGTCACAAAATAGTACAAAACAAATATGTATTACCATGGCACATAAATCAGTAAATAAAACAAATGTGCTGATCAGATGAAAGGAAGAATGACAATGAGCAGCCTGCAGTAACCGTTTAACAAAACTATACTTAATTTATCGATAGTGCATACCATGGACAAGCATGAATGGCTCTGAAGAAGACACGTTTTGCTGCAGAATGACTACATGCTACATCTGCCTCATAAAAAAGATAAATACGCCATAACAACACTGACTTCTGTAACTGGTAATTTGACAGTGCTTTCTCAAACATGTTGTGGATCCGATGTCTAGAATCAGATTTACCGAATTCAAAAGACAATGCAAAGAGCCACATCACTAGAGACGTTGTCCTGGGAGAGCATAAACAGATGTTCAGAGTTAAATTCTTGTGCATTTCAAAGTAAAGCTCCAAGTTAAGCAGAAAGAACAAAGAAAAGGCCAAAAAGGTCAAATGGTCAAATAGCGAAAATACTGATGCGCAGAACTGATTTTTTTCATTTTATGAAGAAGCAATCTCTAGTCTCCGTACATACATATTTGTGATCAATTAAACAATCTCATGACATAATAACAATGTAAGCCTGCTTATTTATGCTCACAATTTGAGTATCTAAGAACGTATTGCATATAATCAAACACTGAAGTTTAGCCATTCAAAGTGATAGAAAGTACATATCTTTAAAATTTTATAAAATATTTTTTTTAGAGACAATTATCCAATAATTAAATATTTAATTCTTAGCTACTATGATAAGGCAGAAGAAAACATCACATCAAAGTTGCCAGTATCCTGAGCTGGTTAATAATATCTTACAATCTTATTATCCTATACAGGAAAATGATTTCGAACTTAGCTAAAGGATCTAAAATGATCTTTTCAAAAAAAAACATAGGGCCTCTTTTGTATCTCAATCCTAATATTTCATTTACAATATGTTATTATCATTGAATATAAAGGCATCAATCATATTTTCTCTAATTTTATTTCTCCCATTCGACATTCTCACTCATCTCATATCTAACATCATTAAATGATCAACTATTTATCTTACAAATTCACAATTCTAACATCTTCAATCGAAATTGAGCAAGTATACATAAGATTTAAATTAACATGTCATATTGCGGTTAGCTATAAAAGTATTTAAAAATTTTGATCTTTATTTACAGATAGGATCTCACGATCCTCAAGCCCTCTGATCCTAATTAGGAAAGTTTTTTTGACAACCTCAATAATTGTTGAATCTTAACCCAATTGTAAATCATTTTGATCTCTATGTGATACAAAAACTCAAACAATTGGAGCAGCAAAATTGTCCATCTCATATGGAGTCCCGCCCAAGAATGTCTGTATCTGTATTTTAGAACTTAAAAATAGAAATTTGCCCTCTCATGAAAAAAAAGGAACAGAATTTTTAAGTTACTAGTCATCTAGCATCATAAATATCTACATGATAATGATTTGAAGGCTGTTACCCATTTATCTGTTACAAGCTAACAAAACCTATATGAACTCCCACATTTCCATGTGAATTCTGGTGCAATTTCTATCTCAATGTGTGCATTATATTTTTCTTTCCTAAAAGTGGAAAGAATGATGAGGAAGATGAGTACTCATGAAAAATACCGCACAATCATGTATTAAAGGCTGGCTCAGTTGGTTAGCAGGACTGAGCCCCAAGCGTTCGCTGGGAGCTAGTAGCCCCAGGTTCGAACCTTGGAATCGCCCCTTGGCCAGAGAATTAACCTTCGCTGCTCTGTCTTCCCGGCTCCGGATTAGTCAAGTGCTAGTAGCCTTGGACACCGGAGGCCTCCCGTAGACCCGGGCCGGCACCCAAAAAAAAATATCATAAAAGACATATCTGCCAACAAGATGTATTAGCTAACATGAAATGACAATTCCATAATTTTCTCCTTCTTAATCACCTAAGCATCACAAATATCTACATATAATTATTTCAAGACTGTTACCCATTTATCGAGTTGCAAACGAACAAAACCTATATGAATTCCCACATTTCCTTGTGAATAAGGAACTCTGGTGCAATTTCTGTCTCAATGTGTGTATTAACTTTTCTTTCTTAAAAGTGGGAAAACTGATGAGTGAAATGAGTACTCTTGTCACATATTCATAACTTACGATATCATGCAAGACATATTAGCCAACAAGATATATTAGCTAAGGTAACATCAACGACAATTCCATAAATATTCTATAATAAATAAGTTTTTTGAGAAGATAATAAATAAGTTTGTCAATATAACATCACTAAAATTTCATTATTGTACTAAATCAACATTTCTCAAAGAAAATACAGCAAAAGGTCCTCCAGCATCTATATAGATCTCCCCACACCACATGGTTCATTGCCTATGCATGCATTCAAGATCATATCCAAGAAGAAACACCCAGCTGAAGATATAAGATATTGAGCAACCACTATTTTATATACAAATTTGACTACTTAAAAAAAGTACAAGAAGTATTACCTTTGACTAGATTCATCAAACATAAGACGAACTTTACTTGGAACACAATAAAGGTAGCTCACTTCTATCATCATCCTATACATTTTTGGATTATGAGGGTACATACGCAATCCTTCTTCTATGATCTTCCACAATCTTGAAAGTTTCAACTGTTTTAGTTGCTTCTGAAGTACTTTCAGGTAATAATTCCACAAGGATTCAAGTTGTAGGTTCATGATTCTTCTCTCTGAAGGAAGACCATAATAATAATTTTAGGGATAAAATCATGGTAAATTAATGTTTTTTTCTAAAATCTTGGCATTGAAAAAATCTAATTATCCCAAACATTGAACAACATATCAAGCATTGATTATGAAGAAACAGTACATTTGGCAGTTTAACGAATATGTTAAAGTGCTTATTCTTAACTGCACAGGTTCAAGAATATTGAAACATACTTAGAAGACACAATACTAAGAGGATTTCATCAAGCAAGTACTTGCTGTTCAGTTTAAGTTAATCTACTTGTACTGTGGTAGTCTTAATGCATTCATGGTTCAGTCCAAATGTCATTAATTCAAAAGTATACATTCTACTGGATTTAACTACTTTTGCTGGTAAATCTGAAGAAACCAAGCAAGAAAGGTTAAAGGCAACAATTTAGTGCCTCAAAAGGAACCTGCTACACCATTTTTTCTGTAATTAACCTAAGTTATACAAATTTTCCTTCCCTTTAATTTCAATGTAAGTGCCAATAAGCCAAGGTCGCTAGTATGCATTTATGTCACTTGGGTTAGCATGTAACAAAAACATGCAAACCTTGATAAAATAACAACCAATCAACTAAACATCAACTATATTTGATAAAAAGAAAACATATAGAAAATATACTCTCAAAAAAGACATCTAACTAATAAAGATTGTGAATATAGACTACAAGAACCTGGAAGTGCCATGGAAAAAGCTTCCTCTAGTGCTTGAGTACTAGATGACCAATTATTAGTTAAGAACTCAAACAAAGAAGCGGAACATATCAAAGCAATAGAATGTTCCTCAATAGCACCACGAGACAATGTTGACCGCAAATTTTTCACTTGTTCCTTAAATCCTTGGCGCGCTCGGAGGATTTGCAAGGCTGATGGTTGGCAATTAAAAGGAGTATAATTCACATTAGCACCTAAACAAGACAAGATGTGTACAGCACGCTGCGAGGACAACTCAGGGTTGTTGCTGGCTCCAGATGTAATTTCCATTTCAGCATACCAAAAGTATAAAAGCCGAACATTTTCTCGGAGATCCTGCTTAATTGAATTCAACAACAAACGTCTTTAGACGTGTGAAAAATAGTTTCCATAGAGAACACTAACACATATGACAATGTGTTGTAACATAATTATAAGAATAATTGTTCATACAAAAGTTATAAGAACAATGACTCAAAGATTCAAGCATATGCAAGAAAAAATATGAACAAAATAAAGTTATTGTTTCAAGAAAAAGGCAGACAAAGGCCGAGTAAAAAAAATAAACTTCAAATTAAACACTAATCAGGAAGGTCTAAAAATACATAAAATCGAAAGCAAACAATGATCTGCAAAAGAGAAATGACAAAGTTGGATTTGGATAGTTTTAAGAACTTTCAAATTACATTGATGCTTTTTAATCACGGAAGAAAAAATTACTAACCAAAATTTAGGCACAAGAACACAGACTGATTGATGCCTAATTTAATTAGCTGTCAAAAACAACGAGATTGATACTTAACAGTCCAACAAGTGCCTAAACATTTGATATTAATTGATATTGACTGATGCCTAAACAAATTAGCAGAAAACTAGCTCACCCCATACCTGCAAGTTTTAAAGCTTTCAAGAAACTATGAAGATAGATTTAAGTTAAGACAAACTTTTTTTTTCAAAGTAAGTTCAGAGAAACGATTAATGCATTTTTGTGCTAGAATTGTTCAGCATAGCTCATCATTGGGGTTATTTGTAACTAATATCTCACATCAAGTTGCTAACATAAAAAACATAAACTCCATAAGTCCATGTAAATTTTCATCACATCAAAAAGGCTAAAAACAGCAAATAAATCTAGTCCAAACTCTTTAACATGATGGTTTAGGCCTTACTGCTGGAAGTGCATCGGTAGATGTTAGTGCCATGTCAAATATCTTCCTTGCCATCTCTATGTTGCCGTAAGCAGCCTCGCTTCGAGCATATACACCACAAAGCAATATGTCCTTTCACATACAAAAGAAAAAGTTGTATAATTTAAATAAAACAGAAAATTTATGACCTCTAGAAAACAAAATATGTTTTTGAAAGGGTAATCCGCTTTTTTTAGGGGGGAAATGCAATTTTGGCTTTAAGAAATCAAATTTCAAGTCAACCATTTTTCATTAGTTGGATTGCATGAATAAAGGAAACCGATAAAGCAATACCAGGTAGTAAAAGCTGGAGAAGAACATAGCGACAGAAGCAGCTGCTATAGGTCAAAACCAGTACATGTTTCAAAGAACCCCTTAAGATATATGTATGCATATACTTCAGAGAACATATAATAAATCCTTGAGATTACAAAAGAGTTTTTAGTTCAAAAGGAATGTGGTAAGTTTATAGGTAATGAACAAAACAAAAAATCTCCAGAAAAACGTAAGGCATAAGGTATTATATACTAATTCATATATAACATTGCTGGTTCAAATCAGCAAGGGAAAAACCACATATACCTGTCTGTCCTTTTTCAATAGGCTTTTGGCCAAAACTCGTGATGGATTCACTGAGCATGCAGATGAGTTCATTTGCGACATGAACAATTCTTCAGCACTAAGAAGTGCTTCTTCTAACATAAGATTTCGAGGAAAAACAGCAAGACAAAGAGATATCGTGTTTCGAAGAAATTTCATCATCTTCATCTTTCTTGCTGCATCATTTTTGTTGCATAAAACAGAGTCTAGATCAAAAGATCTTGGAGAACTCTGTGTCTTATTTGCCAGATCAAAAACCAACCTAAGTTCTTCTAAAATGGCATCTGGCACAGTCTCCAAGCTGAGAATCTTTTGAGTCCAACTAACCTCATTTGTAGACACCCTGCTTCAGCAAAGACAGAAACAATAGTTTGAACCTCATTACCTTTAGAAACATTTTTTTTTAAGTGAACTTTAAATGCGAAAGGGGATAAACATGAAATGACAAATATTAATAGAAAACTACTTGACAAATGCATTTACCACAATAATCAAGAATTAATAGATGTAAAGATGTCCTATAAAACTCATGTCCAAGTTCATGCCTTTCGTTAATAGTCAAAGAGGTTTTTTAGCTCTTTTTTTTAAGAAGGAAAAGGATGACTACCAATTTGGTTGTCATCCATATATCCATATATCACTAAAAGGAAGCATCATATACATATGAAACGCTCTCAAGTCAAGAGCAACAAAAGGAAGAGAACAAGTACTAATGAACATCCCACTCCCAAAGAAGACAAAACATGTGTACAATATTGTCCACCAAACATCTCTCCCCACAAAAAATGACACAGTTGCATTGAAGCCGAGTGGCCCAGGCAACGGAGCTCTCCAACCCAGTCTCTGTCTGCTGAGACCCCTCGTGACCTGCCAAAAGTCGGCAGCTGCCGGAGGAACGCCACCCATAATGCTCGACCAGCACCAAACCTCACAAGACACTAGGCATCCGAAGAATAAATGAGTAACATCCTCCTCTGTCTCCTCACAAAAAACGCAAGAAGTGTCCGCGTGGTGAGCCCACCTCGCTCTGTAGACTCGAGTGAGGATCCGCTCATGCCGCATAAGCCAAGCAAAGAACTTGACTTTCAAAACTGGAGAGCGCCATATGAATCTGCAGTCTACTCAGAGGTCCACTAAATCTGCGATAGCCGGAAGAAAATGCAAGTAGAGACTGCACGCCGAGAAAGAATCCGAGACCCATACCCAACCATCTGGCCGTGTTAGATTCGGACGAATGGGGACAATCCTCTGATGAAGTGCTAATAGCTCATAAAACCGCTTATGAGATAGAGGAGAGCCAAAAAGGGGGGTCCAAGAGCCAGTGCCCGAGCCATCTCTCTCAGACCAGCACTCAGTCACAGATGCATCAGGATGTGCCGCTAAGGCCTGCAACCAGGGAAAAGAGTCCGCAAGTGTGCCCCCGAGTAACACTCAACAACAACAACAACAACAAAGCCTTATCCCACTAGGTGGGGTCGGCTACATGGATCATACGAGTTGATCCATGTTCATAAGATTCGACAGGATTTTATGCTGGCTGTCGGGGCCTAACACAACCCTCCTCCTTTATCCGGGCTTGGGACCGGCTATAAAATATAGGCGGAGTTCCCCCGAGTAACACTCATGCTGCCAAAATGAGAAAACCTCCCCGGAGCCAAGTGTAGGCCGCACTCGAGAGAGTAAAGCCGCCACCCCCTCCAAAAAGAAGCACCACAAGATAGAATAAGCCTGGAACCCCATGAGAGATCCTGACCATAGCATGTGAAGAAAACCTCCCTCCATAAGCTGCTCTCGGGCCCATAATCCGGCCCACCCACTGGGCAACCCAGTTGGTGCAGCGGAGGTCCCGAACGCTCAGTCTGCACTGTGAAGTAGGCCTACAAATGTTGTGCCATGCAACGAGGTGAACCCAACGAGCTGAGCTGAGCTGCACCCCTGCCAAAAGAACCTGCTCCTCAGTGAGTCTGGGTTGGCATATGATGACATGAAGTAAGTCAGGAGTGATGAGAGAACTGATCGGAGTAGGACAAGACGTCCCCCACTAGATAAAAGTCGGGAGCTCCAGCACTACAAATGATGCTCCAGTCGCTTGATGACCGGAGTCCAACTCCGAGAGCCAATATGACGGTCCGAAAGAGGGAAGCCCAAATAGATAACGGGCAAGGCACCCACGGGGGTCCGCAACTCCGTCGCACAACGCAAGGTCTCCTCCATCATCATACCAAATGGAATGAAAGAGGATTTGGCATGGTTGATCTCGAGGTCCGAGGTCGCACTGAAAAGCTCCACTAGAATGGCCACCCATTTGGCCTCAGACTCCGATCAATCGAAGAAGAAACTGTGTCATCCGCATATAAAAAGTACTTGAGGAAGATTTATAGTTGTATAACTGGGAACATATGAACTACTTGAGCTTCACATCTACTGGCATATCACACAAGGGAATTCTTGACAAAACAATCAAGGCCACATCATTCATGATGCTAAAACAATAATAGAGGAAGTCTAAGATTGCATGCCCATGGATTTGTCAACACTAATATAAAGTCACATTCCCTAGATATTTTCTTTTTCTTGAAAAGCCCTAAATCTTCTTTACTATCCTCTTTTATCTTTGTTTAGGTAGTCTTAATTTTCCATTTACTCAAGACTTTTCTTTTTTTCACAATAAAAGTTCCCTACATTATATATTTCAGACTAACATTTTAATTATATTTTATTCTTCTCTTGATCCAGGTAAATGTGACAACTATTATGCCTGCATTACTAATAGTTTGCTCACCCCTAGATCTTTTCCTACTATCATATTTTATTCTTTGTTTAGACAGATTTAATTTTCCACTCAAGTCCAGACTCTCCCTTGCTTTGCTCTGAAAAATAAACTGTTCCTTGCATTTTATATTGATACTTTTTTTAAAAGAGGGAAGGATGCCAACCAGCATCTGACATCCATTTTATTAATAAACAACTCTTATATAATGATCCACTCTTTAATCTGCTTCCAACTTACACATAACAGGCTAATGGATACTCTCTGGCATCTCACAGCCACATATGTGTGCTTTCCATCAGACAAACCACTGCCTCTTTTGGTCTTCATAGATGCAAAAAACAGGTGATTTGTGTCTCCAGGCCACCGGCACAAAGAGGGCAGCATGAATCCATCCACATCATGAACCCACTGCACCCTGTAAGATTCGCTAAGCGATCACTGTCTCCAGGGATCAGTCAGGGAAACACCTTAATCTTTTTCTTTTTTTATTTTTTGAGAAAAGGAAGGATGACAACCAGTCATCCAGGTATATATATAACTGTAAGAGCAATAGTCATGTACCAATGCAAGATCTCAAGAAGAGAGCGGCAAAAGGAAGGGACGGACAACAACAAACCAAAAGCTACTTCGGAAGGAGGTGTGAAATACAATAGTCTCAATGAAACCCTGCTGCCCACAAAAAACGATCTGAAAACACTAGAGCCAAATGGCACAAGTACAACAACAACAACAACAACAACAACAAAGCCTTATCCCACTAGGTGGGGTCGGCTACATGGATCATACGACGCCATTCCGCTCTATTAGTAACCAAACCTTTCGGTATATTATTCACCAATAGATCTTGCTCTATTAGTTCGCCAAGTGTCCGCCTTGGCCTCCCTCTCCCTCTTTTAATCGGACTCCAGATTATTTGATCTACTCTTCTTACTGGCGCATCTAATGGTCTTCTCTGAACATGACCAAACCATCCCAAACGATTCTCTACCATTTTCTCACTAATAGGAGCCACTCCGACTCGTTCACGTATATGGTCATTCCTAATCTTATCTAATCTTGTATGACCACACATCCATCTCAACATCCTCATTTCGGCTACCCCCACTTTACGTTCATGTTGTCCCTTCATAGCCCAACATTCACTACCATATAACACTGCTGGCCTTATAGCAGTACGATAGAATTTTCCTTTAACTTTATTGGGTACCTTTCTATCACAAAGAACTCCAGTGGCTTTCCTCCACTTACACCAACCAGCTTGAATTCTATGATTAACATCGTCATCAATCTCATCATCTTGTCTTACAATTGATCCTAAATATTTAAACTTTGTCACTTGAGGAATTATATCCTCCCCTAACCTAACTTTCAAATCGTCTCTAAGTTGTTTATTTGTGAAATTGCTATGCATATATTCTGTTTTATTCCTACTTAAACGAAAACCCTTTGACTCCAACGTATTTCTCCATATTTCCAATTTTGTATTAATCTCTTCTCTTGAATCCGCTAAAAGTACTATATCATCCGCAAATAGCATGCACTTAGGTACCTCCTCTGTGATACTCTCGGTTATAGCATCGATAACTAAGTTAAATAGATACGGGCTTAAAGCTGATTCTTGATGTAGGCCAATTCCTATAGGAAATTCATTTGTCTCACCTCCGGGTGTCCTAACTCTAGTCAATGCCCCATCGTACATATCTTGTATTACCTTAATGTAGGCAACATTCACCCTCTTCTTTTGCAAGGCTTTCCAAAGTACATCCCTTGGTACCCGATCATACGCCTTCTCTAAGTCAATGAAAGCCATATGTAAGTCTCTTCTCCTACTTCGATACTTCTCCATCATCCCCCTTAGTAAATAAATCGCCTCTGTAGTGGATCTTCCTGGCATGAACCCAAATTGTCTCTCAGAAATACTAGTCTCCATTCTCAATCTATGCTCAATCACTTTTTCCCATAATTTCATAGTGTGACTCATAAGTTTAATCCCTCTATAATTTGCACAATTCTGAATATCCCCTTTATTTTTGTAAATAGGAACTAATGTACTTAATCTCCAATCATCAGGCATCTTTTTCGACCGTAAAATCTCATTAAATAGTTTACATAACCACAACACACCTTTTTCTCCTAAACATTTCCAAACTTTAATCGGTATACCATCCGGTCCAACGGCTTTACCATTCTCCATTTTCTTAAGAGCTTCGCTAACCTCCGAGAATCTAATTCTACGATAAAATGACCTATTAAGCTCACATTCGCTAACTGTCAAGTCCTCCAAATCACAACGCGAACCTTCACATCCATCATTAATCAAAAAAGACGCCTACATCCATCATTAATCAAATGGCACAAGTATCAACCAAAAAAGACGCCTACATCCGCTAGCTAACAAGAGCGTGGAGTGAGTGCCAAAATGTCTCTACCACTGAAGGAGCGCCCAAAAAGGCCCATCTGCAAACAAAACTCTCAAGAAACTGTACTGTCAAAGAAAAGATGATCAATGTCCTCTTCTTTTTTTTTTTTTTTTGAGAAGGGAAAGGATGACTACCATTCTGGTTGCCATCCACGTATATATATTGCTGAAAATGAGATATCATGTACAAAAACCTCTCCATGGGAGAGTGCCAAAAAAAAAAAGGAAGAGTACAGACGCTAGACACAACCCCACTCCCGAAGAAGATAAAGCATGTGGTGTATAATGCTGTCCGTCTGAGACGTCTCCCCCCCAAAAATGGCCCGGTTGCGCTGGAGCCTGATGGCCTAGGCACCGGCCAGAAAAGTCACCAACGTGACCCTCCACCTTTGTCTCTGTCTGCCGAGCCCCCTCATGGACTGCCAAAAGTCAGCATGCACCAAAGGAACACTGCCCAGAATGCTCGTCTGAGACCACACCACCCTGGCCACCCGGCAAGCGAAAAATAGGTGATCAATGTCCTCCTCCATCTCCCCGCACAACACACAAGACGTATCTGCGTGGGGAGCCCACTGTGCTCTGTAAACTCGAGTGAGGGTCCTCTCGCGCCTCAGAAGCCAAGCAAAAATCTTGACCTTTAGTGGAACCCCTGATCGCCAAATGAGTCTGCAGTCCGCCTGAAGGTCCTCTGAATCAATGTCCTCCTCTACCTCGCCTCACCGCACAAGGGGCATGAAATGTCCGCATGGGGCGCCCATCTTGACCTGTATACTTTGGTGAAAAGCTTGTCACGCCGCATGAGCCAAGCAATGATATTGACTTTCAACGGCGCTCGGGAGCATCATATGAGTATGCAGTCTACCCTATATGTGTCCAAGAATGGAAACACTCTTGAGGGAGATCTTAAGTCTCCAAATGAGTCATCAGTCTATTTGAGCTCCTCATCCCCCATGACATCTATGGTATCTTGCATGTTATCAGCTTTTCAAACACTACACAATTTATTCTATCTTATTTATCTTGATCTTCTAAATGTACTTCCCCTCACACAAAGATGACAAAGTCTTATGCCTGCATTACTAATAGCTCGCACATTCCAAAGGTGCAATGAATGTCATGTGGGCCACATCTAGGACGGTCTGGGTTTGTGGGCAGCAGCGGTTGGTTTGTTGAGCTCAGAAAATGCTTTTTGGAGTTCTTTAAAAGCTGAAGGTGTGTGGATGCCTCTACATAGATACAAATCAAAATGTTTGCACACT
Source organism: Pontederia crassipes (assembly GCA_030549335.1). Lineage (NCBI taxonomy): Eukaryota > Viridiplantae > Streptophyta > Magnoliopsida > Commelinales > Pontederiaceae > Pontederia > Pontederia crassipes. The sequence goes on from CM060183.1 coordinate 10,901,838, forward strand.
GTGCCCTTGGCATATCTCTGGGTGTTGTGACTGCAATGAAATGGCACGAAATTTGGAAATCAGCAGTGTTGTGTGGATAACATTGTACATCGCACTAGAACACTGTCTAGAAATTGGGGTGTGCCGATGTAAAACACTGAGAGGGTTGTTTATTTCTGCTTCTTGTTCCACTGTGTAACCTGTATCCATTCTTTATATCAAGGGAATTGGATGGCCACCACCTTTCCAGTTAACTTTTTTATTCCAAACAAAAGAGTGTTACAACATGAGCAGTAACAATCTGTCTACATTATATTGGAATCAAAGAATGAAAACCTAATACTGACTTAAAATCCTCTAATCCAGATTCATAGGAAACAGAGTCATCCTGTTATAAAAGTTAAATGAACAAACATGATATGCTTAATCACCAGTCCATAATTCAGAGGCATGTTCTATTCCCCATAAGCATGATTACAAGAATACACCTCATAACAACAGAAGATCACATATTCCACTACATTGTTCCAATAGGTTGAGCAATGTGAAGGAAAAGAGGATGCTTGACAGCCTAGAAATGTCATAATTAATATCTCAGACAAATGGGAAAAATATGACCATAGAGACACAATTAAAGTGAAAAACTGAGCACAATTTAGTGCATACATTCACAGTTATCTTCCACAAAGAAAACATGTGATTTATTAATTATTCCTTAAAACCTATAAGGAGAAACCTTCCTATTTTAAAAATAAGGTACTATACATTAAGTTTAAAAATTCAAAAGTTTTATGAAGTGAAGGACCTTGACAACAGAAAATGCCTGCAACATGGGGAGAATGATCAGCCACTTGAGATTCCAAGTGTAAATTCATAGAGAAACAATTTGTTTGTCTCTATATCATTGGATGGCAATCTTGAGCAGTAGAACTTACTAAAAATTAAGGAAAAAAGCAAGAAACATCAAATACATAAGAACTGACCAGTGAGATATTCTTCCTCCATAGAAATCAATGAATTGGCACACTAAGGAGAGACTAGCCTCCTTTGAGGACAAAGAAAACAAGTAATCGCCAATGTCCTCAAATAAAACAACTCTTGAAAGTTGTTCAGTGCCTTCCTTCAATGAATTAGCATCAGAATCAAATGGCATTGCCTTGATACAATCATCTTTAGGCATAAAAAAGAAAAAAGGAGTTAGAGTAGTCAGAGAAAGATGACAAATTATCCATAAAAGCATAATAGGTAACTTGCATACCAGAGTTTCTACGTATAGGCATCCATTGCTCAAGATCTCTTGATAACTCTTCTTGTGACCATCTGTTCCAAGTTTCTGTATCTTTAATTTCACTATTCGGCTCAGCATTTACATCAATCCCAAGCTTTTTTATCAGAGTCTCAATATCATCTTCCAATGGAATATCTTCATTTTCAAAGTTCTCACTCATCACTTCGCTGATTGCAGGATCAGCTAATTCTTCTAGGTCTTTGATTGTTTCCATCTTGTCAGATGAAGGTTCAAACCAACCCGTCCAACCTCCCACCTCGGTATCATTTGAGCTATCATCTATTATCATGTTCTGCCTACTTTGTTCATCCTTCTCCAACCATGATGACCATCCAAGTGCTCCATCTTCTCCAATCCTGGCAGCACCACTATTCCAGAAATGCTCAAAGAGTCTATGTTTACTCTGTGAACTGAGAAGTAAAGAAGGGCAACACAAATTGTATTCCATTGCAGCTTGAAATAAACCAGTTGCCAACTCTTGGTAACCAGCTTGCCACTCAAACCTACATAAGCTTACAAATACATCAACCAATCCACGTTCCAGTACCAATAAAGAAGGATCAGATGATTGTAAGGTACTAGTTTCACTCTTCTGCATCAAGTTAAAGAGAGAAATCAGGAACAGCACAAAGGCTGCAGCACAGAGAAAGAACAATTGAAAACATTTTTAGAAATTAATTTCTATTTGATAGATTACTCTGACCTACTGATGTAAACTATGTCATTGCATTGAAGAAGGAGAAGGGTCAAAACAGACAAAGGGCAAAGTAAATGTTTTGTGCATGACAGGGCCTAAAAGCTATGAAGTAGGTTGTTTTCCAAAATTATATCAGTTATAATTAACAAAGTAGAGCACATATGACAAGGGCATCCTATTTTTTTAATGCCATCCTAAATTTTTTTTGAGGGAAAAAAGGATGACAAACCAGAAGTTGTGGTTGTCATCCAACTATATTATCACTGTAAAGGGATACCATGTACAAGTAAGCACTCTCCAGTGGAGAGTGAACAAAAAGGGAAAAGTATAGGCCCTAGCCAAAACCCCACTCACGAAGAAGACCAACAATGTGGTGTACAATGCTAACCACCTGACACCTCTCCCCACAAAATATGACACGGTTGCGCTGAAGCGAGATGGCCCAGGCACCGGCCAGAAAAGTCGTCAATGGGGCTCTCCAGCCCGGCCTCTGCCTACTAAGATCCCATAGCCTCTGCCAAAAGTCCTCCAAGGGTAGAGGTAAGAAGAAAGAAGTAGCCAACCGCGACCATATCTCCCGGGTCACACCACAACTGAAGAATAAATGTGAGACATCCTCCTCTGACTCCCCGCAGAGCGCACAGGAAGTGTCCGCGTGGGGTGCCCATCTCGCCCTGTACACCCTGGTGAGGATCCTCTCGCGCCGCATAAGCCAAGCAAAGATCTTGACTTTCAGCGGTGCCAGGGAACGCCGGATGAGTCTGTAATCTGTCCTAAAACTATCGTCGTGGGAGGATGTTGGGAGGAGATGAAGGTAGAGGCTGCGAGCAGAAAAAGAATCCGACGACCAAACCCAGTCATCCATCCTCGATGGGTCCGCACGATAAGAAGCAACCCTCCTGGTGAAGTGCTAGAAGTTCAGAGAAGCGATGATCGGAGAGTGGAGATCTGAAAAGGGGGGTCCATGAGCCTGTCCCCAGGCCACCGGCCTCGGACCATGACTCTGCCACCGAAGCCTCAGGATGCGCTGCCAAGGCCCATAATCGAGGGAAGGACTCTGCTAGTGTACCACCGAGATGCCAGTCGTGCCGCCAAAAGGAGAAGACCTCGCCGGAGCCAAGTGAAGGGATCATGAGAGGACGCACCCGCGGGAGTGACCCTGCCACTACCCTCCAAAAAGAAGAAGTCCCCTGTGGAATGGCGCCCTGGACTCCCAGGAGAGATCACGACCGTAACATGTGAAGAAAACCTCCCGCCATAGGATGTCCTCGGGCCCCATAATCCGACCCACCCACCGGGCAAGGAGTGCCCAGTTGGTGATATGGAGATCGCGAACACCCAGCCCGCCATGAGACGTGGGCCTGCAGATGCTCTGCAAAGCAACCAAATGGACCTGTCGTGTAGGACTGCAACCCTGCCAAAAGAACATGCTCCTTAGCGAATCAATGCGCGATAGCACCTGAGCCGGCATCTGGAGAACTGACATGAAATGTCGGAATCGAGGAAAAAATAGATCTCAGCAAGACAAGTCGACCACCCCGGGATAGTAGCCATGAACTCCAGCCCTGAAGTCTGCGCTCCAGCCGCTCGATGACCGGGGTCCACCCCCGGGAGCCAATATGACGGTCAGAGAGGGGAAGGCCCAGGTAGGTGATCGGTAATGCACCTACTAGTGTGCGAAGCTCTGCCGCGCATCTCAGAGCCTCCTCAGAAGCCATGCCAAACGGGATGAAAGCTGATTTGGCGTGATTCACCGTGAGACCCGAAACTGCATCGAAAAGCTCCACTAATATGGCTGTCCGTCTAGCCTCCTGCTCCGAGCCCTCGATAAAGAAAACTATATCATCCGCATACTGAACAAGTCTGCCAGCGAAGCCATCGAAAAGGCTAGCCTCGCATGCCGCTTGAGTACACCTAGCAAGGCCATCGTGAAGAGCATGGGCGCAAGAGGGCACCCCTGTCGAACACCCCTATGTGGCTGTACCCACCCCCTTGCCATTGCCCCATTGACCAGGACCGAGAAAGACGTCGTGGTAATACACCGCTTCATCCAAGCAATCCAAACCTCAAGGAAACCTCGGACCTGTAGAGAGTGCCAAAGAAAGGACCAAGAAAGTGAGTCATAGGCCTTGGAGAAATCGACCTTCCAAAGAAAGGCTCTCCACCAATGTGCGACTATCTCTGAAGCCATGGAGTAGCTATCAGTAATGGATCGGCCGTGAATGAATGCTGATTGCGCCGGGTGAATGATGTCTGGGAGCACCTCCCGGAGCCGATTTGCCAATACTCGAGCCACCAAAAGGTAGATAGCATTGGATAAGGCAATCGGCCTAAAGTCCTCCACTCGCGCTTTGGGAGCATGAATAGCAGGTACCGGTTCAGGCGCTCGAAGCCCTGGTTCCTGCTGGTGAACTCGTGGATGACCGCCAGCACATCCTCGTGCACCACCGTCCAGAATTCCTTGTAAAAGAAGACCAGAAATCCGTCTAGGCCGGGGGACCCCTCGCCATTGAGATCTCATAGCGCATCGATGACCTCCTCCTCAGTAATGGTCTGCACTAACATAGAAGACTAAACATCAGTAATACAACAAACACTCCTGGGGGACCACCTCCAAGGCGTCGGGGGCTGCCGCCTGGAGAACTCCCGATGGAAAGAGGCGATGGCCTCCCCGATGCGGTCCTGGCCAGTGATCTGCGGCCCCATCACCTCCAGCCGGTCAATCCAATTCGCTCGTCGCTGAGTGCTTGCGTACAGGTGAAAAAACCGAGTGTTGGCATCCCCCTCCTGAAGCCAGGTCTGCCGGGATCGCTGCCTCCACTCGGTCTCCACCTTCCTATCCTCCAACTGAATGGTCTCCTGAGCCACTCTGCGCTGCATCACCTCGGCCTCTGTGAGGTGGTGAGAGTCCTCTCGGTCAAGTCGAGCAATCATCTCCAGAGCCTCAATCCTCCGTGTCTCCCGAGTCACACGGATTAGTCTACGGTGGTCCAGAAGGAAGCGCCTCAAGCTGCGAAGACGAGATGAAAGGGTCCTCATTGCGGAGTCCGAGGCCGGGACACTCCGCCAATGATCCGCCACCTACTGCCTAAAACCGTCATCCATAAGCCACGACCGCTCAAAGCGGAAGATGGATCGCAGGTGCTGGCCGTCATTGGACCTCCACAAGAGGGGTGTGTGGTCCGAAAACAGTCGGTCCATGGCCTGAACATCCGCAAGCTGGTGGGCCTCGACCAACTCTAGTGAACCAAGAAACCTGTCGAGCCATGATCTGGAGGAGGGTGCTGTCGTGCTCCGCCATGTGAATCTACAATTCGTTGCCGGAATGTCGGACAACGACTGAGAATCCAAGAAGTCCCTGAACAGTTCCGCTCCCATGTCCCTTCCCAGGCGGGAGAAGGGCCGATCATCCGTGTCCAGCGTAACGTTAAAATCGCCTCCAATCAACCAACGAGCACTCGGGAGATGTGACCGAGCAGCGAAGAGCTCCTCCCACATAGTGGCCAGTAGAGACTCCGAGCACAGGCCGTAGACGCAGGAAAGCAGGTAGGAGGAGCTGTCCACACTATATCTCAGATGGACTGACATAAAGAATCTATCAATCCACGAGTCTACCAAGGTAAAGTAGTCATCACGCCAACCAATGATACAACCACCCGAACAGCCCACAGAGCTGAGGGCGAGATGTTGGGAAAGACGTGATCCACCGATTTGCTCCCACATTTGAGGACTACATTCCGTTAACTTGGTCTCTTGCAAAAATACTACATCAACTCCCCACTCTCGTAAATAGCAGCCGAGAGTTCGGCGTCTCCCCACATCGCTGAGGCCGCGAACATTTCATGTCAACACTTTCATAGGGAAACCGTGACCTCCTCCCTGGTTGGCGATTCACTGCCCACGGCTGTCCTTCGTCTGCCACCCCTTGATAGCATAAGGAAACGTTGGGGTGGTCGGTGGACCCCTAGGAGCCTCCGGGGGCCTCTGGCCGCGTGCGGGAACGCCGGCGAAGAAGCCTGAACCCAGCTAGACCTGCTACTGCCTGGACATCAGCGTCAGATCGTCTAGTGAGGAGTGCAGTGTCACTGGCCGACCGCCCGTCGTCGGCGAGGCCATCCCTGGTCGTGGACGTCGCCGGGGAAGTCTGCCGGATGGGCTGCTGCTGACTAGGCGAGCCATCCGGTGCAGGTTGTTGCTGGGTGATGGCAGGGGCGCGTCACTTGCGCCGGTAGACCTGGGGGCGGGCCGTGATCACTACCTCCCTCTGACTGTCGCCAGGGCGACCTGGCCGCTGCTGAGGTTGGGCCAGGCGTGTCCGCCTGCTGTTGCCCCGGCCGCCACTGGGGCTGAGGTTGGCCGTGTCGGCCGCTATCTGAGGGTGGTGAGGTGGTTGAGGGGAGGAGACAGGCTGGGCTGTGGCGGACACTGACGGGTGTGGGGGGGAAGAGGTCTTGTGTCGGCCATGGCGTCAGGGGGAGAAGGGTGGGAGGGAAGGTGAGTTGGGTCGTTGGGGTTGAGTCGTGGACGAGTTTTTGGTGCGATTTGGGCTTAGTTCGGGTGCGGTTTTGTATGTGGTTTTGGGTGCGGTTTTGGGAGCAGTTTGGGCTTAGTTCGGGTGCAAATCCGGGTTCAAAGTGTTTAGGTGTTGTCTGATTGGGGGCGTGCGGCGTCACGTGGGATTGAATAGGGATTTGAAATAAAGGTGGGGGTGGCAGGGTACGGTCGGCACGGGTGCTGCTCATGTGCGGCGCCAGGACGGCAGCCATCGACGAAGAAGGAGAGGACACAGGCGGCCGGCCGGCGACCACCGCAGCCCACGTGGATGGAGAGGCGGCTCTCCTAAGCTGAACAGAGAAGCTGTTCACGCCAGCCTGGAGGGTAACCAAAGCCGGGAGGCGGCAGGCAACGCGCAGCTCAACGTCGACGGCGGAGGCGGATAAGTCAGGCGACCCAATCGCCGGAATATTGATGGAGGTAGGGTTCCCCACAGTCCGTGCTACCGCCGCGACAATTTCCGGCCGCAATAGATGCAGAGGGAGACCCAGAATCTCGATGCTGCATCTGTCCGCCGGCGGAATCGTGACAGCACCATCGGTCTCTTTCCATCGACGCCAGTGCACCAATCCGTCCGGCGGTAGTGAAGTCGGCATTGACAGGAGTGAAGCCCGCTGTTCCGCCGAACCAGGGACCAACAGCCATAATGCCGGTGATATGCGGCTGAGGTGGAAAGGAGGGGCGGTGCCGACAGCCGCAATGATCGCCATGCGTAGGGCTGCCAGATCGGGCGGCTTGCCGACGACATCGCCCACAATGCAGTCGCAGAGGAAGTCCACGCCCTGCTGAACCGCCGGCGACCATGGAATGATGAGAGAAAGGGCGGGCAGCGTCTTTTCCTTCTCCGGCGACAGCGTGGCGGCCGAACTGGAATGACGCACCCTCCGGAGCGCCCGAGGGCAGGACGCTCGGCGGTGTCCCTCCCCGCCACACAGGAGGCATCGCACAGGGGCCGAACGGCTACTCGCACGATGACCCTCCCGTAGACACCGGAAGCAGACGCCGATCAGCTGGCGATGAAGGTTGGTTTCATGAGGGGATGCGCGGGTGATGCGTGTCCACCCGTCGCTCTGTACCTTTCGTCTCAGACGCATCTTCCGGCAAGGGCGCGAGATAGCGTGGCGGGAGAAACGAAGTGCTGGCGCCGCCGGCAGGGACTGCCGGAGGTGGGGGGTGGCGCCGCCGGCAGGGGCTACCGGAGACGGTGGTGGGATCGCGCTTGCCAAAGGATGTTGATTTAGATTCATGTATCAATGCCATCCTAAATTGAGCTTAGTAGTCCAGTAATTTAATCTAAAGATTCTGTTCTGCAAAGTTGAACATGGGACCAGCCCACATCTATAATGTGCGCACGTTCAATCAGTGTGAGTTTGCATGCATAGGGTTGGCAGGTTGAAGTCACTGATGTTTTGTAAGAGGAAGGATGATTGAAATGAAGTTGATTAGCTAGAGAAGGAAAGACAATCAGGAGCTACACATATCAAAATAAGATACTATACATACTGTCCACAAATATATGGAACTTTGGATTCAATTCAATTATGATATTAAATTAAATGTGCTCCCAACTGTCCTAAATGTTTAAACCAATAGGAAGAGCAACTATCCTTATAGTAAAATCTTAACACTCCCCCTCACAAGTAGGATGATGATAATTTTGATCTAATCCAGCTCACCTCATGGACAATTAGGGGAGGAAATATTTTTTAATACGAGTGTCGACGAGATTTGACCTCAACCTTTGACAATACCATGTTAAATTAGATATGCTAACCAACTGTCCTAAATGCTTAAAGTCGAAAGAAGAGCAATATCGTTATATTTATAATCTTAACAGACAGCACAATATACAAATCATGCAAGTCATGTCTTTGTAAAATCTGAGGCAAACACCAATTAAAAGCCCTTCTAGCATGCATTTGTTGAAGGTTAAGTATTTCGATTCAACTACCTATAAAATTAGCGCGGTTGAATAAAGTTCCGAACTTTGACAGAAAAACATGCATACTTAAAGGCCACACTGGTATTGGATAGAAAATCAAGCATGCAGATTGACTGCTTATATACAATTATCGTAAGTCATAAATTTGTTTGTGAAAGACCTTATATACACAGTTGGAACTACATCAAATTCATAAGCTAGGAAGTTAAACTGTAAAAGCAGAATATACAAGAGGTTACTCGAAGTGGAAGAAATATATGCCAGATTGTTAAACTTAAAAAGAAGAGTCCCACCTTTTTCTGTTGCTTGTGGCAAGAAGATGATAAAGCCTGGATAGCATGAGCATATACTTTTCTTATTTCAGATACCTTAAACCGGGAAAATTCTCCTTGACAAACAAGTAGAAACTCCTTCCATAATGTACAACTATCTGAATGCTGTGTAAGTACTTTCCACCATTTTTGCATCAAAGCATCAGTTGTATCCCTGACTTGATAAGATTTCAGAAGACAAAGTAACAATTCTTCATTATCTGGATTAAGTTCGACACCTTTTTCCAGTATGCTTATCTTCTTTTCAAGCATCTGTAAGCGTGCTGCCTTTCGTGATTGAGTGCTAGCAACTTTTTCCTGAGAGTCTCGAAGAAAACAAGCTTTAATCTAACCGAGATATAAATTTCTGTAGCATTTGATAAGAGAAGTACAAAGTGGACTACTGATACATAACACGGTAATAAATTGCTCTAATAGGCATTATGTTCCTTCTGAGAGTTTAATAGGACAACGTCATGTTTGTAGACGTCCAAAATATAAAATAACATGGTTTGAAGCTATGAGAGCATTTTATGACCTCCGATGAACATTCGAACAAATGTTGTCAAGATCTCATTTAAAACTCAAGATCTTGTGATTCTCAAACCTCCAACTGCCCTACAATTAGATCCTAATAGTCTCCTAAAAAAATTAGATCCTAATAGGATTTCATTTTTACGATTTTAATGTTCTGTGATCCTATCGATTCTACAAATCTTATATGATATTTTTTTAGAAGAATCTTATATGATAAATATAATCGTTTAAGTAGTACTTTTTTATTTATGACAATGATAATCTTCTTTTTTATATTTTGATGAATGCAATGTACTTTCTCATTTATGTTATTTTCATTTTTATTTTTTATTTATGAACTGACTGTACTAATAAAGCGGAATGGCGTCGTATGATCCATGTAGCCGACCCCACCTAGTGGGATAAGGCTTTGTTGTTGTTGTTGTTGTATTTATGAACTGACTGAATTGGTATTCAACTATGATTTAAAACTGACAAAAATAGAACATTTTTCTTTATAGCATACTACATCTATACAGATAGGATATTATGATCATCCATTCGATTTTACAATCCTCGATCTTAAAACCTCTTACGACCTTGTGCATGATTCCAATCTTGGCAACCTTGATTCCAACCCAATTACATAATAGTGGTGATTCCAATGACCTCGAGAACTAGACCGTCTAAGAATTTCTCAAGCCTCCCATCACCCTATCAACCACCTCTACAAAAATCTTTGACTGGTGAACATCTGCTCTCTGCCCATTTCTAGAAGAAAAAAGTAAAGTGGTAAGGTTTTCCACACAAAAACATAGGCAGACTTTTATCGCTTGGTGTATATGTGTGTCCATCTGCGCAATTGGATTGGGTTTTGTTGCTTTTCTGCTTTTTCCTATTATATCTAGATCAAAACTTCTGAGCATAGCACAGTGATCATGTTATGTGTCATTGATAAGCTCTATAATAGCGACAATAAACCCTGAAAACTAACAACTAGGCCGTCAATTGGCTTGTCATTTTTTTTTTTGAGAGGATAAAGGATGGATGCCTTTTGCATTCATCCAATTTTATTTGGCTTGTCAAATCGGATATACATGTAAGTTAAAAAGATCATATGACATCAAATCACTAGGAAAGAAATACCAATCACAATCTTAACTCACTGAAAACAATAACTAGGTACCTGAAATTCAGCAAATGATAACCAAACTTTTTCATCATGAGGCCGATCTCTAGTTAATCTATTAAATTCTCTAGTTTTACGAATCAGTTCATCTTCCCAAGATTCCTCAAGCTCTCCATTATTCTTATTGACATCTTCAGAAGAATGCATCTCCACAAGCGGAATGAACTCTCCAGGTGTCATAAATGGTGCTGTTTTGTCAATAATTCGGATGTGCTTGAAAGCCTTATTCTGTTCTAAGGCCTTAAATTTTGAAGAGCAATACCTGCCTCCTGATCTCAGTTTACTATCCAATGAATCCCGATCCAACTCCATATCGACATATGAAGCTGAATTTTTCCAGTTACGAAGCACCTGAGAGTTAACCCCGGAAAATAGTGCATGAAGCTTGTAACGAGCAACGTCCATTCTGCAGTTTTTGTTCTATAATCAGAGAAGTCAATCAAAAAGCTATATTATCAGTTCTTTTCATTAGATAAGTAATTCAACAAAAAGAAAGATCTGATTTGAAATGGCCAAAGTTACCTAATACAGGAAGATGCCAAACAAACTAAAGGGATTGGCTGAGATAAATGCTACATTTCTTCTTGTGTGATAATAGATAATAAAAATTCGTATTCATGGAAAAAAGGTATTTCTTCTTGTCCCATACAACAGCATTGTTCAATGTTATTTGCAAATATGATTTTTTAATTAAATGTGTCAGCAAACAAGAAGAATTATGACCAGAAAATATCAAATTGTGAACCAATAGTTTGGCACAGTTGCATCATTTAAATAATATTTCAGCTACCAGATTATGCCCATGTCTAAGGAGAAGGTTGAAAATTGCTACATTTATCGCATTACTAATTAGGCAAAACATGCTAATATATCCCATCATCATGCAAAACTCATTGCAAATTGCTATAGTCTAGAGGTATTTGTTACCGGCAGGATGCCTAGCGCCCAAGTGAACAATACAACCCAACATTGTAACTGAAAATTACAATGAAAAAGGTGTAAACTTCGAATAGTTGGAAAAAAAAGACGGATACCTGTAAACGGACCCATATGTCAAGTTATCTCTTTCACCGTGAGCATCGAAGTAGTAATTCTTCGCTCGCTTGGCATCCGTACCCGTCCAAGATCTCACTCCCGAGTTTCTGGAACCCCCATCCCGATCCCTATCCCTATCCTGGTCCTTCCTCCTCCTCTTCTTCTTCTTGCTCCTCTCCTCGCGCTTGGGGCGCTCGTCCTCTGACGAAGACACCGAAGGCGAGGATGGCACGAGATCGTAGGTCGCGCGAGGTGGTTGCACGCCTGCATCGGCGCCCTCGTCGTCGGACTCGGATGGTAGGGATTCGGCGCCCGCGCCGACGGAAGATGCCTGCTGGGGCACAGAGGACAGGTTGAAGGTGAAGCTAGGGTTGGAGAGCCACTGGTTCGAGGAGGAAGCGGCGGAGACGGGGAGGGGAGTAAGGTTGGAGGAGGAGACGGCGAAGAGGGGAAAAAGAGAGGAGGGCTTCGGGATGATTTGTTCTTCGCTTCCTCCTCCCCCAGAAGCTCCCGCTGGTTCTTCTCCTTGGTATTTCTGCTCCAGTGATCGAACGGAGGCTTCGGCCGCCGCCTCGGCGGACATTTGATCAGCACGACGAGCAGAGGAGATGCGGAGAGACGGCGAGGCGACGGGAGGGAAGGTGATGTGAGTAAGTCGAGCATCAATTTTATTAAAAAAAAACAAGAAAAAGAAAAGGTGGGTGCCATCACCGGGTCGACCCGAATCGAACCCGAGTCGATGGTCGACCCGAATTTAACTCTACAGGTTGAATTTTTTCAACCCGAATTGATCCGATTCAATCCTATTGACTCTATTTTTTATTTTTATTTTTTTATTTATATTTAAGATTTATATTTGATTTAAAAATTTTAAAAAATTAAAATAAAATATTTTAAGTGCAGAAATAATATTAAATAGTTAGAAAACATATTTATATTTTTTAAAATAATATTTTTTATATTAAATAAAATATAAAATAGTAAGAACAAAAATTAAAAAAAAAAAGAAAATTGGATGGTCGAGTCTAACCCGATCCGGGTCGGGTTGGATCGGATCCAACCCCTAGACCCCTTGACCCGACCCGACCGGTCGGATTTGTTCACGGGTCGGATCCAACCCGACCCTTGAACACTTCTAGTGGGTGCGGATGGAGATCTAGTTTAGTATAAAAGTTTTTGTTTTATTTAAAATTACAATTTCTGAATTAACCGTCATTTTTTTATTAGATTTAACATTAACTTTTATTTTTATAAGAAGATAGTAAAATTTTCAGTTAATTGTAATTCTGACTACTAAATTTAATCTTAAATTTTACTTTTATTTAAAGCTTTTAGATTTTAATTTAATTGTAATTTTGATCATTACATTTAATCTTACCTTTTATTTTTGTATTTAAAGAACAATTTTTTATGAGAAAAATGAAGTACGTCAGGAGGTTGTGTTTGCATAAGAAACTTTTAAGAACGTTTATTTGTGGAACTAGACAAGAACCATATCCTTGTTCCGCTCAGGAATCAAATTTCGGGATGAAAACAAATGGGTGGAACCGGGGTCACACCTTCCTAGTTCCATCATTTTTTTTTTAAATCGGGAGCCACATCAATGCTTTTATTTTTTTATCTTTTGAATTTGACGTGATGTTTTCTTTGTTTTCAAATTTTTTTTTCTTTTTTCTTTCACATCATATATTTTGTAAAATAAATTATTTAATAAATATAAAATATACATATTAATGGATTAATATAATATTATTTATTACTTATTATTTCAAAATTTTAGTATTTCACTAAATATAATTAATTTTAAAATGATTTTAAATATTTTAAATAATATATTTTTAATAAAAAATTCCATAATTGTTTTATTTTATAATTTTATTTTAATTATTAATAATATTATACTTCATAATTATAATAATTATTTTAATTCAAAATGCACCAAAAATTCATCCATCACATCTATGTTTTCTTATCACATCAATCACATTATTTCTCATCATCAAATTCCACTCCAACCAAATACAACCCGAACTAATCATGCACTGGGAACTTAGGAGGAACCGCGATTTTATTTCCAAATGACCCATTTAGTTCCCGTAAATTTTTTAGAACTAATTAATTTGATAAAAAATTTAGGCTTGGTGTTTGGACGAAAAATGTAATGATGAGAATTTGAAAAGTTGATTTGATACATAAGTTGTAATATGTTTGGATAAAAAGTAAGAATTAAAAATATAATTTATCATTTTATGAGGTATACAATTATAGTAAATTAAAATATTATGTCATTATTAAAAAAACTCATACTAATAAACATTTCATGAAGATTAAATGAAAAACTATTATTAAACATATATATTTTTCAATGGTCTCTAATTTTTTCTTACATGCCTAAAAAAATGATTACAACATCCGGTGGGTTACCATCTTTACCTCTCTTTACATAAAAGACAACGAGATATCAAGTAAAAAATGAAATAAAAATATTAATATTTCATATTAATAGATATTAAAAGAATTCTCTAAAAGACTTGCTGCCAACGCGGTGTGGCATAATTAATTAATTTCGTTTTATTTCTTGTATTCCTTTCGTTTGCATCCTATATTAATACATAACGTACACAATAATGTTATATATACAAATATATATATAATATATAAACATCATAGTAGAAATCATAATCATATTTTATCAAATAATCATACCTTAAAACTTTTACTATTATAGTATTCTTTAACAAGCCATTCCCAATATCTTTTGTCCACTCCAGTAGAAACATTCTTCAAAGGTTGTAGAAGTGGCTGATCTTTCGCATACTTAAAGTGCATGCTTCTTCTCCATTTTTCTATAGTTCTTTCTTAATATTTTCACGATGAATATCCATGACGCTTTCAAATTTTTCCTACACAAATATTTTAGTACTATTAGCAAATTTCAAATGCTATATAAGTAAATAATGGATATGTAAACAATTTTTTTTAGGACTTACACAAACAAGCCTACTAAAATAAAAGAAAAAATATTATCACAACTAGAGGAGTTCAACGGGTCGGGTCAACCCGTGTACCCGATTACCCGACCCGAACTGGTTCGATTCGGGTTGGATCGGTGGTCGGGTCGGACCCGACCCAAACTCGACTCGACCATGGGTCGGGTCGGGTACGGTTGGAAAAATCCAACCGAGTTGACCCGATCCGACCCGATTGATCCGACTTTTTTCTTTTTATTTATACTTAAGGCTTATATTTGATTTAAAATTTTGAAAAAAAAAACTAAAACAAAATATTTTAAGTGCAGAAATAATATTAAATAGTTATAAAACATATTTATGCTTTAAAATAGTATTAAATAATATTTTTTATATTAAATAAAATATAAAATAGTAAGAACAAAAATTAAAAAAATCGGATGGTCGAGTAACCCGACCACCCGACCCGACCGGGTTGGGTCGGATCTAGCCCCCCAGACCTCTTGATCCGGTCCGATCCGACCAAATTTGGTTGGGTCGAGTCGGAAGCAACCTATATGTGTTATTTCTCGACTTCACTAATTTCTTTTCATGCATGCACTCTTAATGGGCATATATTTCTATCCCGAACTACCTTGCCCAAATTTTTTGAAAATAATTCATGATTTTCACCAACCGTTGGATTATTATAAAATATAATTTTCAACTTCTTTCCAACAAGCCTAGCAATTTGTCTACACTTATTTCTTCCACGCACTTTCTTTTTCCCTTGTCAGCACATACATAAAAATTTGATACAAATTTCACAATATATTGATATAAAAAATAATTTATAACAAATTTCACGCACAGCGGTCACGCCTCTCACACAAAGGCAGTCGACGAGCGTGAGGAAGCCAATCATGCAGCGGCGGCTCACGCACAAAGGGGGCTGTTGGGGCCGCCTCTATGCGAGAGGCAGCCATGTGGCCGCCTCACTCGCAAGAGGCGGCCACCCGCCTCATGTGCAGAGGCGGCTCCAAGGGACATCTCACTCACGACTGCCAGAGAAGAAGAAGTCTATTAGAGGGAAGAAGAAATGAGAAGGTCTCGTACCTGCTTGCATTATCGTCCGTCGCCAATGTGCGGGGATGAGGAAGCCTCGTCGGCCGGTGCGTAGAGAGAAGATTATATGAATTTGGGTATACTCTCCTTATTATGAATGCAGATTCGAAGACGAATCCTTTTAAAGAGGAGGAAAATGATATGAATCGATAAATGCCTATAATTGTAGTTGAATAATCAAGATAATGGTGTGGATCTCAGGCATAAGGAAATTGAAGATATCACGAATGTTTGCAATTTGTAATTGATCCAATTATAAGATTGTGTTAGATCAGATCCAACTTCTCAACATGCTACAAATTGGGCCGTATGAAGAGTCAACATAATTTGGACCAAATAAATTATGGTTTAACCATATTTATTTGGAATTTTTGGAATTAATTATACATGAAAATTCTGTTGAGATGAGAAAATTGATTTGCTTATTTCAAGAAACTAGTTACCTTTCTTGTAGGCTAAGTTGGGGTTTTTTCTTCCAGTCCAAATTATATTTGTAGGGCCTATAAATACTAGTTTGTTTATTATTATTTCAAACATTTTTGAATCTATGAAAAATTTAACTTAATTACTTTTGCTGTGAGGGAACTCCCGCAACCCGTTCTTCGGGAACTTCTACCGTTAATTACAAGATTGGCTATCTTGTGATTAAGTCCATCTATTTATAATATCTATTGCTCGATTCATTGTAATATTGAGGTTGATATTTCGCTGCCTTGAAAATTCGTTTCATCTCATTTCTTTTATTATCATATATTGTTCCGATCACTCAAAGCATTACTCTTAAGCATCGTATCAGTAAACTCCTGCAACTCATTCTTCGAAAATTTTCGTCATTAATTACAAGGTTGACTATCTTGTTATTAAGTCTATCTATTTATAATATCGATTGCTTGATTCATTATAATCTTGAGGTTGATATTCCGCTGCCTTAAAAATTTGTTTCATCTCATTTCTTTGATTATCATATATTGGTATCAGAGCCGTGTTTTTTATTCGGTTTTCTAGTTATCTTTCATTATCCAATTGTCCCCTATCTCAGTTTCTGGAAAAAAAAGTAAAGAAAAAATAATTTTGCTCTATTTGTTATTCAAACATTAGTCGTCTTCCTTATTTCTTCAAGCTCTAGCAGTCATCCTTGCATTCTTCAAATTTTGCTACAATTTTAAAAAAAAATCACAAAAAAAATTTGCTCATTCGTTCTTGAAACCCTAGCTGTCATCCCTCTCTATTCTTCAAAGTTTGCTGCAGTTCAAAAAAAATATGAGTAAAAAAATTTGAAAATAGAAAAAAATAAAGTGTACGAAAGGAGAAGGAAAGAACAGGAAAGAAAATATTTGGAAAAAAATTCAAAAAAAAATCTGAAAAAAAATTGAAAGGAAAGATTAAAAAATAAAAGGAAGGAAAAAAAAGAAATGAAAAGTTTATTTCTGGAGAGAAAGGAGAAAAAAACTGAAAGGAAAGATTCAAAATGAGAAGATAAAAAAAGAAAAGGAAAACTTATTTCTGGAGAGAAAGGTGTACAAGAAATTTATGAGATTCTGAATGATTCAATCCAATTAATCAGTGATCTTTGATTTCATTACATATCTATCCTTATTTAAAAACATTTTTTTCTGATCTCTATTCTAATTTCAACTTCAAGATTTCTTTTGATCTTACAATCATATTGATAAATTAGATTGATTTAATTGTTCATTACTTTGCGATGACTTGTATTAGTTCTCTTAGAACTTGTTAGAGGGTTCAAGAGTGAAAAAAATACTGAGTGGTGAGTACAATTCATAAAAAAAATCAAATAGAGTTGAGGTAGAATACGAGGGTCACCACGTGAGGTAGTGAGTTTGTTTTTACTACTAACTTTTTGCTGCAAAATTGCTTATAATGTCAACACAAAAGGAAAAGAATTTAATCCTAAAAAAGAAAAAGTTGATAAAACAAGAATGATGGAAGTCATGGCACAATAATTTCAACGTCTTGAAAATATGATTACTGAACTTCATGATCATGTAGATGTGCAAATTACACAACTACAATAAGTTATACAGCCAAATGAAAGAAGAGATTGCCAAAGACAGCATGCTCCTGATAAACATGATGAAAGAGAAAGATGATGAAAGTTGGAGAAGACATATGTATGTTCAACTTGGAGGAAGAAGTCATGATCCAAAAAATATTTTCTATGCGCGTTATTGTGTTGTACACAGAACTTGTGGACTAATTATTGATAGTGAAAGTTACGTTAATCTCGCTAGCTATTACATGGTAGAGAAGTTGGGACTACGAACCTTCAAGCACCCTAATCCATATAAGCTACAGTGGGCAAACAATGGAGGTGAAGTCAAAGTGACCAAACAGGTGCTTGTGTCATTTAAAATTGAAAGATTTATTGATGAAGTATTATGTGATGTGATGACAATGCATGTTTGTCATATTCTTTTGGGGCGACCATGGCAATATGATCGAGGTGTGACACATGATGGAGTTATCAACCGTTATAAATGTCACAAGGATGAAAAAAAATACTTTAGCACTGTTGCCACATCAAAAAGCATATACAGAACAGGTGCAACTTAAGGAGCATGTAACAGCTTACAACATTGAGAGGAAAAGCATGACCGCACAAAATCACATGAAGAAAGAAAAAGCTGAAAGTCATATTGTAATTCAAAATGGTTTTGAGTGTTGTGAGAAAGACAAAGATGAAAAATATGAGTGTCATAACCCGAGTGATGAAAATGAGAGCCACAAAAAATTTGAGTGCTTAGAAAGGCCACATTATGAAAGTATTGAAATACAATATTTAAATGTTTAGTATTATGAGAGTTGTGAGAAAATGAGAAGATTAGATCTTGAGTGTTTAAAAATGCCTCTAGCAAGATATGAGAAAAAGACTTGAGTGTTAAGGTAAAAGAAAGAGAATTCAGTAATTTTTCTCCTAACACTAACAATCTTTTATCTTTTGATTGTGATTTGTCTGGAGTGAAGTATATAAAGATACAAATTCTATCATGTAAAGAATTGAAAGAGATTGTATTGAACTTGTGATGACTGGTTTGAAAAGACCATCTTTTACTTTTGAAACTTTATATTTATTTGATGTGACTAACTTGCAAGTTTTAACTGGAAGAAGTATTGAATGGCATGCAAACATTAAATATCAATTTTGTATTCTATTTTCTTATTCATTGAGTGCCGAAAAACTCTATTTGAGGCATATGTTGAAATTTTGGAATGAATATTTTTTATTCTTGAATACTTTTGATTGGTTGATTATGATTTCAAGGTTTTCTGATGAGCCTAGAATCTTATTCATTTCTTTAAATTCACCTTTGTACTTTTTTTAATATCATTTCTGCAGATGATGGTTGCAATGTTACATATAATTTTCACATCATGATTGGGAAATTCATTGCATTTGCATTAGTAAGACTTTTGTGCATTTCTCATAGAAGATTTGAGATTAATTTCTTTGAAGATATTTTGATTTATAACAATGATTTGTCATGATCATTTTGGTGATATTTTGATTAGTTGCAGGGACTTGCATTATTCATTTCATAAGCCGAATTATTTGCTTGATTATGAATCTTTTGACAATATATCACTATCAGATATTAATGATTCATTTTATTTCATGGAAACTGACATTTTTATCTTGTAACCACTTGACAATCTCCATATAGAATTCCTAGTTTTTTGGAATGTATTGCACATTTTATTTGACAAGATCTTTATGTGTAAAGGAATGTCCCAGAAGTTTCGCAATTTGTTTCTTAGAAAACCATCATCTCATGGGCATAAGATATTTACTTTACTTTTCATATTACTTATCTTGTTCTTACTTTACACTTGCAGGATCATAACATGATGGTATAATTGAGGAATCATACTTACAATCATGATAGAGATACATCATACAGGTCATTTGACACATGAAAGGAAAGTATAAATATCTCCATTATACGTGTCCTAAATTATGTAATAAATTCATATATGTGATAGTTTATATTTTCCTTATTGTGAATGTAGATTCGAGGGCGAATCCTTTTGAAGATGAGAGAAATGATATAAATTTAGATATACTCTCCTTATTATGAACGCAGATTCGAGGACGAATCCTTTTGAAAAGGAGGGAAATGATATGAACCGGGAAATGCTTATAATTGCAGCCGGTGATAGAAGAATGTTCTAACAAAGTTGGAGGATCAATGGATCTCAGGCATAAGGAAATTGAAGATAATCAAGAATGTTTGTAATTTACAATTGATCCAATTATAAGATCGAGTTAGATCAGATCCAACTTCTCAATGTACTACAAATTGGGCCGCATGAAGAGTCAATATAATTTGGATCAAATAAATTATAGTTTAACCATATTTATTTGAAAATTTTGAAATTAATTATACATGAAAATTATACTGAGATTTGCAAGAGGAAATTGATTTGCTTATTTCAAGAAATTAATTACCTTTCTTGTAGGCTAAGTTGAGATCTTTTCTTCCAGTCCAAATTCTATTTATAGGGACTATAAATACTGATGTTTATTGTTATTTCAGACATCTTTGAATCTATGAAAAGTTTGGCTTAATTGCTTTTGTTGTGAGGGAACTCCTGCAATCCGTTTTTCGGGAACTTCCGTCGTTAATTACAAGGTTGGCTATCTTGTGATTAAGTCCATCTATTTATAATATTGATTGCTTAGTTCATGGTAATCTTGAGGTTGATATTTCGCTGCCTTGAAAATTTATTTCATCTCGTTTCTTTGATTAACATATATTATTCCGATCGCCCAAGGTATTGTTCTTGAGCATCGTATCAGAAGAGAAAAGTAAAAAAAAAAAGGTTAAGGCTTAATTAGTTATAACCTAATGGCCTAATGATTATTAACAAAATTATGGCGATAATAATTTTTTTAGCTTTCATATTAAATAGTTTTTATTTATGTTTTTTTGTTTTAGAAAATAAAAAATGATATATATATTAAATCATACTCAAAGTTTAAAAGAATGAGAAAAAGTTATATATATATATATATTAAATCTTACTCAAAGTTTAAAAGAATGAGAAAAATTTAAACATACAAAAAAAATAAAAATGAATAATTCTCATAAAATATTATAAGTAAAGAGACGTCGATATTCTTAATTACATTAATAAAAATAAATATTAAAAATTAAGAGAGAAGATATTTCTTTATCTTCTATTAATGATATTAAAACTTGAAAAATAATATTAAAACATAAAGTATATTAAATATTTATTTTTAATTTAAAATAAGAAAATAAAATAAAAACAAATATCTTCTAAATATCACTAATATCATTTTAAGAGATTTTTTATTTGAGTCGTCAATATTTTTAATGACAAGATGATAGTCGTTAATTTGAATATTTTAACGTCAAGTTCAATCTTGTTATTATAGCTAACTTTTAGCGGTCAATCATAAAAATACTAAGGACCAAATTTATTTTTTCTGGTCGTTAATAATGGTTAACGACCAGATTTGAATCTCTTCATTAATTGTGGTTGTTAAAAGTCATTTTTCTTGTATTGGAAGACGAAGTTAGAGGTTGCCATTGAAAATGATAATGTGGAAGAAGGGGTCATCATTGAGGGCTACAATGTTAAAGATATCGCAGAAGAAGAAACTTATGGCATGCAGGTTAATTACGTTAAACTTATGAAGTATCGAAGTCATATGTTGGGATGATATTTGACAACGACGATGAAACATACAAGTATTATAACATGTATGTCAAATTAGTTGGCTTTTTGTTAAAAAGAAAGTTTTGCAGAAGTCCAAAGCTACATGAAACAAGGTTATCAAGATGAGGATCTTACATAAGATCGAATAGGGATCATACGATCGAAGATCACAATATCGGATCGACAATCGTAAGATCTTACCTATTAATAAAAATATATATCTTAAAAATTTTAAATGTTATTTTAATAGATTTCTCGCACTAAAATCTTAGTTTACACCTTTTTAAGTCATATTTTATCGATTCTTAAATTAAATTACATCAAAACATAATAAAATCAAAGAAAACATATTAAATTGTGTCTAAATTAATTATATCATCTATATATATATGTATTTGATATTTTAATATTATATTAATCGTATGAGATTGTATATGATCCGAAGATCGTAAGAGATCATGTGACCAAAATTAAAATCATATTAAGATTTTACGCATAAGATCCTTAAGATAATAACGAGATCAGTTAAGGGTTGTAAGATCATAATATCGTAACATCTTAAATTTAGATCGAGATCTTGATAATTTGACAGAAAATGTTATTAATAGAACTTTTGTGTGCTCTAAAGAAGGGCATAAATATTATCATTTTTTTACTCATTGCACATGTCTTATTTACTAAATTCATTTTTTGAATCATAACAAGTTCTTGCATGCTTTTGTCACATTGTTGAAGAGTTTGGAATTAGTTTATGGTTCATTGTTCATTAGAGTTTTGCCATAAATTATGCTTACGTTTTTGTGGAACATGTATTATGGTTTGTGAAAAGGTAGCATGGTTCTTCTGTTATCATTGTCTTACATGTCTGTTCTGTTATTACAAGCATACTTATGTGAAAGCTTGATGGGGAACAACTAAAGCTTATAATCAATTGATAGCTTATAGTCCTATTGATCTTATTCATGTTATTACTTTTCTATTGTCATAAACTGATAGCTTACTAATGCACGGATAATCATGCATTAATTTAGCTTATTTAATTTATATATTTTGTGTCTTTTGTGTTCAAGGAGGAGAGAATTGATTTATTTTTAGATAATTTTTTAAGATTTGATATCTACCTAAGTTTGAATAATTTCATTGCAAGAAATAAAAATGATCGAAAAATGGCTGAAAATAGCAAGTATAACAGCAAAAGCTTTGGTCATGACCGTTCTCAACATCGTCACGATCGTGCCTTCGTTGCGAGAAGAAACAGGTCACTATCACGACAGTGCCGAAGAAATGTCACGGCTGTGCTCAGTAGAAGATAGATGACTCTGTCACGGCCGTGCTGAGGAGACGTCATGGTCGTGTTGGAGTGCTTAATGGCCGTGAGCGCAAGTTTCCTGAAGACGTCGTTCTATCACGTCCGTGAAGGACTTAGTCACGGTCGTGAGGATGGTTGGGCAGTTTGGAAGCAAATTTTATCCACTTTTCAGATAAAATTTTGATTTATTTTTTTGGGGAACGAGAAAACCTATAAAAAGTGACAGAAGAGCACCTGAAAAAGCATCCTAGAGCATAGATTTGAAGCTTTTGAATAGGAGAAGAACGAGAATAATAGCGAAGCTCTGTCGAGAACTCGAGAGAGCACGTGCACAATGACTGTCATAGTTCTTTGTTTTCTTTTTCCAATCTTTTTCATTAGATTTAATGTTGTTATACTCAGATTTATTTCTTTATTAGGGTCATCCTAATTGAACCATATTTATGTTTTAAAATCTTTCTTAATATTAGTTTAATTTGAATCTTAATAGCATTGCAATTTCATGTTTAATGCATTTTTTTGATTCCATGATTTATGATTTGATTGCTATATGAGAAGAAGTAATTATTTTCATAATAGTTTCTAGGATTGATCTTAATTTATTGCATGTCACAATTAAAAAAATCGAAAGGGATCTAATTTGTGTAGTTATTAAGGTGACTTGAGAAAGCCCTTAATATTAATTCTAATTTAATGCATTTTATGATTAAGTAAGTAAATTAAAAAATCGAAAGGATCGATTTATTCTAATTATTCATAAGATAGTAGTTAAAGCCTAACATTGGTTAGAATTCACTTTATTATTGATTCAATTAATTTTAAGTTAAGAAAAATTCATTACATTTTAGTGGTGATATTTAGGTGTTCTAATCATCAAATCATTATTTCTCCAGGCGATCATTTTCTTTATTTTTATTATTTTTCTTTTACCTACATCTGAAATCATATATTTTCTTAATTTCTCAATTAACAAGGTTAAAATAAAATCTAAGTTATTAACTGTCCTCGTGGGAATGATAACTCTACTTATTCACTTTATTACTGAGTGACTAGTGCACTTAGCTAGCGTTTGCTATTAATTTTACATACATCAGGTTTTGGCGCCGTTGCCAAGGACATGTTTTAATAATTTTTATTTTACTTGTTATTTGAGAGCTTTTATTTGTCTATTAAATTCTACGTAGATTTTTTTTAGTTCACATACTTTAACATTTCTTTATCTTGTGTGAACTAGAAATATCTTCAAATGACAACAAAACCAAAGACTATGAGAGATTACTATTTATAAGAACAAAGAAAGATGCTTGAGGATCATGAAGCACAAATATCACAAATTACGAATAAAACATCCCACTCATTCCCTTGGTATAAGGAAATTCTACAATTGAAGACACGATGTTAAAATTTACGACAATGGTTGAAAAAAATTTCAACTTCAAGAAAAAGTCTTTATAAGTTGATGGGTCAAGTAGAGTAATTGGAGACTAAGATTCAAATGAAAAATGATGTTCCTCCATCCACCCATTCAGAGTCAAATTCCAACATCAAAGAAAAGTTGTGCCAATTGATTGGAGTTATAGAGAAAAGATTTACACTACATGATTAACTCATGAGCTATCTACAATCACAATTGGCACAGTTGAAGGATCAACAATAAGTTATTCTCCTCCTTAATTTTCAAATTTTAATGTTAAGTTTAATATTATGGCAGCCAAATTTAAAACATTGGAGAAGAAAGTTGAAGAGTTAGCCTCTGAAATTACTTATACCATGAGGAATACTATTGGGGACAACTCTACACCCATTATATGCTCATGTCACTTGCAATATTTTAATGCAGGAAGAAGATGATCGAGGAAGAATTATTATCAGAAGACATGGACTACTCAATGGAGGGTCAAGGAAATAAGTGAATATATTATAGAAAATGAATAAATACGAAAGAGAAGTCCACCTTCAGAAAGTTCAAGCATTCCAAAGTTATCTCCAAAACATTCACTAATAGAAGGGAACACACCATCACCTTAGACATCACAAATGTTTATGTATTGGAAGCTCAAGATAAAAGCTCCACAAGATGATTCACGTAATTCTTTTAAAGTGGAGGGACAATGCCTTGAACATTACATTAGAGGTAAGATGGAAAAATGTAACTTCAAGTCCCTTCCAAATATTTGAGGTAACAAAAGGGTAAAAGTCAAGCTAATGACTATAACTTAGAACTACTCCTAAACTTGTCCCCTTAGTTTTTAGCATTAGTATGAGATTAGTTTAGTTAGTATTTGCATTAGAATTTCTTTTGAATTTTGGTTAGTCTTTCTTCTTAGTTTTCATTAATTATCATTGGTATTGGATTCTTTAATTTAGATTAATTTAGCATTCAAAGTTTAGATAATTTTCTCTTAGCATATTGCTCCCAGAAGGATGTCACGGTCGTTCCTCCAGCATGGAACGACTGTTCCATGTTATTTGACAATGCCTCGGTCACGGGCCGAACTTAATCGCATGCATTTGGAGCACGGCCATTTCAAACACGCACGACCGTTATGATTTCGCCAATAAATCGGGCACGCCCGTTACGAAACATTATTTTTTTAGGACACGTGGCACAATTTGGGGCGATGTGGCACACATCGGACCATCCAACATTCATCATGTTTAGGTGGACCTAGTTGCCCCATCCCATGCCGCCTGCTGCATGTCACGCGCTACTGTCGCACATCGCCGCCTGTCTGATATAATCGCCGACCACCACCGCTGCCATCGATCGCCATTACCACTATCATCCAAGTCCACATTGTCGGCCATCAGGCCTTCTTCGCAGCCAGCAGACGGCCGCTCTCCTCTTCATCCTCACCGCCGTCATTGATCGCACACCGCCGGTTGCTCCAGAACTTGCCGGCCGCGACTATCCCGCCGCCGGTACCTCAGTCCGCGATCGAGCCACCAAGGAGACATCAACGTTCGCTGTTCCTCTAGCATTGATTGACGAGCAGCAGCCTCCGCCACTTGTCTTCTCCGATGCCGACAGACCTTCGTGCACACCTCCTCAACCGCACTACCGTGCCGTTGATTACATTGACTCTGTCAAGCCACGCCAGATGATTCACAGGCCACTGAGATCTCTGTCGTCATCCTGCTGACGGGCCACTCTCTCCCTCACCGCCGCTGACGCCCTCTGCTCAACAAGCTCCCGGAGACCTCAGCACTTCATGTGCGATGTCGCCGCCAGCCGCCTCTTCCTCCCTACTCATTGATTCATTTGGAATCGGTCAATTGTACAAGCATGACCCTGAAGAACAAGGGAATGGTTGTGCTCCTTCCCTGCTCTAGTACAATCGTTACATACATAGGCACGGCCGTGACCAAGCCCTGAGGCTGCATAATCATGTTCGAATCTCGCCGAAAGAAGCCCGTGAGCCACCCTTGGAAGTAGCCAAGGCTTGGAGAGCCTTCACATGGCTTGATTGCTCAGCTAGATAAAATTGAGTACCGAGATAGGGAGCAACAGGTTTGTGCACGAAAACTTGAACAATTGCCACTTGCTCCCACTCGATTTTTGCATGACGCGACTATGACATAGTTACATACGAAGGATGATGTGCTTCTGATGTGTGAGAACATTGGCTTGTACTCATTTACCACGAGTTCCTGGAACAGCTATGAGAGGCTCACCATTGAATTTCTATCTTCTTTTGCTACTAACAATAAATTTTCAGTTCTTAGTTTTAGGATGCATAACAAGGAGTTTCAGCTTACACGTGAGCAGCTTAGTGATATTTATAACTTCACCAGTGAAGGCTTAGAGGACTATGATAGAGAGTTTGATGGCCTTGCATTCTGGAGAGAGATCACGGGGGAGAGAAACAACAAAGAGTACGAGTATTCAGAACCCTATTTTGAGATATTTGCACAGATTTTTATCATGTGGCTTGTTTTCGAGAGGGGATAGTGAGTGGTCTATTACTTTATTTCAGCTATTTGTCATGTGGGTCATGTTGCATAATGTTATTATAGATATGGGGTATTATATGATTCAACATTTTCAGAAGTGCCACACGAGACAAAGGCAAAATCACTGTCGGTGGCCTAATTACCCCAATTGCACGACGTTTGGAGATTGATTTGAAGCACGCCACATGAATACCAGATTCTATCTTTTTGGATAAGATAGTTGTTAGTTCTATGAAGATGGTGGTTCAGGAACCTGGGGGATATGTATTCAAGTTCAAAGACTCTTCCATCCCTATTTCTTCAGTGGATATTGATAGAATCACGGTGTTCAATTGTGATAATTAGTTATTTTTATCGGCACTTGGAGCAGGAGAGGAAGCACCTCCTACTCTTCCAAAGGATTATGATGGAGAGGCAAAACCCTCTTATTCTACTCCACTAGCACAAATGGACACCCACCCGCCTCAACCACCTCCGACTTATGATTTCACTAGATTTCATGACATTCTTATGACTATGCAGGCCCAGTAGTAGGAATTATTCCAAGAGCAGTGACAGAGCCTCGCCGATATATCAACACAATTGCGTCGGACAGAGAGGAGGAACAAGAAAATGTATGATTATCATGTGCGCCAGGGACACTTCGTGCCATATCCACCATCACTGCCACCAGAGGACTTGACTTGGGTTGTTTCTCCTCCTTTCTTTTGCATTTTACCACTTATGTATTTTCCCTTTCTTTTATTATGTGTACAGGCGTAGCACTGGAACAACGTCAGGTTTTGGGGAAGGGACTTGATCTGTTTTTGCATTTGCATGGCATGTCTTATTTCAGTATATTGAGTCGATGATTTTATTTTGTTTGGCATGCATCTAATTATGGAAATTTAAAAAAATTAAAATGTCATCTCATTTCTTTTTTTTTACTATTTTATTGTCTTTAAGTTTATTTTCAAAACATCGTTTAATCTATGAAATTCAATCACTATTTCTTTTTATCCGTATCACTAGAGTATTAGAATCTGGATTGAATTTGTTACTAAATAGAAGGACTAGCTTGTAAATGATGAATTTATCTATTATTTACTATGATGTTAGTCTTGATTATAATTGCATCTTTATTGAAAATATTAAATCTTTTTGGAGCTTATAATTATGCTATATAATTTTAATGTTAAAATGAAAATGAAAATGAAAAGAGGGCTAGTTGAGCCCCAAAGTTAAGTGAAAAGTATAAAGTACTCTCTGTAACATTGGTGTGTCCGATAATTAGATTCGTAGGAGATTCTTGTCTGACGACTTAAGGGCATCTGCTTTGGGATCCGTCAGTTGAAAGTCCGTTACATGGATAACTTTGTGCAATATGGAGGATTACAACATGTTTTAAAAAAAATCTTAATGCTCAAATATGAAATGATAATAGTATGAAAATAAGCTTCTTAAAGACTTATGGTTTAATACTGATACTCTCAAGAGATTGACTAATATTATTTGTAGATATGCAGGAAAGACATGTTTAAATGCTAAGAATTCTGCAAGGCTGGGTATTGATTGAGAATAGATACTCTGACGATTGTCGTGTAAAAGAGTAGTGGGAGAAAAGTATTGGTTTTGTGATAGAGCCTTGTGCCTTATCTAAAATTTGCTTGAGGACAAGCAAAATACTAAGCTTGGGGTATTTGATACACTAAAAATTATGCATTAATTTAGCTTATTTAATTTATATTTTCAAAATCTTTTGTGTTGAAGGAGGAGAGAAATGATTTATTTTTAGATAATTTCTTTAAGATTTGATTTTTACCTAAGTTTGGATAATTTCATTGCAGGAAATCAAAACGATAAAAAAATGGGCCGAAAATAGCAAGTACAACAACAAAAGCTTTGGTCACGACCGTTCTCAACATCGTTACGGTCATGCCTTCATTGCGAGAAGAAATAGGTCACTGTCATGGCCGTGCTGAAGAAATGTCACGGCCATGCTTAGTAGAAGATAGATGACTTTATCACGGTCGTGCTGAGGAGACGTCACGACCATGACTATGGAAACATTGATTGTTCCGTCATGGCCGTGCTAGAGTGCTTAGCGACCGTGAGCGCAAGTTGCCTGAAGACATCGTTCTGTCATAGCCGTGAAGGACTTGGTCATGGCTGTGACAACAGACGGTTGGGTAGTTTGGAGACAAATTTTATCCACTTTTCGGATAAAATTTCGGTTTCTTCCTTTGGGTGACAAGAAAACCTATAAAAGATGACAAAAGATGACCTGCAAAAGCATCCTTGAAGTATAGATTTGAAGCCTACAAAGAGGAGAAGAGCGAAAATAATTGCAAAGCTCTACTGAAAACTCGAGAGAGCACGTGCACAACGGCTGCCAGAGTTCTTTATTTTCTTTTCCCAGTCTTTTTCATTAGATTTGATGTTGTCATTATCAGATTTATTTATTTATTAGGGTCATCCTAGTTGAACCCTATTTATATTTTAAAATCTTTCTTAATATTAGTTTAATTTGGATCTTTAATAGCATTGCAATTTCATGATTAATGTTTTCCTTTGATTCCATGATTTATGATTTGATTGCTATCTGAGAAGAAGTAATTATTTTCATAATAATTTTTAAGATTAATCTTAATTTATTGCTTGCCACAATCAGAAAAATCGAAAGAGACCTAATTTGTGTAGCTATTAAGGTGATTTGAGAAAGCCCTTAATATTAATTCTAATTTAATGCATCTTATGATTAATTAACTTAAAAATCAAAAGAATTGATTTATTCTAATTATTCATAAGATAGTAGTTAAAGAATGAAACATTGATTAACTAATTTTGAGATTCACTTTATTATTGATTCAATTAATTCTAAGTTAAGAAAAATTCATTACATTTTAGTGACGATAATTATGTGCTCTAATCATGAAATCATTATTTCTCCAGGTGATCATTTCCTTTTCTTATTATTTTCCTTTTATTCACATCTGAAATAATATATTTTCTTAATTTCTCAATTAACAAGGTTTAAAAAAAATCTATGTTATTAACCGTCCTCGTGAAAACGATAATTCTACTCATTCATTTTATTACTTGAGCGACTAGTGCACTTGATAGAGTTTACTATCAATTTTACACGTACCACTTATAATCTCCCATTTGTTGAAAGTTGTTGCATGGATCTTTGTACATGGCAGTGCACGATCACTTACAAAAGACGTTGAATTTCTTATGAGAGAAAGGATGCAGGAGGCATATATTTGATTAGTCTCACATGCACAAGTCACAGAAGAAATGTTGAATATATATGGTATGATGACTTTGATTTGGTAGGATGCATTTTAACAAAAATGTGCAAACCAAAATCCAAAGTACACAATATATTGTCCAAGTGCTAGGATGTTACATATGACATCAAAGTCACTCGTACCTCCATGTATGGTGGGATTTGATCATAGAGGAAAGATGATTGTATTATAGCCTTGACTTTGAAGGACATGTTTTGACAATCACCTCGGCCAAAAGCGGATATTACGTATAGTACATGTCTTGGATTAGTCCAACATTAATAAATTACAAAAGATATATTGAGTATATATGATAGCATTATATTGACTTGATAGTGCGGGTAGGACCAAAGTGGACAATATACTATGCAAGTGTTAGAATAGTACATATGATATTAGAGTCACATGTATGCTTAAGTCATGTAAGAGATGCTGAATATATATAAGACTATGACCCTGACCATGTGTGGTGCATTTTGAAAATTTCACATGCATAAGTCATGAGAAAAATACTGGATATATATGATACCATAACTTAGTGTGACGTATTTTGATAAAATTGTGCAGCTCAAGACCCAAAGAAAATAATATCATGCATTGATCGTGAATGTTATATGAGATCCAATTGAAACTTGTGTCCCTTTGTAGAAATACAAGAGTGCCCATTCAACACTTGCATAGCAGACTTATCGATCACAAGAGCAATTTTGCCTAAATACGCATAGTCGCAACCTATACGATAAGACTTCCATCGCTAAATGAGATATTAGACTTGTTTGCACTCCCCTATCTAAACGTTGCATTAGTCGAGCATTCCTAGAAGTGGCTCAGTGTTGTTTTAAAACCTAATAATAAGATAGAACAAGAAGATAATGATAAGAGAAATTATCTAAACATATTAGGAAATTATTATGAGCATAATCATGGAAAAATTTGTAATATTTTATACAAAAGACATTGAATAGGTTTAATTATTTGATTATATCTAAACTTATTTGAAAGTCATACTACTTAATATCAAGGGTGCAAACAAAGAAACTAAAAATTGAAATTCTAAAAATCTGACCCAACCTCACATAAAAAAATTAGTTTTTTTTATCCAAAAAAATTTTAGGCAATGTGTAAAATCCCCACTTGGACAAGGCGATGATTGGTAGGATATGATAGCAAAACACGCTTGGTTCGGGGATTGCCATCATGAAAAATAAAATTGACTAAACACGGACCGCGTTGTATTTGAAATGATTTTTTAATGGTGCACAGTCATTTTAAACTTTAACACGTGGTTTAGACAACGTGGGCCATGTTTCGCTATTGCCGGCTATTTCTTATTTTCTTTCTCTATAGAAACTCCCTCCCCCTTTCATTTTCTTCACTTCATCTCCCTTCTCCGAGCCATCTCAACATCTCATTCTCTCCACTGTCTCAATTCTCAAACCTTCTCTCTCTCTCTCTCTCTCTCTCTCTCTCTATATATATATATATATATATATAAGCTCTCAATACTCTCTCAAAAGCTAGAAAGCTCTCATTCAAAAGTTCTTCCCTTTGTTAGAAATTTTATATACAATTGCATAATATATATTACATTTATTTGAATAGAATTTTGATTTGTTCATTATTATTTTTATTAAAAATCAATTACAATGGATTTGTTTAATCTATATGGTGATTATATTGTTTATTCACCTTGTGGACCACCACCATATCCATATGGTACACCATGAGTTACTAGTGTTGGTGGTGATTCTAACTCTTTATGTAACGCCCCGAGAATCACGTGACTTTCACGTGCTCAGTGTATTACACAATTTTACATAAATAATTTTGCGAAAAATAAATTCTATGAAATGCGAAAATGATAATAAGATCATCTAAAAATCCATAATGTTAAAGGAGCTGGAACGTCCATAACTTCACAATACTAAATATGCAGAAAAGTAATAACTAACCAATAATCTAGTAGGACATAATCCTACACCATGTGCAACATCTCTGTCACTGAGCCTAACCAAATGCATCACAATCCTCTATCATCATCTCACCTGCATAAATACAGATGCAAGGGAAAATCTATGAGTATAAAAATACTAAGTACGTAGAGTCTAACCATAACAATAATCAATAAATTAATAACTCAATAAAATGGATAACAATAAGATACAATAATCAATAAAGCACTGGATAGAATAATATGATAAGAACTCAATAATCAATAGATTAATAAATTAATGTAGCCATAAGTCAACGAAGAGGTTCAGGAAAGAGGCCAAAAGACCAATCAATATCAGTTAGCAATTAACAATAATCAATTGTGCTTGATCACTATGGCACTATCCAATTTAACGATTTCAATTCGATTTCAATATCAATAGTCATCGGCCAATAATAATTTCCATACTATTCAGTCAACGTCAACATTCGAATGACTATGATTCAATTCAATTTAATTCGATTTCCGTTCATTTTGATTCGATTCAATTCAATTTCAATTCAGTCTTTGAAGTTATCCAATTCAATAAGGAGCGTTCGATCAATTAGGGGGAACTCCATGTCTCTTTTATATAGGCCAGTGGGAGTCAAGCCATGACAAGCTACACTTTAATAATAGCGCTAAACAATACACTTTGTGATGGCGGGGCATCATGACCATTACATGACACTGATAGCTTCCTTAAAGGATGACGTCTCAAACCTCTATGTACATTATCTGCCTCATACAATACGATAACAATAATGATCCTTAAAGACAATCGGAGAACATGGAGACCCAGCATTTTTTATCTTTTATCTTGTTTACCCTAAAGATCTATTTTTAACAATTCAATTTATATTAAACAAGGACTCAATCAGGGGAAAACTACTAGATCCGTATTATTATAGATAAATGATCTGATGTAATGACAATAATAATAATCTCAAATCAAATCTAATAATTATAATGAGGTCAGATCTGTTAAGAATATGATCAGGGGTGATCAAGAATAATTATCCATAATAACTATTCAATTATCCATAGTAAAATATCCAAAAATAAGTTTTCTGTTCCCATAACCCGACCCACGTCGGGTAGAACTTGGGTCGTGTTCGGAAACAACAAAAATCCTCTCATCGGGGTCAAACCCTAGCCGAATTGGGTGTGAACCTGGGCTGGGTTGTCCGGTTCACTCCCTGACAATCCTTCGATCAAACACGGACCGTGTCCGAAAAACACGAACTGTGTCGATGAAAAACCCAGGCTGCGCGATCGTCCGATATATATCAATGCGGTCCGAGATTTATCAAACTCGAGCCGTGTCGGCCTCAACCCACGTCGTGTTGGCCAGAACCCGGTCGGGTTCGGTCATCAGCGAAAAAATGTGTTCCGACACAATTTTTCGGCCACCATAACTCTTCCATACAATGTTCAAACTATGCATAACCTATGTCAATGGATTCTTGGTAGAAAGGAGAAGAGAATATAGTTCCATGACGCAAAAAACTGACAACATATGGATTCTTCCTACGTACCTAAAGTTGGTTGGAAAACTAATTGTAATTTCTTTTTTGGAAAACTGCACGAACGTCGATCTTTCAAATTACTCTCTGTCCACGTCTTGAAACTCATGACCACCACTTGAACGATCTTCTCCTATACGTCAACTTTGAAACCAATCATCGTGTGTTCTCGAGGATGTCTCAATTTGCGTGAAAATAAGAGGAAAAGAGAGGCTCGTAGTGCAGAATTTTTGTTTGGCTGAAAGGAGTTTCCAGCCATCCCTTTAATGTCTATTTATAGAGTATGCTATGATTTTCAATTCTATTGGATCGTGAACTCTTTTAGAATCAAATTTTAAATCATTCTGTGGATGTAGGCTAAAATAACCGAACCACATAAATCTTGTTGTCCATTACTACTTTTAGTATATAGTTGATTCATACTTAACTACATATATATACTACTAATGTTATAGACCTATACTAATATATATTCTACTATTATGAATTATACAATACATTATATCTAATATATTACTATTTGATATTTAATATTTACTATATTTATTAAATTCTTACCAACTAATATTATCTATAAGGTATAACTCAATTATTCATTTTACTAATTTATTTTCTTAATAATGAATCAATGGTTTAAACATATTTAAAATTTCAGCTATATAATTATTATATAGTATAATAATAAGGATGGTCAGGATTAGAGCGCCTGTCCAGATCCGATCACATGGTGCTGATGTATCTCAAGAGATTTTGGATTACACTCCCCCCCTCTCTTTTTTGTTTTTCCTTTCTCTCGTCCGCTTCTCTCATACTCTGCCCTAAATGTCATATGCACTCTGCCAGGTGTCGTCGCCCTAACTCTCTTTCTCGACCGATTCTTCGACGAATCCCATGTACAAGTACTACTCCCGACCCCTCACTCGTTGTCTCTTTCTTTCGCCCTCTCTTGTACTCGCATGCTGCCACCCTAACTCTCTCGATCTCTGATTTTTTTAGGGTGCCAGCTCTACCTTCTTCGCCAGCAACCGAGTTCTCTAGTCAAGCACCTATACTCCTGTCCTCTCTCTCATTGTCTTTTTCTTTTGCCCTCTCACGTGTTGCTGCCCTAACTCTCTCTCGATCTCCGATGTGTTTACAGTGTCGGCTCTACCTTCTTCGCTAGCGATCAAGTTCTTCGGCGAAGCATGACCTCTCTGTCACTATCTCTCACCTTGACCCCCACTCTCTATCTCTATTGGCCTCTTCTCCATCGTTTAGTGTTGAATCACATTTTGTGTTGGATTAATGCTGTGGACAAGAGATTAACCACATTTTGTGTTAGATTAATCACATTTTGAAATGTGGAATATCTCTTTAACCTTGATCTGCTAACCCCATCATTATCATCTTTGATTAAGATTAATGCTGATCACTGCTTGCATTAATATGGTTCCATTCATAATGAGTGCTTTCTGCCATTGCTGTGGAGGTTATGTATTGCCATGGGGTTGTAGCAAAGATAAAGTCATTCATTTCACTGCCTCCTTTCATTTGTCACTTTTCCTTTTTATTGATGTAGCAATTTTTTGTTCATGGTGGAGGTCACTTGAGAAAAAAAAGCTGCCTAACAAACAATAAATCAAGTAGGTACACAATAAATAGAGTTACATGTCCCAGTCTTATGGAATCAAGGTCAATATATATATATATATATGTAGTGGTTATCATGTGCCTTGTTTCATGTGGAAAAGAGGTTATCAAGAAACAAGTGTTAGGTTAGCTTCTCCTTTTTTTCTTTTCATTTTTGCTACTATTTTTTCCTGCATGATCTGTGACCATTCATTGCTCCTATGATGTTGGTGTAATTGAGTTGATTAAAGGTTTTGAACTCTGAACATTATCATATATACATACACACTCTCAAAAATTTTTGAAATATATCGACTTCATATCGTAGATAATCTTTGAAAACTTTATAACTCCCTATATATTTTTTGAATCATATTACTTACAGCATCTAGATTGTAAATCTTTATTATCATGTCAGTAATATATTGAAGGATTAATCGCTAAACAAAATGGTGCTTCAATGCTATTGTGAAAAAGAAGCGCACGTTTAAACATCTTGGACGAAGCTCTATCCTAGTCGGAGGTTCTATGGTTGCAAGAATCACATAGTAAGTTTTCATCTAGCTTGTTGATTACATGATGCTAAGATGAAATCATTTTTTGCTTTTATTTTTGAAGCTATTTGAAGCATGCTGATTTTTTCGTTGGATGGATGGACCTCTTGAAGATCACTACAACAATATCGTTAATGGATTACTGCACAAGATAAATAGGTTGGAGAGTGAAGTTGAAATCCTACGCTTGAAGCAGAAACTTAGTAGAATGAAAAAAATTCTTCAAATGGATCTCCTTCGTCCTTATGGAAATATTCAATTTTTTTTAGTAGTTGTAGTAATGGCGACAAAATAGTTACATGACTAAATTTTTATGGATTGGTGATGCCAAAACTCTCTATTATTTGTGGAATGATGTATGTGGAATGTTGTAAGACTATGTTGCACTAATTTTATGTGGAATGTTGTATGATTAGGTTGCACTATTTTTATGCGGAATGATGTATGATTATGTTGTAGGAAGACATGGTGGAGGCTTTTGAGGCATAGGAATCTTCATCCAGGGTGAGAAATTGATCATGGATTTGTGCTCTATGATGACAATGCAGATGTGGTTGTGGATTTGCGTGAATGTGATAGAAATTTAAGGCAAACACTAATTTCCTTAGGCAACTGGGAAAACACCAATAACTAAGCCTTTGGGCTTCACTGCCTGATGAAATGGTGTCTCTAAGAATTGAAAATTACTAGATAATATTGACCTCATGAATGCATCTTTAATATTTTTTCCATCGCCAATATCAACAAAAGCCTCAACTTATGCATATATTCCATGACTACTGACATCTTGTAGTACATTTTTTTTTCTTTACATAAGCACCAATTAGAATGTTAAAAGTATGTGTTTCTAGGTCAATATGTATGCCCCTTATTACCAAATAAGCTTATAATAATATTCATAGTCCATACGATTCACAAAATTTATCTTCAACCACAAAAACAACCACTTTTCTTCGATTCTTATTTGCTCACACGTATAAATCCCAAAGATGTGTTATAACATTCTTCGTTATATGTCATATACAGAACATATCAGGAAACACTCTCCAAATAGCATTACACATTGCCACATATTGATCTATACTTCTTCCATTCATGCATTCTAGCAATGTTTTTAATAACCAAACAAAAGTACTTCATTTTCGTCGGCTAGCAGAGCATATCCAAGCAATATGGACAGCCTATGATGATTAACACGTGAAGGGATCTGCCATCTGCCTAAAAAACTCCTTGCCAATGCTTTTTCATTGACCACTATTCTAAAAAATAAGGATTCATCATCTTCTAAATTATTATCAAAATAAGAAAGCACTACCATGCATTCTTTACCGACGCAATCCTTCATTGGTGCCTTGATGTGGTCAATACAGTGTTGAGATGTTATAAATTTCTCCCCTGACATCTTGAGAAATTTAACTATCTTCGGAGGATCGATACGATCTTTTCTCATATCAGTCATTGCTTTCTTTGAAGGATTTGGAAAATTTTTGGTGCGAACGCAATCTTGAAACATCAATCGAAGAAACAAGGAGATGCCTATGTTCTTCTTGAATTTTTTTACCTCCCATTTTTCATCTTCTACAACCTTCACTAATAGTTGCACAACACAATCTTCCCTCACATCCCTTCTTGCTTTCATATCTTTGTCCTAGTATTTTCTATTGAGATCCTTATGTCCTTCTTTCTTCTTTAGAGCAAATCAATTTTTTATCGATGAGTTGATTTGTTTTTCTTGATTTGTAACAATAGTCCCTTCTTATTGAAAATCTTATTGATTTGGCATATGCATTATAAAATTCATATTCATGATCTTCGGTATCAAACTTTATTGCATTATATGGCTTGCTAATGTTGATATCATTCTCATTATCTTATTCTTGATCTTCGTACTCCATTTATTGATTTTCAAGTTCTTCAATTTCTTGGTCTCGGCTTTGATGCATCAACTAAAAGGATATCTAAACCTACAGAAGATGGATAACATTAAGATACACAAAAAACACAATCACCTATTACAGTTATACTAAAAGAAATCAAGAAGTAAAAAAGCTCGCTGATTCATGTTGAAGATATTCTTATTTACAAACATCAGAGCTTTCTTATATTTCTCAAATCTTATGGTTCATATTAAAAACAGCTTTACAACAGAAGCAAGTGCATGAAATGGGAAGGAATGTGCATGCTATGGGTAAGTTTAAATACGTAGAAGGGTGTAGCTAAGGGTATAAGACATCAAAAGAAAGACTGCATGCACATGTCATGGAAATACATTAAAGCGAGTAATTACAACTTACGACAACTATTTTAAGAAAACAAGCAAGAACATCAAGTTTAATTCTTTATTCATTTTGCTACATTGCACTGAAATAAAAATGCAAAATGCAGGAACCCAAAATAGAGAGAGAGAGAGAGAGAGAGAGAGAGAGAGAGAGAGAGAAGTTGAGTGTGAAAGAGGTGTGGGGATCACCTACTACAGTGACGCTCGCCCAAGAAGTTTGCAAAGGAGTGGAGCTGGAGGGATTCCGATGCCATTATGGAGCCCCGGTTGCCACCCTGCAGAGGTGAAGTAAGAGTGGCATCAAGTGAAAGAATGGGAGATAGAATGAGGGTGAGATCGGGAACCACTCATATCAAGTCGGAGGACTGGAGGTAGTTGCGATCGAAATGGGATGGAGGAAGCCGATCACCGCCCTTGCGCGCACTTCGCACGATGGTAGAAGATCGGCAGGGCGCTCACGATGAAGAGAGCTGGCCGATGAACGAGAGAGAGGTAGAGTAAGATGAAAAGGGGGAGAGAGAAAGGAAAAACGAAAAAGAGGGGAGGGAAAGCATAGTCCAAAATCTTGTGAGATCCATCAGCACCGTGATCGGATCTGGACGGGCGCTCTAATCCTAATTGTTAGATCGCGATCGGGCGCTTATTAATGCACTTCACACGATGTTGAACGGCAGCCATTTTACCATAATAATAATTAAAGTAGTCACTAAGTAATATATAAAATATTAAGTATTATGTTATATATTAATTATATACTTATAATAAGTAAATTGAAAATTAAAAAATTGAAGGAAAAAAGGATCGTCCCACTCGGCTCGATCGAGCTGTGCCAATTTGACAGGACACGGCTCGTGATACGATCAAACACGAGTTGATTGGCACGAACACTATACGACACTGTCCATTTTTAAGATTGTTCAATCGCACAAGTATTATCCATCAAGAATATAATAATTGAAAGAAAAAAGAACGAGTTTAATTTGGCGAGAAGTCTCAATAAACCAAACTTTGAACAGCTTCGCTGATTAAAGGCCGAGAACATGCATGAATAGAAACATAAAGACAAGTAAGGTCTCTCCCTTGTGCAATGCATTTAAGAATTTAGAATACACCACCAAAATAACATATAGGAGATCTATAAATTGTCGGAATATATAGATATATCTTGTTTCCATGCTAAAAAAACGTGTTGCGATTGCAAGTGTCTTGTTTATTAAGAAAAAAAAATAGTTTAATTTTTTTCTATAGTGTCTGACTTTCTCCTTTACATTTAAAGTTTTATTTCTTATGTATTACACGTTTTATTCGTAATGAAAAAAAAACTAATATGAGTTTAGGCTTCATATGGAAAGGTTATAGCATAAATTTGGAAAAGTTTTCTTTTTAAAAAATGATCTTCCTCGATGCTGCATCTCCAAACTAAATTAATCGAAGCTCGTCAGTTACACTAATTTTTATACGAGACAATAAAAGAAATCACACATAATAAAATATAGATGATGAGGTACGAGTGCCAATCTAATCCTTTTTAATTACTGTATCTCCTGGTGGAAATATCAATTGGAAAACTTAACAAAAATATCCACATATCATTAAGGTAATTATAATCATTGTCTATGAAGGCAACGAAGAACCCTTTGTTCGTGCGTTTGGAAATCAATCGTGATTCTTTTTAAATTCTTAGTGAATAATTGCATTGATAAATTAGTTCAGAGTGTGTTTGGATCGAATGAAATGTAAGAGTTGATGAATAT
Organism: Pontederia crassipes; assembly: GCA_030549335.1. NCBI lineage: Eukaryota > Viridiplantae > Streptophyta > Magnoliopsida > Commelinales > Pontederiaceae > Pontederia > Pontederia crassipes. The sequence goes on from CM060183.1 coordinate 10,941,355, forward strand.
TTTTATATTTAATAAATTAATAGATAATATTATATTATTTCTTTATTATAAATATTTTATATTTAATAAATACATTATTTTATAAGATACATGTGAGATATTGTGAAAATAAGAAAAGAAAAGGAAAAAATAAAATTAGAAAAAAGTCACGTCAATAAAAAAAGAGAAGTTCTCATACAGTCTCCAATTTCACCTGAAAATGGAAGGACCTTGAGTCACGTGACCTTAGTTTCAGCACATTAAATGCAATATGGTTTCACTCGGAATCATGCCGCTAGTTTGCGTTTGAAGAACTAGGCTGAACCTAGTTTTAGTCTAATTCCGCAACTAAATGTGACCTTTGACATTGGATTAAATATGAAAATAAAGACTTATTTTCTTATGTTCATTCAAACACTATTTAAAAATTTTAAATAATTTCAAATAATGATGAGAGGTAAAATAAGGATTAAAATAAAAAAATGTTCTCTCTAAACAATAAATTTGGGAGATAAGAAATTCTTCCTTTTTCTAAAGAATATTGATATTCCGTGCTCTGATTTAAAAAACTTTTATATTGTTCATAATATATTGATTTTATTCTGATGAAGCCAAACAGTCCCTCAATCATTTACTTTTTAAGTCCAAAGTTTCTCAACACATTTTTTCCTGTTTAAGAAGAACTATGTGACCATGAAGGTCAACACTTTGTACTTTGTAGAAGGGCTGCACATCAAGCTCTGACTTTTTATTTCATGTTTGAAGGATAACTGAAGTACAAAGTCTCATGATAATCCTGAAATTTGATTAAAAAAAACATGTATCAATTAAGTTTGGTATTTTGATCCAAATCAATCAAAATTCTATGTTCTATCAATAAGGCTGAGGACGAGAGTCCTATTTGGGTGAAAAAAAAAGAAACAACAATAATTTGTTAGTGTGAATTGAACTTGAACAACAATGATTTATTAGTGCAAGTTGTGATGCAGTGACTGTACAACTTTCTCATGGACCAACGTCATTCTTTATTCAAAAATTTTAAATTTATTATTTTTTTTGTGTATGCTTAAAATTTATTACTCTTTTCATGTACTAACTGTCTTTAAAAGTTAGGTAGCCAAACAATTAAGTACCAAAATATTCAGGAAGGATTTAATGCAGTGACACGTGTCCTTTGACTCAGACCTCATATCCTAATTTTCATCGGTAAGAGTTGTTTTATTCATTTATTTTTAATTTATTTCTCTTCGGTTTTTAAAGTTACTAGCACCCATTCAATAAAAAAAAGATAAATTCTGATCAAATGATTAAATTTAAAAATTGAAACAAGAGTATTCCCAGATTGGATCGCAGATCGAATTATTTAATCATAATTTTTTCTTTTTAAATTATTTAATATAAAAATATTATATAATATTTATTTAAAATCATAAATTAATTTGTTAAATATTTAAAATATTATTTTATATTTAAAAATATTTTATATTTATTTTTATAAAATATAAACTGAAAATTAAATAAAATTTTAAAATAAAAAGCGAATTTTTGGGATGGGTAGAAGGCCATAAAAAATAAACAAAGAAATCAAAATAGCACAAATAGGAGGATCTGGTGGACCAAACTGGTCCACACCGTGGCCCACACCGCATCGCACACGCCCATTTCACTCCCCTTAACTTCTTCCGGCGGAACACGGAAACGCGCTCAAGTTATATCACGTTCCGAGTCGTCCTCGTCCCGACTCAAGCGAACGCTCCGCTTTCTTCTCCATTTTCTTCGTCTCCTTGTTGCGAGGAAGGGGCCGGAGGAGGAGGGGGGAGGCGACGATGGCACCGGTCTCCGTCGTCTTCGTGGCGGCCCTGCTGCTTTGCTTTGGGATCGCCGGCGTCGTCTCCGATGCCTCCAACCACCGGTACAAAAAGGGTGATCCCGTCCCTCTCTACGCCAACAAGGTCGGACCGTTCCACAATCCGAGGTACCGCCGGCCGCTTCATCCTTTGCTCCATACGCCTTCTCTTTCTGGCTGATTTGAATGGTTTCGGGTTGTTATGTGATCGGATCTCTGGTCGTTACCCCCGGATCCGTGTGGGGGTTTAACCGTGTTAAGCTGCAAATTGTTCTCTTTGTTATAGCGTGGTAGATATAGTTGAATTGACGTTGGATCTATGGAAATTGCGTTTCGTGCTCATTGTAGACTTCAGTATTTTGTGTATGGCAGAGAGGTTTTGTCATTGGTAGCTACCAAAGGTCTCATTCGTCGAGTTCAAGTATGTTAACTTGTGTATTACTTGTTTAGCTAGGGGGCTGGCGGAGATTTCAAATATTTGGTTTTGCAACTGAAGGTTATTTCGTTGGAGTTTAGATTTAGGGAGTCAACGTTGACTATGAATCATCATTAGTATAATTGAATAATAGTACGTGCGACTATTGTGCAAATTATGTGACGAAAATTGCATGACAAGTCATACTTCTTAAGCATTCTTTATTCAAACTGTACTTCCAGTTTTTGCATCAGTTTGATCATTCCTTGAAAACTTGTACTCTGGGAACTAGCTACTAAGGTAATTAATGCTATATCCTATTGATTTTGTAAAAAAAACAGCGAATGCAGTACCATTGCGTAATTCATATGCCCAACTATATTAATGATGTTTGTTTTGTCCCTATATGATATGTTTCTTGCTATATGCTTTGTGTTATATGCTTCATGCTATGCATGATCATACATCCATGATAAAAATACTATTCTTCCTCAAAAAACATAAAACAATATTACGAATCAAGTTATTTTGATCTAATATTGCAGGATGACAAGGTCAAGGGCTTGTGATCCTTGCCTTTCCCTTAGAAAGAACACTTACTGCTCTGTCACCTTAGTTGGAAAGTGTGGATATTTGAGGGAAAACATAGAGGTTGATATGTTGATGGCATATCCATCAGTCTAGTGTAACAAAATCTCATAGGAAAGCTTATGTAATTAAGTGTTTTGCCAATAGCACATCTGACATCAAGAAGCTTGAAGGTCTTTGCTTGTATTATTTGAATGAGAACTAATACTTTTTTTTTTATCTCCACTCTCTTAAAAAAGACTTTTTGAGTATTCGTCATTCGGCCTTTTTATCTGTACGCACTAATTGTGATTCGTCTTTTCTTATTTCAGCGAGACGTATCGTTACTTTGATCTTCCTTTCTGCTCTCCAGGTTTGCATTTCTTTTATCTAATTCTGTACCTCAATTTAGTGTATCTGATTTGTAGAATATGTTAAAGTTATTATATTTTGATACAGATCATGTGAATGAGAAATCTGAAGCACTTGGTGAAGTTTTGAATGGGGATCGGTTGGTAGATGCTCCTTACAAGCTTAACTTTGGTGTTGACATTCTCTCCAAACTGGTGTGCAAGAAGGATCTCACAAAGGACGAGGTTGCACAATTCAGAGCTGCAGTCACAAAGGACTATTATTTCCAGATGTATTACGACGATCTTCCGCTTTGGGGATTTATAGGGAAGGTTGATAGAGATCAGAAGAATGATCCAAGGGATTACAAATATTATCTTTACAAGCATATACACTTTGACATCTTATATAATGGAGACCGTGTGATTGAGATCAGTGCTCACACAGACCCTTCTGCCCTAGCTGATATTACACAGAACAAGGGTGTCAGTGTTGAGTTATTGTACTCAGTGAAGTGGAAGGAGACAACTGTATCATTTGAGAAGAGGATGGAGAAGTATTCACAATCTTCATCGCAGCCACATCACTTGGAGATTCATTGGTTCTCAATAATAAATTCATGTGTCACTGTTCTTCTGTTGACGGGGTTCCTTGCCACAATTCTTATGCGTGTTCTCAAGAATGACTTTGTCAAGTAAGTTTGTTGGCTTCTATCTTATTATTTCCTATTTTATAATGGAATAATAGAAAGCCTATTAACAAATTTTTACAAAGATATAACTTTAGGGGGTGGAAAATACAACTTCAACCTGGAGGTCATCTCTGCAAAAGACAAAAGTTCATAGGGATTGTTGAAATTTATAAAACTAATTCATATTCTTCGTGATATTAGTTTAAGTGCCTAGTATATGAAAACCTATTTACAATTTTTTACAAAGATATAACTTTAGGGTGGGAAATACAACATGAACCTGGAGGTCATCTCTGTAAAGGACAAAGGTTCATAGGGATTGTTGAAATTTATGAAACTAATTCATATTCTTCGTGATATTAGTTTAAGTTCCTATTATACTCCTTGTGGTCAATAGGCATGCATATAAGTCTTGTGAAGACAAATTTTATGAGATCTAATTTTTACATGATTTGAATGTTGTATGTAGTTGAGTTGCTAAATCTTATTTGGGAAAAGGTATTTTTAAAAAGTTTAGACTTTCATATTTTACCTTTGTAGAGTATATGCCCAAAGACTTTCAAACTTGGGTGCACATTCACTTCATTATGTTCATTATTTGTATTTCCTCGTAAGGAGCTTTTTTTTTGTCACTGTTTTGTCTTGAGTCCAATCTGGTTATTGCTACTAAAATATTTTATGCATTGGCTTCTGGGTCTGAACTCCGCCTATGTTCTATAGCCGGTCCCAAGCCCGGATAAAGGATGAGGGTTGTATTAGGCCCCGACAGCCAGCGTAAAACCCTGTCGAATCTCATGAACATGGATCAACGAATGGCGTCGTATGATCCATGTAGCCGACCCCATCTAGTGGGATAAGGCTTTGTTGTTGTTGTTGTTGTTGTTGCTGCTTCTGGGTCTGATTTCATATAAGGCTATGGACATAATGATATGCGAACGTGAATTGTAATTGCTTTTGCAGGTGTCATGAAAATAGCTTTTTTTAGGAGTCATGAAAATAGCTTCTCCTGCCTCATGCTTGAAAACCTTACCTGTTTCATCATTTGGCCTGCTAAATCATATATTTTTTTTCAAATCTACTATTATCACAATTTTCTTTTCTTTTTTCCTGTTCATTTTGGTTTCTGTGAAATAATTATCCTACATTCCTACTTATTAGCTGTTTAACCTAATTATCCTGAAGGTATGCTCATGACGAGGAATCAGTTGAGGATCAAGAAGAGACTGGATGGAAATATATTCATGGGGATGTCTTCAGATTCCCCAACAACAAGTCACTTTTTTCTGCATGCATTGGCTCTGGCACTCAGCTATTTGCTCTGTAAGCATCTGAAAATATCCTATCAAATTAAACTGATTTTAATGTATTGGAACAGAGTTCAGTAATTTCTAACGTACTGAATCTTGGACGATGATGCATCTATATTATAAGTTCTCCCCCTAAAAGGAATTATAGTATCTTTAATTACCTGATTGCACTTTTTTGCAGTACAATTTTCATATTCATGCTGGCTTTAGTTGGAGTGTTCTATCCTTATAATCGTGGTGCACTCTTTACTGCATTGGTTCTCATATATGCATTTACATCTGGGATAGCTGGCTATACTGCTACTTCTTTCTATTGTCAGCTTGAAGGAACAAACTGGGTGAGTCTGAATGTCCCAATCACATTTGAGAATCTTTTCTTTTTTGTTTTCATGCGTTCATGGGCTACTGAAATTATGACAAAGAAACTCGAACTGTGGGACTTAATTTACCCACTTGCTAAGTGACGTAATTTTGAGATAAATGTAAAATTAATATTTGTGGCTTTTTCATTGCCAGGTGAGGAACTTATTGTTGACAGGGTGCTTATTCTGTGGGCCTATGTTCCTGACTTTCTGCTTCCTGAACACTGTGGCCATTGTATATAGTTCTACAGCAGCACTTCCACTTGGCACCATCTTGGTGATCCTTCTCATATGGGCACTTGTGACGTCTCCTTTGCTTGTTGTGGGTGGCATTGCAGGTAAAAACAGCAAAACAGAGTTTCAAGCTCCTTGCCGTACCACTAAGTACCCTAGAGAGATTCCACCTCAGCCGTGGTACCGAGGAACTATTTCGCAGATGGTGATGGCTGGATTTTTGCCCTTCAGTGCTATTTATATTGAGCTCTACTACATCTTTGCCAGTGTGTGGGGCCATAGAATCTACACTATCTACAGCATTCTTTTCATCGTTTTCATTATTCTTCTCATTGTCACCGCCTTCATAACAATTGCACTAACATACTTTCAACTTGCGGCTGAAGACCATGAGTGGTGGTGGAGGTAAGCTAAAATGACAAGAAATGCTATCAACTTGGTATTTCCAGATAGATGGTTTACATTTCTTAATGGTAGCCAGTGCTTTTCTTGTGAAGAGGCTTTTGATAATATTTCTTTTATCAATTTTGTTGTCCCAAATGTCTTTTTTGCTATTCTGTTAAGAAAATGCAATCTGAATTTGTTTCATGTATCTAGAAGTTGAACATGAACAATAAAAAAGATGTTAAACATGGAAGATCCTCTTTTTTTTTTTTTAGAGGAAACATGGAAGAACTTTGAACTGAGACCATGGAGTAAAGGCGTCCATAGTGTCTTCATTCTGTCTGAATGCAGTTTCAGATAGCCTTATCCATGAATAAAAATGGGACCATTGCTGCAACATAAACTAATAATTTCACTGGTAACGTCCTCTGTTTTTTCTGGCCTACAAACAGGCATTGAACACAAGTTTGGTAGCCATCATTTACCTCTATAAAAAAAAGACATTGAATAAGGAAATTTGCATTTATTTTTCCCATCCCAGAATTTATAAAATTTATCTAAGTTCAGTGTAATATGTTTCATGCCAACTCCCATACCTCTCCTGTGTGCATAGACAAGCTATTTGTCACCCTTGTTCATGCCAACCTCTTGTACCTGTATGTGTTGACGTGTTGTAACCTGTAGCCTTCTAACCAAGCTTGAGCCTTATGGGTAAGCTGTCCAATGTTCTTCTCAAAGATGTGGTTTTTGATTCACTAACCAGTTTTCTTAAAAGCTTAAGCCATTAAGAAGAGCAATAATTTATTTTATATTCTTAATACTCGTCTTCATGTGTGGGCTGCTGATAACTGTGGTCTAGCCCAGCCCATCACGTGGACAATAAAGGGAGAAAAATATATTTTTTAATAAGAGCTTAACAAGGTTTGAACTCTTGATCTCGAGCTCTGAAACCATGTTGAAATCGATGTGTTAACTAGTTTTTCTAAAAGTTTAAGCTATTAGGAAGAGCAACATCATTTATTTTGTATTCTTAACAACATGCAAAAAAAGATATGTTCAACTTTCTGTGATTGTTATGCCTATTATACTTGAAGATATGGTTAATGCCTGATGGTTGTATATTATCACCACTAAGTTGTATGTTCACCACTAAGCTATTAGGAGGGTTGTGTTAGGCCCCGACAGCCAGCGTAAAATTCTGCTGAATCTCATGAACATGGATCAACGAATATGAGCGGAATGGCGTCGTATGATCCATATAGCCGACCCCACCTAGTGGGATAAGGCTTTGTTGTTGTTGTTGTTGTAAGTTGTCCAACGGATATGGTTCTTAAAGTCTTATTACCACTGAACGTGCTCTTGCTTTGTCCTGTTAATGACCTTTACTTCATCTTTGATTTCATAAGATCTATTGGATATCGATCTACTATAGTTTCCTGCTATTGATGAGGAGAAATTTGGATGTCTCACCAATGTGTACTATTCAATGTCATCTTGAGATCGGCAAGAATGTGTGATTCTTATCAATCTTTTAAGCTTTCTGCTAGTGATTATCAAAATCAGATATTTCATAAATGCAACATTATTATTAGTTTCTTTTAAGTTATTTTCACCTCAGTGTCAAGTTGCTCCATGATTTTACCCTAAAAAAGGGGTTGCTCCATGATTTTTTGAAACAAAGGTAACATGGAATTGGCCTCCAATGTCTTATGTTCTAAAACATAAACTATTTGATCGTCAGTGATGATCAATTTCTTTATGATCATTTGAAGATTTTCTAGTGTTTAATCTTCTGTTTCCTCTGATGCAGGTCATTTCTATGTGGAGGATCAACCGGTTTGTTCGTATATGGATATTGCTTATACTACTACTATGGTAGGTCAGATATGTCAGGTTTTATGCAAACCTCTTTCTTTTTTGGTTACATGGCATGCGTCTGCTATGGATTCTTCCTCATGCTTGGAACTGTTGGTTTTCGTGCTGCGCTATTGTTTGTCCGCCACATCTACCGGTCTATCAAGTGTGAATAATGCAGCAGCTGAACCTTTTTGGTATGTTTTACTTGGTTTTGTACGAGTTTTGCCTAAGAAGTCAAAATGTAGAGTTCACAATGGGATATCATCATGTTATATACCTATGAAAGGATCAACCTGTCCTGGTACCCTAGTTATAGTTGTAGTTATAGATTGTTACTTGTGGAAGAAAAATGTAACAGGGATCCTTCTGGTTCCTACTTCCCCAACATTTCTTGATACCTGGAAGAAGCTTGTATAATTAGTCTTATTAAGAATATGAACATTAATTATTGTCTTCCTTTTTGCGATTCGACATGGTATATTTAATATGTTTCTTTTGATGAAGGTAAGGTGGAATGGAAATAAATTTTATTATATATCATAATAAGACGCATACATGTTCTCTTATGTTGAGGATATCATAAGATTATTTCATCTGAAACATACACAATTTTTGGCCGATCATTTAGTATTATGACAAGCTACACGAAATAATGGAGGATTTAACTTTACTTCCGCAAGTGATTTTTCCCCGAAAATGCTTGGCATGAAAACTCTTAATTGGTTTCTCTTTGTCCTTTTTTTTTTCGGTGAAGTTTCTCTTAAATGGGCTAGTTCGGGTCCTCAAAACTAAATTTGTTAAGATTGAGATCTTAAAATTATAAGATGAAAGATTTTATGATCGTATCGACAATAGTAAAATTATACTAATTAATAAAAAAATATACTTTAAAGATAATAAATATATTCTTTATACATTTGTCATACTCGATAAATTACATTTCATCAAGTCATATATTTTCATTAATTTTTAAGTGAATTTATATCACAAATATAATAAAAGTAGTTAAAACATATTAATATTTATTTAAATTAATTATTATTATGATGAATATATTTTTTTATTAGTATTTAAAATGATTATATTGATTTTATGAGATGTTACAGGATCGTAAGAGTAGTCGTAAGATTGATCTTGACACATTAATATTTCCATAGTGGAGAGAAAAGATTATTTAAGTACATACCGAACTAATTGCACAAATTTTTTTTTCGGTTGAGAATTACAAAACATTAATTTGTTCTAAAGATTCATAGTCCATCGTTCTGGTCGTCGTGAACCCATTAGAATGCAATCTAACTACACAATTTAATTGCCTGCAATTCCATTACATTACTTATTGTAGATTACATTAATCAAAATAAACACACACAAAAAAGATCTGAGAATCCTATCGCAATCAAATTGCCAAATTTATTGGAGAATTGAATTGAAACCTCAAATTTCTAACCAAAGTAGGACTATTTTTCTTCCATATAATTATTATCACAAATTTCAGTTTTTCTTTCAAGAAAATAGTTGTGTAAAACTCTTACGCGTGTAACATTGAAAATCAAAAGTGTATATACTTTGAATATCTGAATCAAAATTTAATAACAAAATAGATCTATTTACGACTATTTACTACTTAGATAGTGATTCTTTTTTTGAACAAAATGGGGCAACTCACGTGTGACTTAAATTCGATCGCATATCTTTAAGCGGCCTTGAGAGCTTCCAGTTTACTACTTAGATAGTGTCCCCACCGCCGTCTCCGGCAAACCCCCTGCGCCCGCTTGCGACGACAGCCAAGAATGGTTGCCGCCTTCTTCCCGCTCGCCTCCTTCACCGGCCGAAGCCATCCGCAACCCCTCCTCTTCCCCTCCTCGCTTCCCTCTTCCTGCTCTTTTCGTGCGAATTCCCGATCTTTTGCGTTCAAGCCCCTCGGAAGCCGCCCGATTCTACTCTTTTCCTCTGCGCCGGAGCGAATCGGAGCGGCCGGCCTCCGGCTGCGCCCTACGAGCGCCGTCATTTCTTCACAAAGAGAAGGTGAATATCATGATTCTTTTCTTCTTTGTTCCTTGGAGCGAAAGAAACAAAAAAAAAAAAAAACTCTTTGTTGGTGTTTTAGAAGCTACATTTGATCCCGAGTTGAGGTTGGTGCTGGAGCTGGCGACGGACGATGAATTGATTGAATTGGAGCGCATTCTTTTTGGGCCAAGGTGAGTATTTCTTTTTCCTCTTGGCACGATGGTCTAAAATCTTAATGGTAGCAAGTGTTCTTTTTGTTATGATATCTGTTATTTTGTGACATCAAATCATTACGGCATTGAAGTTTGTAGATTTTGGGGATTTTGTTGATATGTCGATCTATTTGGTAATTGATCGACAAGATTCAATCCATATAGACTAAGTTGATGACAATTCAAAAAAAAGAAAACCATGTAAAAGTAGGACCTGTTGGATTCAAACAATTTAATAGATTTATTTATTCATGTCCTGAAAGTTGTATCTGGAACTGCTATATTTTGTAACTTTAATAAAAAAAAAATTATAGGTCGAGTTGTTTTTTTTTTTGTTGAGAGCAAATAGGTAATACTTTGTATTGGCTGCAAGTTTTCTTTTACGTACTGCCTGATCTGCTTATTCTCACCCAAAAGCAAGAGGGATGAGATCGGAATGAAAGTAAAATTTAAAAGGACAGAGTCATGTAGAAAAGAAAACACGAAAAATAATAGATTTTACCGTGTGTGGGTTTAAATCTTCAGCATAATCGGAAAGGTTATGACATAGAACTTGAAAGAGAATTAATAATGCTTTTGAAGATTCTTATTGATTTTTTTTCCTAGAGGGGAAAGAATGAGGGCCATATGCACCCATCCCATTTTATTCCAGCTTATCCAAGTTACATCAGTGTGTTACAGTTTTTAAAATAATCACAAAAATCACAGTGCCACCCATGATCTCAGCATTGTTCTGGCTACAAAGATGTTGCCTAAATAGCAGCATAGGCCTCTAATATACAATCATTTTGTTGGCCCCAGATAGTTCATGTTAAAGCTAAAGGTAACGCTCGCCGTCCATTTGACACATATGTGTAGATTTGCTGGTCCCGGTTGCCATATCTGAAAGACCAGCAGAAGTCCAAGGAGTAGTTTGTATCAACCCAACAGCACACTGCTTCTTGCCAAACCATTTTTGCCACTGTACACCCAAAGAACAAACGGTCTATATCCTCTTTTTTTTTCCTGGGAAGTGAAAGTCTATGTCTTCTTTTGTGTCCCCGCAAAGCACATATGTGGTACATGTGTCAGGAACCCATCTTAGACAGTAGTACTGTGTGGCCTGCTGATGTCGCCTCAGCTGCCATGCAAAGATTTTAATCCACAATGGGATGTTTAGTTGCAACACGAGCCAACTCTTCGTGCATAGTGCACCATCATTGGCTTGGCTACCAGCATCCAGCAATTTGTAGACACCCCTTTACAGAAAATTGTCTGACCAACCTAGTCCGTGAGTCACAACTTGGATCATCAATGGCTGTAGCTCTAAGCGCACCAATAGTAGCATGAACTCCTCCAGTTGACTATCTGAGGGGCGCTGCAAACTGTGGATTCCAGACTCCATCAGCAAGGAGACCACCAGACCAGTAGGTAGCAACGACAACATGTTGATCTTCTGCCAGAACATATAGTCTTGGAAAAGAGATGGTGGAGGTTACCTTGAAATCCACAAATCATCCCAGAAAACAGAATTCCCTGCCAGATCCCAATCTTGCCACAAAGAAGTTCTGTAAGCATGACATGATTGATAAAATACCTCTCTGAAAATGGGAGCGACCATAGTGAACATTCATCACGGAGGCCCACACATCACCAGTTGCGAGCGTATTATCACACAACCCACTTTGATACCAGTGCCTTGTTCATCATCCGAAGAACACGAATCCCAAACACCCTTCAGAAATTGGTTTGCAGATGTCTGCCCAAGCTACTAGATTTGAACCTCGACCTATGCTGCCTGATTGTCTCCAAAAAAGTTCCGGCGAAGTGCATCTATACGTTGAGGCACCCCATGCATCGTCTAGAAGACAAACATGTGATATATAGGAATTACTGATAGTATAGAACAACGCTATTAAACTTGCAAACTAACTCTAACCTATGCTGCCTGATTGTCTCCAAAAAAGTTCCGGCGAAGTGCATCTATACGTTGAGGCACCCCATGCATCATCTAGAAGACAAACATATGATATATAGGAATCACTGATAGTATAGAACAACACTATAAAATTTGCAAACTAACTCTTAGAGTTTATGACAGACATCTGCATATATTCACAGCAAAATTAGATTGCGAAGTAGATTTGGTGGACTCAAATACTAACTCATTAAAATTGCTCAATCGATAAACTCAGACGAACTAACTCATGGATTCACCAAATATACCCTAACTTGTGTTAGTGAGCCCAAAAATGTGATTGAACTTGTCATTGAGCTAATTTATCCTTACTCGGCTATTTTAGCTCTTATATTCTTCTTATTCTTAATTCTTCTCGCCCATGAATTGCTCTTTCTTCCTTAACGCCTTCGTAGCTATGAGTTGTCCTTAGTTTCACTTCATGGTTCCTCTCCTTTGACTCCTGAATGACTGACTGATTTCATTTATTAACAAGTTAGTCATCTTCCTACCACCATCTCCTTGTCATTCGAGATTTAGAATTTTGGCAACTTCTCCAATATTTGTGTTTTTCTTCCGAGTTCAATTTATTTTATTTTCTCTAACATTGGTTGAATTTATGTTTGTTTGAAATATCTTATATGATTTGCTCCAATGATTTAGACTATGTATGGATTTGATTTGAACTTTGAAGTGAATTATAAATGATGTATGCAACTTTGAATTATATACGGATCATTCATGTATGACTCATTAAAGACTATGCATGTATATAGATGGATGACAACCACAATTTGGTGGTCATCCTTTTTTCTCAAAAAAAAAAAAAGGGACTATGCATGTGTGGAATAATGTACATGTTCAATTACACACACATACACCTAGTTTATATTATGTTGTAAAAATTGTAGAATGTTAGAATTTTATTTTATATGGAAACTTTTATGGTCTTTAGAAATAAACTAAAGTATTCGAATTTTGTTCTTTATTATCTTTGGGGTTACATTTGATGATTATGTTATTATTTGACAAAGGTCACAGAAATTTATTTTATATTAATGCCATACTAAATATTTTGTATTTAAATTTAACATGTACATTTACTCTACAAATTTTTTTTGGAACAAATTTACATTTCAAATTCATGGGAGGTTGACTGAGTTTACATGGACACTCAAACTTGATAATCTTGCTACAAAACCAACCAAAATCAGTTTACCCCCTCTCGACAGGAGTCGTGAGCATCATCCCTCTAGTTGCATCTCAACGCGTTCAACAGTAGGTGTCCAATCCATGGAAAGGAGCTGGCTGTCCATCGGTGGAAGGCCCAAATTGGTGATTGGGAGGCTGCAAATGGCGACCATCAGCGCCAATGAACAACTTTGAGCATCATCATCGTCCATGCTGAAGGGGATGAATGTTGGTTTTACATGATTAATATGAAGCCTAGAGAATTCTTTATTAAAATGTCAGTATTTGTGGTTACTCTCCTTGCCATCAAAGTCGAATACTTTATAAAAAATAGTATCATCAACATACTGTAATATCCCTAAAAAAGTCAACGTACTGTTATAGAAGAATGAGAGATTGAGAGTACCTTGGTTGGGGCTCACTGAAAAGCTAATAAGGATTAGGATAAGTTTGATGGAGAGGCCAGCAGAAAACATTATGGCACATGATCATGAAGTCAAAAAGACAACATCACACTACTCTAAACCAAAAATGATTTCACAACCCCACACACAAGCAATCACCCTCGTGCATTGCCCACACAGGAGAGGACAGTGCATGTCCAGCAAAAGATCGCAGAACCAGATTCGGCCCCTACATTTGGGCGGCTCCCGGCAGATGACCGATTGGATTGCGGACACACTTTTGCCTGATACCACAAGCCTGAGCCACCAGGTCGATGATGCCCGGGTTGTGCACCAGAGTGGAATCAGGTTCAGCGGCTGGCACAGGATCACCAGCCACCTCTGTGGCACAAATTTTCTCAGCCGACACACTTATCATGCTTGTCCCCAACGCCGCCGTGACGTCCGTGAGGCCAGGGGCGAGACCCACATCATTACCATCATTGGCACATTGATCCACCACAGAAGCCACAGACACAGAAGCCACAGACCCAGATATTGGAGAAAGTGCATCTAACAAGGGCATCTGTTGTGATGACAAATAGCATAGGGCTAAGGGGTAGCCTTGACAAACTTCACATTAAGCTTGGATCCATCCTCTAGTTGGGCCACTTTTGATCAGCACCAAGAAAGAAATGGCGCAGATACACTGTTTCGTCCAAGAAATCCACAATGGAGGAAACCATGTTGTTGGAGGGAGCTCCATAAGAAAGATCAATCTAAGGAGTCATATGCCTTGAAAAAATCAACGTTCCAAAGGAAACCACTTTTACCCGAGCGTCTCTGGAGTGAAATTATTTCATACGCCGTTGTGAATGCATTTGAAAGGGATCGACCTGCTATGAAAACTCTTCAAACTAGGTACCCCAAAGGTACCCAGAACCAATTGAAGGAGATAAACAGAACTTGCTCCACCAACAAATAGATTGCATTTGATAATGTAATATTTCTGAAATCCTCCATTCTTTTCGTTGATGCATTTTTCAGAATGAGAGAGGAAGAATTTGTTCAGTTTTTCGAAACCGAAGTTAGCTGAAGAAAATTCATGTAGAGTAGCTATGACATCTTGTCCCACTAGGGGTGGCAGAAAACCCTGTTGTGGGCCTGCATTTGTGGGAAATTTCCTTCCCACAAGGGCGATGACCGGTGAAGAAATGCCCCTGAAGTCAATTCAGGGATCGGGGTGGAGATCAACACCCCCACCTCACGGGTCCCCAATCCCGTAAAATAATTATGTTTAATATATTATTATTTGAGTCTGAATCGCTTGATCATTCTAAAATTATTTTTAGCTGTTAGATCTATAACGAAAATTCTTAATTCTAATGACCAAACCCTTTTTAATTGAATTTATGTTTTGAACTATTCCATGTGTGTTGAATGACAAACACATTCGATTTTATAAATTTAAATGATGGGGATTCAGACCTCGTCGGGGACTGGGGGACACCTGGGTACCGGGGGTGGGGTTTCGACCTACCCCCACTTATGCCTGTCTGGATGGATGCGGATGCCACACTTGTGGCCCACTACTGGTCAGAACTCCCGGAAGAAGTCTGGATTCGTCTAGTCCGAGTGAACCGTTACCCTTGATGCCTCATAGTGCTCGAGTAGTCCCCTAAGAGAAAGGCTGAACCAGTTGGGCTGCACTTTCAGCTGAGATCCATGGAATCCCAATCCCATTCCATAACCATGTATCAGGAAGGTGCCAGCCTGTGAATTCTGGGAAGTGTTTGGCAGTGGCCGAGCCACATTGTCTCTACTTGAGACGTCAGCATTTCCAACTCTGATCTAGTCAATCTCATTAGTCGGCAACTGCTATCATACATATGAAAGAACCTTGTATTAGACCCTTCAGGAAGCCAAATCTGTCGACATCTTCTCCTCAAAAAAATCTGTCGACATCTTGTAAGCCAGTTGGATTTCCGTTTTGTTGTTCTCCAATTCCACCTTATCTTGAAACTTTCTTCTACTTCCAGTCTCCCCAGGTATAAGCTCAGACTGTCCTCAATTTGGTGCAGGTTGGAGATGCCATGTAGAGCTGCTGCTCTCCTTCTCCCCCTATTTTCTTCAAGTTCTTGTATTACCGGAGACATCCTCAAAAACTTGATGTGTCGTTCTGTTCTCATGGCCCACTGTTGGCCTTTCTATTAAACTTCTTTTGTAATTCACAATATTATTAATGGAACTTCTGGATGACTACCTTCTTGCTAGTCGTCTTTTCTCATTTAAAAAAAAAAAAGGTTCTTGTTGCCGAACTCGCTGTTGTGACCTTGTGCCAGTGATCAGCCACCATATTTCTAAAGTCGTTTTTCAGCAGTCAAACTTGAAGTATGACCCAAAGGCTTCACCGTCATTAGACTACCACAAAACTGGGATGCTGTCCGAGAAAGGCCTTTCGAGGCCTTTAGTACTTGACATTGGAAACATCTCCAGCAGCTCCATAGATCCCAAGAATCTGTCCAATTTAGACTTCGTGTCTGGGGAGACTGAACTCCTCCATGCAAATTCGTCAGACTATGTGGGTTTAGAAAATCCCTGAACCCCTGTCTCTATCCTTCCGGCACTATGGCTTGTCAGCTACGAGGGTGCCATTAAAGTCTCCGCCGATGAGCCAGGGGATGTCGCTAAATCCTTTCACTTGATGGAGTTCCTCCCTCATCTCCTGATGCCTTGTTTCTGTGTACCTATATGCATGAGATAAGGATTCACATTCTGTCTATCCTTCTTTCTAGAACCACAGAAATTGACAAAGCCCCACTTGGATTCTTGTTCTTATTTTTCCTTTCTTATTTTGTTTAAGTTTTTGTATTTTATTGAACTCCGTGGATTTATAAATAGGGCACTGTTCCTCTGTTATAGTCGGTTTAATATGATGAATAAGGTATAATTTAGCCCTGTTCACATTAGTTTGTTATGGGTAAGGTACATGGCAAATAAACAATCTTTAGAGTGACAAATAAGATTTTTTTTACTATCAAACTTTTAGTCCTTTGTGGCTTCAGACTTTCATTGTTTCGGAAGAAATATTGTATAACATATTGTTCCAATATTTTCATTTTCTACTAGTTGAACTCATCCCCCTAGTGGGTTCCAGATAAACCCCAGTTGGGGGAACTCCCAATGGCATGGAATATTGAGTGACATGAGACAAGTTAATTCTTTTGGCTACAAATTAATTCTGTTGTTTTGTTTTGTTTCGTTAAAAGTTCATTGTTTATTTTAAGGGGTTTTTCCTCTTACTTCCCTGAACTATGAACTTTTTACTGCGTCTACCCACGACTTTCGAATTTTCCCTAGACCTCCTCTAAACTATGCCGCTTTTTCCACTTAGGTCCATCAGTCAACCTCTGTTAAATTTTCCGTTAATTTTCATTATTTTGATTTACGAAATGACCAAATTGTCCTTGCGCAGTTTATATAAGTGAGCTCATCTAGGTCAACAAAGAAAAGGGGAAGCTCACTTATCTGAACTGCGCGAGGGCAATTTGGTCATTTCGAAAATCAACAACAACAACAACAATAACAACAACAAAGCCTTATCCCACTAGGTGGGGTCGGCTACATGGATCATACGACGCCATTCCGATTCGTTGATCTATGTTCATAAGATTCGACAGGATTTTACGTTGGCTGTCGGGGCCTAACACAACCCTCCTCCTTTATCCGGACTTGGGACCGGCTATAAAATATAGGCGGAGTTATTGAATAGAGTATAAACAAACAAAAATAAACAGTGCTGGAGAAATCTAACAGTAAATAAAGGATGATTTGGAAAATAGAGTGATGCCTGC
The DNA here is from genome assembly GCA_030549335.1 of Pontederia crassipes. Classification (NCBI taxonomy): domain Eukaryota; kingdom Viridiplantae; phylum Streptophyta; class Magnoliopsida; order Commelinales; family Pontederiaceae; genus Pontederia; species Pontederia crassipes. The sequence continues at coordinate 10,958,934 of CM060183.1, forward strand.
AACAGGCTAAAACTACATAACAGCACCTATAATGATTCAAATCATTCAGAGTCCAAATTTATTATGACTAGCTTGGGGAAACTGGAAAGCAATACAATTTTCTGCTTCACAGCATTCAAATAGTAACCCGGAAACAAATTCAAATAAAAAATACTATGATTAACTTGAGGAAACTTCAAAGCAATTAAATTTTCTGCATTGCCAGCAGAAAACATCAATGGTTTCATTTAATATTACACCAGATCCTAGTTCAGATGAGGAAGAGTTTTTTAAGGGAAATTTGAGAAAAGGTTTTAAATGAAAGGGTTGCATCTGATTAAGAAACCAAATGATTACTTGTGGCCCTTGCATTCTTCCAGATAACCAACGATGAATGCCAGTTTCGTTAAAACATACTGAATGATGCCTTCAAAAAAAAAAATATATTGAATGATAAAACTAGGGAAAACAATGGTCACCCCATCTGCATGACCTAGTTTTGTCAGGTCATGTATAACCAAGATTTTTCTCATACTTTCCTGATCAATATGCAAAAAGACTAAGCCACCTATTTAGAAGTAACCTTAATTTAGCGAGATCATTCAGTAAGCCCTCAAGGAAGCCTAAGCTAAGATACCAATCCAATCATCTTTAAAGGGTTGATGCAGAAGTCCTCATTTCTTTTCTAAGAGGACCAGCAAAGCATGCCCAACACGATTTTCTTTTGTTAATTTTTCATAAACATGAAACTATAGCTTTTTTGTCGAGGCAGACATGCACCTGAAAAGATAATTCATTTATTTTTGGTATAGCAGCCCAAACATAAATGCAGGTTAGATGACTAAAAAACTCATCTGAAAATTATGTGGTTAAGCATTAGAAGGTTTGATAGTTCCTTTAACTATTCTAGAAAATTACTGTAGGCTGACAGGTGAAGAGTGTACATGCATGGGAGAGATGAATAGAAAGTTGCACTCAGAAGAAAATAAACAATGACAAATTCAAAGCATGTATCTGAAAAAATCTTGTTTGTTGTGAAGTACCTGTCAACCCAAATGTTCTAAGGTCCCAAAGTATCATGTGGTTGTCTGTACCCCCAGTCACCAATCTGCAATTTCTTCTGATCAGAGCAGAAGCTAAAGCTTGCGCATTTCTCTTAACCTGTTGGATGTAGGCTTTGTATTCAGGTGTTCCTACTTGTTTTAACGCTATAGCTAGAGCAGCTATATGATTATTATGAGGTCCCCCTTGAAGAGATGGGAAAACGGCAAAGTTTATCCTGTCCTCGAAATCATACATCATATTTTCATCGGCTTGACATGAAAAGAAAGCCAACTTCCTCTGTTTTTTTCCTTTCCTAAAAAATATTATACCACCCCTAGGGCCTCGAAGGCTCTTGTGTGTAGTCGAAGTTACAACATCACAATAATCAAATGGGCTGAGGCACTCCTTCGCTGCAATAATGCCACTGATATGTGCCATATCACACATCAAAACCGCGCCACACTTATCAGCAATCTGCCTGAACCGCGCATAATCCCACTCTCTCGGGTATGAGCTCCCACCACAAATCAGTATCTTTGGGCGATAGTCCATGGCCCTCTCCTCCAGCTTATCAAAGTCTATATATCCTGTCTTAGGGTTCACTTTATATGACAGGCTCTCAAAGAATATGGTATGCGGAAAAGTTAACAAAAATTAACGGATGGACCTAAATGAAAATGTGGGCATAGTTTAGGGGAGGTATGCGGAAAATACGAAAGTCGTGGGTAGACGTGTAAAAAGTTCATAGTTCACATGGGAGGTAGAGGAAAAAACCTTTATTTTAATTCACATGCCATACGTTCATGTTTGTGATGTAAAGAAAAAATATCAGAAATTAAGTGCATCTTTTTACCTGCTTGTTTCATTAACATTTAATTTGTTGCTGCAGTTACTTCAGTCCTTTGATAAAATCCATCACAAGTAGGCGAGATGATGATGATTATATGTATGGAGAGGTTATTGAAGAAAGAGAAGATTTCATAGCTCACCTAGAGTCAAGATTCTTATACCTTGCAGCAGATGCGCGCTCAACTTTACGGTTGGAAAGCTGTTATTTCAAATGCTATTCAACACCTTACATTTTTTTTCACTTGTACATTATGCACGTCTCCTCAGTTTGCTTTCTTGATCTCTCTTGTCTTGGCTTCTCAAGCAGTACTCTTATTTCTCATCTAATCAGCTGTTTGCATTATTTTTAAATTTTAACAAATCTATTTGTACAAAGATAATGTTTGTAACATTTCTCTCTTCTTTATCCTTCAAGAGGTTGGAGACCTTCCTACAGAAGTATCTTACAACAACAACAACAACAAAGCCTTATCCCACTAGGTGGGGTCGACTACATGGATCATACGACGCCGACGCCATTCCGCTCATTCGTTGATCCATGTTCATGAGATTCGACAGGGTTTTACGCTGACTGTCGGGGCCTAACACAACCCTCCTCCTTTATCCGGGCTTGGGACCGGCTATAAAACATAGGCGGAGTTCTACAGAAGTATCTTACTTGGAGTGAAAAGAAAACTTGGTGTTCCTTGTTCTATCAAACTATCCACAGAGGACCTTGAAGTAGAGATCTTTCTCCACTTATTGAATGAACATTCAAGGTATTGGTCATGAAATCCTAACTGATCGAGGAAGTATGAAAAGCTGTCAATTTTGAAGACCTTGTTCATTAGAATCATGAACGTGGACACCTTTTTTTTTGTAGGAATCGACACATTTAAATTCTTTTTTTTCATATGAATTTGTTGATCCATGTAGCCGACCCCACCTAGTGGGATAAAGCTTTGTTGTTGTTGTTGTTGTTTTTCATATGAATTTCTGTAACCTCTGCTGCACAGAACAAAATTTTTGAATTAGGTCATGATTTTTGTTTGGAGATTAGGCCATGATCTCCATCTAGGAAACAGCATCAGCATCAATATCTGAAATTATTCCCTATTAAACAATAACTTCATCTTTTTCACATGGTAAAAAATTGATTGTAGAAAATCAAGAAGAATACTAAAGAAATTATCTTTGCAGCAAGGGAAGTTCATTTGATATAGACTCAAAATCAGGTCTCAGGATCTTTAGCTGGATCAAAGGTTTGAAGATCAATGGACAATTGAAATAAATAAGATCCTAGTGTTGTTATATCATGCTGCTTCAGATAAATAGTGTTGCATCATGTGATTTTATTGAGGCATAAGACAAAGAGTTTTTCATCACAAGAAAAAAAGAAGAAATTTGTTGTTCAGTTCGGAAAACAGATGGAAAAGATTTACAAGGATATGCCATCCATATATACAAGGATATGCCATCCATATACACAAGAGAAGACCCTTCATGTCCAAGGCTCCAAGTACAAATAGCTAAACTAGCCAGTTCATTTCCAAGTGCAGTTATGATTTCAATTGGCTTAGTGTCAAATGCTTACTAAAATTAGCAATTTTAAACTGAGGAAAGCCTTTCATGAAGAAACAAATAGAACTTGTGCTGGTTTTGACAATTTTAAGAATTCCTTGATGCAAAGAATGCCTTCACTAGTGAAAAGTTATCTTTGAGGTATAATTCTAAAAAAAAAAAATCTTTGAGGTATACTCATGGAATGCTGACAGTATGAAAAATACAGAAAACTGACAGCATAATTATAAATATTTGAAATAAATAATGATGCATGAACATGATTGCAGTTGCCCCACAATTGGTTATCATGTTTTTATTACTGTTAACAAGAGACCTCTAATTACATTGTTTACTCTCCATGAGATTATCCATTCAGCTGACTGCGGACAGTCATGAATTGCAAGTATGACTTACTGAGATTTCAGCATTTACTTGATGTTCATCATGATTCTTCTGCTAGTGTATCATACTTGGCTGCCTGTGTTATTATTTCAAAGATATAAAGCCATCAAGTAACTGCAAACAATTCTTAGCTTCCTTCAATTATTGAACCATTTATTATTGTTCCTGAGGAGGATTTTAATTTCAGTGAGAGAAAAGGACCTATCTCTTTTCCTCTGGGCGAACCTAACCTTGTGAATAGTCATGGAAGTCTTGAGGTGGGACTCAGTCGGTGGAAGGTTTATGCTCTGGGTGCAATAAAAGTTGGAGCCAAAGAGCTCCAGCAGTTACTTTTGAAGGTTTGCTTCTTTAAGAACTTTCTGGTTATCATAACATTTTTTTATTTTCAGTAGTATAACTTGGTAATATCGTATTTTTGGTCTTCTTATTTTATTTTATTTTTTCATTTAGGGTGGTGGGATGTTAACTGTGACAAAAATTTATCACCTGGTATCCATACATCTGATGTCATTTTGTATTTCATTTCTCTATTATAGTCTTCATGACATCTTTGGACTTTTGTGATAGTTAGCTAAGCGTTTCTCTGGTAAGATGCTTCTGGAGGCTGTGAACTATGAGATGCAGCATCAAATTCTTAAGAAGGTAAGAAGTTTGATAACTTTTCTCATCATTCAATAAGACTGAAACAAAATCCACTCAGAATTCTCATCAATTTTCTTAGTTGTGTCAAGTGAAGGAAAAAAAGAGGAAAAATCAAATAGAGCTTCAAATTTTTGTTGGAATACTCTTTATTGATCATTATTCTTTCCTTTTCTTTTTTTGTTTTTTTGAGAGAGCAAAGGATGATTACCATTTGTAATAATTATTTTTCCTTTTCTTAAGAGAGAAGACACCTGATATTAAATTGTTCTTTTGTCCCAATGTCTCAGCGTAACCTGTTGTGATGGTTCATGCCAGCAATGAAGAAAGATAGATATGATGGCAATATTTATTTCACTAACATATATGAAAAAGTTTTGTTAATTTTATAATTTCTCTGATGTTTTCTTCGAGCTTTATTATATGTCCCATCAAGAATTGAAGGTTCTAGTGTTTATATCTTTCTCCCAGCTTTTTATTCCTACAGTGCTACACTTTCATTATGCTGAACAGTGTATGCATTATAGTTCATCTGCCTCTTTTTCAGTGATCAGTAAGAAATATCAAAGACATTAAATGGAATAATTTTCAGAAGCCTAAAAATTTTGTTTTGAAATTCTAATGTGATAAAGATAAAATTGTGATATCTCAAGTTTTAATTGTCTGCTCTGTTAAAAAAACAGATGCAAAACTATACTTGTAGAGATATGGTCATACTAGAGAATTTCCAGAAATGATAGAGCTATACCTTAAATTGTCTTTTTTACTTGTCCTAAAAGTCTTTCAAGCCTAAATTAAACCTGGTGAAAATTTGGATGCCAAAAGTTAATTCGAATTGGATTCTTATTTCTTTCTTTCAATATGAGGTTCTTCTTATTCCTATTGATATCTCTCATCATCATACTAAATATTTGATTGCATCAAGTTATATGGTTCAAACTTTTTCTGACTGTTGGCTCCATACTTTATGTTAAAAATAATCTTTATGCTTATCAAAAGTTATCATGAGGCTCTCAGGGTGGACAACTGGCGGCTACTAGACTGGAGGCCATGGCTGAGCTTGTTGCTAGGAAGGTCAACATCCTTTTCAATATAACTCATATATATTGAAAATTTTCGATGTCTTGGTGCAAATTCTATTTCTATAGGAATACTGATATTCTATACTTGCATTCACTAAAGTGAATCAATGGACATTCTACTGCTGCCAACTTTTGCAGGGATTGACATCTGCAGCAGCAAGATATGTTGGGCTCAGAAGCATGATGATGTTTCTTGGGCCATTGTATGTGTTTTCTTTCCTTCATTTCAAAACTCTGTTATATTATATCATAACACAAAGGTTATAGATATTATGATCTTTATAGAAAAATTGTGAAGTGTTCTTCTTTGCTGCAACAACTGGACTCTTTCAGCCATTTATGACGGAAATTTTGGTCTGAAATGTATAGTTTTGATTTCTCTCATTAGAAATTGCATGATCCATTTAGGTTGTTTCATTTAAACTGTGGTTACTGTTTGATTTTGTATTGTTTAAATGCTTCAGGAATCCTATGTTCAGACATGCATCTTCAATAAAGAGGCTGTCTTGTCTTCTTTGACTTATTTACTTCTCTATCATTATCTGATGTTTTATGGCTTATTTTTGTTTAAGTTTCTACTTGTTTTATCTAGGCTATATATGATATCTAAGATTAGCTGGTTGCTGTAATTTACATGCCAACATCATGATCTGCCAGGCTTTGCTTTGTGATAGCTAATATTAAGTCAATGGATCTGAGAATATTAGCTTTGTACTCAACTGTAGTCTGTCATTTTTAGAATCTCTCTAAGAGCTTTAGAATTCATGTTATGTTAAGAGTTAAAATTTATTTGTGATATAGTGATAGAACAAAGTTTCTATAGAACATTGACAATGAGGCTGTGTGGTAAAACTCATTGGATAAGTTTAAATGGGATGATAAATTGGGTTCAGTTAAATTATTCCCAACCATTAGACAGAGAACAGAAAAAAACATGACTAATGTATCATTGAACACATGATGTTACCACAGCATGCAGATGTGAACTGGCATGGGGGAAATTGATGACTATATAAAATAGAGTAAGACATGATACACTTCTCAAGAAACAATTAAGACATGATACATGGCAGTTCAAAATGGAAATGAAGAATCCACATTGCGAACACTTGGAATGAAGGTTAAATTGTCACCATGATGTGAAATTTAAAGTATTGGCTTTTGCAGTTTTATAGCCGGTCCCAAGCCCGGATAAAGGAGGAGGGTTGTGTTAAGTCCCGACAGTCAGCGTAAAATCCTGTCGAATCTTATGAACATGGACCACACCTAGTGGGATAAGGTTTTATTGTTGTTGTTGTTGTTTTGACTTTTGCAGTTTTACTTCAGTTTTAAAATTTTAAAATTTGGTTCTCATGTATGATGATGGATAATGGAAGTTCAAAATTTTCACATGTATTATTGAGTCAGCTTTTAAAAGGTGTTGCTGTACTGGACTATTTGCAGGATGTGGGGGACATTTCTCGCAGATGTAATTCAGATGCTAGGAACTGATTATGCCCGGATTCTTCGAGCAATATATGCATTCGCACAGGTGAAATATGTTCTATGTGAAGTGTTTATTATACTATCGCTTTTGGCACAATTAATCGAATTTATTTTGTATGTCAGATCCGCTTAACTCGTACATATGACTGGAAATCTAAAAAAAGATGATAGGTTGACCGGCAGCTTCCTATAGGTGTATATAGTATACTGGTTCCATGGTAAATTTGGCTTTCTGCTGAGGTTTTAACAAACTTATTACCAGCAGAAAATACTTGCGTCCTGGTTGTTTACATCACTTAGTTTTGTATCCTTAATTGTGTTCTCTTTAATTCTACTGAGAATGCAACAGAGAAAAGTGGCATGTACAGAAAGGCTGCTAATCCTATTGTGATGAAGTTCATGTGCATGGTAGCTTTATTTTTCTCTCTCTGTTGTGGCTTCAGTTGGAGACAACACAGTTTTGCCAACTAGTTGACTAATACAACTAGGTTCACAACCATGTCATTTTACCCGTTATTTGCATGGCGGAAAGAAATGGTTTTTATTTTCTGTTCTGCTAATTTATATTTTTCTCATATTTTCTGGCTATTCTGCTAATTGCCAAATCGACATTGATTTGCTTCTATCACGAGGTTGGATTATATTGTGTTTTCTCCATATAAAATCTTTATAGAGAGGAGCAATCTTGTACATCTTTTACAAAATGCTGAGTTAAAGAAAGAAATTCGAGGCCTGCAACAACATGCGTCGTTAATTTCATTTCTCCCCCGAAATTTTCAACTACGTGTTAAATAAATATAGAACGTGCACTAATACTGCCATTGTTTAAAATAATGATGCGTACCTCAAAATTGGTAAGGGATTGAGCTTTTAGTTGAGTTATATTGTTCGAAGATTAACAAAACTTTTAACGCCCAGGGTATCTCCAGATTCAGGCAATCCGAGACAAGAACTTTACCCGCTTAATTTACAAGAATATATAGTCATGTCAATATGTAAGCATTAGGAGTATATATGTTCTACATGCGTGGAACAATTACGAATACGAATCCATGTGCATGTGCAAAGAAGGTTAAGTTAAACCTTTAATTGTAAATGAACATAGGGCAGCATCTCATATGGTACAAAGGTGGCATTTCACATGCTTGTTCTTATCAGTCGATGCGTGTAATCAAGTCGGTACATGTAAAGTTCTAGTAACTTTTTCCTTTTTCTTTCCCTACAAAAGTAGTTTTAGTAAGTTAACAGGAGAGGTCCACAGCAAATTAATGAATCTGCAGATGAGCATGCAGATATTATATATCAAGAGGGGGATGACGAGGGGTGATGTTTTTGGATACTATAAGTTCATCGATGATGAAGTTTTTGTTGTTTTGCATTTGGTTCTATGTGGAAAGAAACAAAAAAATATTGCACTACAATTAATGCACCTAGTGAGCCCTTGTGCATTGGTAAAAAAAAAAATTGAACAAAAAACTCAATTGGAAAAAGGATATATTTATAACCTAATAAATTAAATCTACTAACAGAAGCTACTATGTACTATTTTGGTCCCCCTTTAGCATATGGAACTCAAAATATTGGTGGTCCTCTTAACTAGAGGAAAAAAAGTTTCAATAAAGTTTGCAGAAATATTAAGTTCTCTCCACATGGAACCTGCAGTCCATAACTAGTGAATAAATGAGCTGCATGCATCTGTAATTTGCAATAAAATGAGGATTTGTGGAGAGATAGATAGATAGATAGATAGATAGATAGATAGATAGATAGATAGAAAGATAGAGAGAGAGAGAGAGAGAGAGAGAGAGAGAGAGAGAGAGAGAGAGAGAGAGAGAGAGAGAGAGAGAGAGAGAGAGAGAGAGAGAGAGAGAGAGAGAGCTCAACCTACCATTCATTGGGAAAACTACCACGCCTCAAGTAGAATATACATAACTACATATTGTTAATTAGCATGATTCAAAATACTTACATGTTCATAAAAAGAGAAAGCAAAAGGAATTTTGAAGATGAAAAAGAAAATATGTTTGGCGGAGTCAAAATTGGGGAATGACAACAAAGAAAGGATTTTGGAATTATTTTTTCAACGGAAAGATGAGTTGGGGGCCCCAATTAGGACACCATATTGCACCCAAATTTGGTTGTCTCAAGTGAGTGACCAGAGTTCCTTTGCAAAAGATGAGAAGATATGTATATAAATCTCATCACCTCAATGATATGATTGATTCCATTGCTTTGACCCCTTTTTCCATTTAATAGTACATCTAATGCCTCACATGGTATGTTCCTCGATGCTTCGAGGTGTCACAAAGCTCTTTTTGGAGAACTGGAAGAAAAGATGAAGCCTTTTCTAAGAGATCACAAAGGAGAAATGAGTTCATGGACCCATTTGCCTAATGGATGATGAAGTCCCAGCACCAATCACCCATTGATTTCAACATTTTCATTTCTTTTTTAAATGCTCAATATAAATGATATTATTAGTGTTAATTAATTATTTAATTTATAAAATAATTTTATAAGATAAAGGTACAGTGTGTTTCTTTATATTACACAAGATGTTCTAAGTTGGTTTTTCATTTTTAGAACTTTATATACTCTTTTGAACTAGTTACTATGGGCCTCTCATATTAAACCTTAAAAAGATGACAAATTGTTGTGCCTTCTTTATTGAATCGTTGAACTACATATGATGGAATATTCAATCCCCATTGAACTGATAATTCTGATTTAGACTTCATGATGTGATTAACTATCATTAACATATGAAATATGCAATAGTCCTAGACTACATATAAGTAATCCTTAATTAGAATAAAGAAGATCTCAAGTAGCACACCTTAAAAGGAAAATGAAAGATCTGTATGTATATTTTAAAATTCAATCTTGATTTGATCTAAGACGGATGGAAGAACACATCTTAGCTTTGTTGAAAAGGAAAGTTCCTTGGCTACCACTGGCCCTTATTATATATAAAACTGAGGGAACCCACATGAAGAACTCTAGCCTTTCTTCCCTCCTTTTGTGTGTGTGTGTGGGAGTGGTGTTTGGGGAGAACAATTCCAACTTTACTGAAAAGAAACCCTTCTAAGTACTTCTCTAACCATTATATATAAAACAATTAGAACCCACATGGATTCTAAAGCCTGCCTTTTATTAGAGAGAGAAGAGAGAGAGAGAGAGAGAGAGAGAGAGAGAGAGAGAGAGAGAGAGAGAGAGAGAGAGAGAGAACCTTCTTTTCCCCTATGGCACTCCCGTTTGTCTTTGCCACGCTTGGGGCCTATAAACTTTTGCGTTGTAACAAAACTCTTATCCAATTGTACTGTTTCAGTATGGCATGCACGCCAGTGCTCTCTCTCTCTCTCTCTCTCTCACTCACTCACTCTTCCCCCACATTTCTTTTCATAATTGTTTTTGTTATGTCTTCTTTGTCTTTCATGTGAAATGATCCGATGCAATGACTCATGGTGATGGCCAGGGGCACATGGGTCGATGGCTCATCCAAAAAGAGACCTGCCAACAAGAGTGAAGAAGTGAGCATGGCGAAATGAGAACTGAGGAAAAGTAATAATTGAGACCGTGGTAAAAGCGTTGTTAGGAAATTAACTCTCCAACTTAAGCAATCACAGCTCATGCATTTAAGTTTCTCATTTTCAAATTTGTAATCAAAAGATCCATAAGAAGGATTGGATTACAGTTGCATTTCGTTTAAGAAAAAAAACCACAATTCGTCGGTTTATTCTGAAAAAAAATTAAATAAAATTTGAAGTATATATATATATATATATATATATATATATATATATATATATATATATACACACGTTTGTCATTGAGTATCAAATACCTTTCTAAGAATATATATATATATATATATATATATATATATATATATATAATATAATATATATATATATACACACGTTTGTCATTGAGTATCAAATACCTTTCTAAGAATAGTCTGATTCCTGATCTAATTAGACGTGATCAAATATGTGTCTTAACTTCTTGTTTCTATCTCAAACATATTTATTCCCATGATCATTATAGATTGAATATAAGATATGCATGAGTTAATAATTTGTTTCTACCCCCACAAATTAAGTAGATAGTAATTAATTATGATATATATATATATATATATATATATATATATTTATGCGCGGGACCTCCTCCCTGTTCGAAAGAGACAACATGAGAACATTATGGTTTTGTTAGCATCCTTCATTGGAACCTTATATTATATTTTTCTATTTTCTTCTGCATATATTGTGACACGAATAACTCCGCCTATGTTTTATAGCCGGTCTCAAGCCCGGATAAAGGAGGAGGGTTGTGTTAGGCCCCGACAGCCAACGTAAAACCCTGTCGAATCTCATGAACATGGCGTCGTATGATCCATGTAGCCGACCCCACTTAGTGGGATAAGGCTTTATTGTTATTGTTGTTGTATATTGTGACACGAATATATACACATACAAGTTCACGAATCACAACCGTTCCCTGCCCTCTCATGCCCTTGTCGTTGTATGCTGCCATATGATGACATCTCCATAGTACGGTGAAAAGGACCATCTCTGTCCCCTTCGGTTTGGAGTCACGCATCCTTCATAATTAATTAATTTACTCACCTCTTAATTATTTGATTTCCCCTCTCGGCTAAATGTGGCCACAATACATGATTTATATTGCACATAATATATAATTGAACCAGTTCAACTTAATAATTTAGGCATATGATACCTCATCTCTGGAACAGGAAAAAAAACGACAAGAAAAATTACCATTCTCCCTTTTTCTTTTTGTTCTTATCACAATACTTTCTTTTGTCATATGTAGTATGAGTCACGAGTATGTATGTGATCGTTTCTTCTCTTTGTTTTATTATACGTACTACTATGTATTTAATTCCTTTGTTTGAGAGCAACAAAACTTATTAATTTAAGAGAGAGTGATTAATGGGACAATTAATAATGATAATAAGCAAAGCGTGGAGAGAGAAGGGGAGAGAGAGAGAGAGGAAGGACGACGTACACACCCGACAAAAAAGTTGATAGAGCAGCGTCCTTCAACCTTTCTCCAATGTTTTTGCAGTTAATATCTGAAATGAGTTCAGGAAAGCCACATGAACGCAGGGATTTAATCGGCGCACTTGCCCTTCGAATCGGACACTACCTGAGGCTTATCTCTATCTATGCATGCAGGTAGATTGTGCATGCAGTTTATTAGATTTGTTTTTACCACCAACACCAATTAATTAAACTTCAAAAGGCGCCAAACTGCAAGCATCCTCTCTCTCTCTCTTCTCTCTCTCGCGGCCAGAGTACATTCATGTGAGCAATATAGCACATATATTCTATTCTTGGACTCCATCAGTGGCAGATAGATCTCCTCCTCCCTCCTCCTCCTCCTCCCACCATTTGGATGTGAGACAGGTGGGGCCCCGATCCCACTTGGAGAAAAAGCTGCGGGTAGCCGCCAGACGTCGTCTCTCTCTCTCTCTCTCAAGTTGCAAGCCATGGCATTCGCAGACAAGTTCTCTCTCTCTCTCTCTCAAGTTGCAAGCCATGGCATTCGCAGACAAGTTGAGACAACTTAAGCCAAGTTTTGGCGGTCATTTGTTCAACTATTTTTATCTCAGCGGATTTAGAATAATACGCAAAAAAGGGCAATCGAGAACGCAATCACTAGTAATACAATTAGCTGATGGAACTAATATAACGGTAATTAAGTGGATCGATCCAAATCCACTTGCGTTTTCCGACAGACGTACCCAAATTTGTCTGCGTGCCGACAGCATGCAAGCAGTAAACTCTTTGGTCGCTTCTATTTTTACGCTTTAGCGCGTTGAACCCGGCGGGAAATCTACAGCTGGAATCCCACGTGCGAAGAAGAGCGCTCCCGCTCTACTCTTTTTAATTGACGGCAGCTCTTTGTAGCACGTGGAGGGTCGGATCAGCATCGAACGGCTGGCTTTTGCGGAGACAGGCAGCATGGCCACGACCCCGCCCACCACCACCACGGCACCACCACTAACTCTCTCTCTCTCCACTTTCTAGAATCCCCACTCGCCTCCCACGTGCCATGTGTCGATGCCGCACGTGCATGGAGGACCTTTATTATTATTTTCTCTGTTTTTTTTCGTTTTTCGAGTAAATTTTCGAATTGGATTTATTTCGATGTTGACGCTGCTTCCACTACAACAAGTGAACGTGACAAAATAAAATGAGAATTATCAGCATTGGAAAAATTACATAGGTGAAGTTTTTTTTTAAAAAAATAATATCAATCTTTCAACTCTTTTGCCTCAAACTAAAGTAATACATGATTACTAATAGCAAAAAAAGTCTCAATGCATTAGTGTGTTTCCGGATACTGATGTTCAATCAAAATTTGTTCAACAAATAAATCATCAATAATTAATGAAAAAATAATAATCTTATGCAATCATCCAATAAGTTATGTAATTAAACATTAATTATCTCCCTTGCGAACGGATCATATATCGATTCTTTTTAGTGGGTCAAGTGCCAAATTTTATAATTGTTAAAATTATAAATAAAAAGGTGTTTCTCTTTCTAATGATTTATTTTTGGAAAATTGATTTCTTTTAATGATTTAAGAATTTTTACGAGGTTTCTTTCATAATTGAAAATAATCAATACAAACATAATAATTTATAAAAAATACAATATGGGAGTTGCATTATGCCATATCTATATACACACTTAATACATTATACAACACATATTATAATATGAAAAATAAAAGAAAAGGTTGTAAACGTACTGCTTATAAAGGTTAATCAATTAACAGGAAGCTGCATGGATTTGGACCACTAAAAGTTATATCGTTCCCAGGCTTTGATTGACATCGTGTACGTAGATAAGAGTTCAAATTTGGCATTCGAGATTTAATTTTAAAACTTTGTCTTCTTTATTTACATTTATGACATGTCAGTAATTGGTGACATGAAAACTAGCTCATCACATCAATTGGATGCTTATGTTTTGCCTCATATTTTTTCCCGTCCACAATTTCCATTTTCCCATCTTTCTATGTATAAGAAACCCAAAGCTTATAGTTAATGTTTAGATGCAGTGAAGAATATCAACTGGCCAAAAGAATTCATTATTTATACATTTCTAGCCTTCCAATGGAGTCGTATATTTCTCATTTTTGCATTATTCATATATATGCGAACTTTTTTGTAGACAACATTTGACCCTTCGTGAATAACACCTTAATTATTTGATGAAAGGAGATGATTAAAAAGCATATGTATTATGTGTTTGCATCGCATGAAAGGAGATGATTAAAAAGCATATGTATTATGTGTTTGCATCGCTAAGGAAAAAAAATACACACTACGAATACATATACTTTTTTCGATTATCATATTATTATTTAGGTCTGATCAAAATGCTCAACGACGTATGCATTTCTCTCGCAACTCATTTCTTAATTTTTCCCTTCATCAAATAAGGCATAGTAAGACTTCTATTCAATGCCCTTCTGCAATTAAGTATTAACGTGAACTTATAATTAAAAGAAAGGAATGCTTACATGCATGATTAAGCTCCATTTGAATCTTAAATGCATATTTGGACTCGAAAATGATACATATATAGTTTCTGGCATGCATGGTCTTGTAGAATGTGGTAACTATCAAATGAGATATTGTGGCAAGCAAGGATCATTCGTGTCGGTCTCCATGTCCCTTAAACTTTTTCTTTCTCCTTGATCCATGTTCATGTCATCATCTAGCTTGTTGTGATGCCACTAAAGAAAGCTTGTGTTAAAAGGAAAATAACGTGCCTCTTTAACCCATCAATAACTAGGGTATATATAATAAACTGAATTCTACTCCAAAAGAACAATAAAATAAAAAAAACTAAACAGAGGAGAGTCTCATCTCATTTACGTGCAAGATTCTAGCTAGCAAGTAAAGCAAAGCAACAATGGTGCTGCATAAAGGTTAGAGGTGTAAAAGAAACAAGTTGGAGATTAGTTTAATAAGCCATGATTAGATTCAAGGTCTGAAAACGTTGGGTGAATGATTATGCGAGAAGGTTCCATTGCCATGAAATTGAGGATATAATTAATTAATTAATTGCATGCATGTGTTGAGATCCTTAGTGACCTTGAAGAGTACTAGTGATTAAACATACAAAACATGCAATCACTTGCAAACATTCTGGATTTGGGTTCCTTGTGTGCATTCATTTCAAATTTATATCTTTTATCTC
This sequence comes from Pontederia crassipes, assembly GCA_030549335.1. Taxonomy (NCBI): domain Eukaryota; kingdom Viridiplantae; phylum Streptophyta; class Magnoliopsida; order Commelinales; family Pontederiaceae; genus Pontederia; species Pontederia crassipes. The sequence goes on from CM060183.1 coordinate 10,974,202, forward strand.
AGACCAATTTATGTCGTTTATAGTTGAAAAAAAAATAGACAAGCATGACAAGGGTAGCACATATACCCACAAGGGGCCAAGCTTTCACTTGTTTGATTCTCAAACCAAAGCACAGCAGTTTGTACGTTAACTTATATTCTCTGGATAAATGAAGACAAGATTGTATTATGACGTGCCTGATGTGATGCAAAGACTTAATCAATTGGTTAATAAATGGTTCTACAAGAATCAAATCAACTACAAGGTACCTATATGTATGATCTGCCTCCTCCAAAATATCATTGATGTCAGATCCTATAATTCTTATGGCCCATACCAACTGGTTAACATGTACGGGCGGTTAGGAGGTTGAAGCACATCTATCTTCATCAACTTCAATCAGTAATATTATGCAACGACACATTTCTCCGGCATTAATCTTCATATGCAACGTCGGATATTAATAAAAAAAAATTCTAAATTATGCTCCCTTGTGAAATTGACGAGGTCTTACTGTCCACACATATAACACTTTCAAATCTTCTTTCTGCATGCATGCTAGCTGCTGAGCTACAATTACATTTCGACATAACTCTTGTATATATTTTTCAATCTAACAATCAATACCATATATTCATTTATATTTTTTAATCTTGTTTCCCTTTCCACAATCAAGTAGCTAGTAGAAAGGATCCTTGGAAAATATGTACTTTTCAGCGGAAGAAACACTGAAAACTAAATAAAAATAGTGCCTCGTAGTGGGCAAGTTGGCCTTGATTTGAACAGCAGGACGTGGTGTAAGAAAGGGGTGGAATACAGAACAAGAGAATCATAGACATGAGATCATATAAAGCGCATAGACATGCATATGAGAAAAGCCACCGCCTCATCGGACCAATGAGGCCGCCCTAATCACAAACTGGATGGCATGCATATGACCTGCCGGGGTGTACAAATTAAAGCTAAACTGATGCTTGCATTTCTTATTGTGTGGCTTAAAGTTGTCGCCTGGAGGCTCCACTTTGGATCTTAAGCTGATACAAGAGGGGAAGAAAGCAGCAAAAGAACAATAATGCCATCATAAGGAGCTCCTCCTCCTCCCTCCTCTCTCTCTCTCTCCCCCTCCTCAAGGTCCCTGTAGTGCATGAGTGTCCTTGCATATTCCATCGCCCAATTAAATTAATCCTGATCTCTTTTCCTAAACCCCAGCAGCCACCAGACATGACACGCCTCACAGATCATGTCAAGTGGACCTCCCCACCACCATGTTGTTATACACAACACTGCAGCAGGTGAAAGTTAATAGCCATGACAGAAATATTATCTCTTTGCAGTAGTACCCTGGTGAAAATATTTATGGAGTACACACTTGTGTCTTCACAGGTGTCCTGTCCTGATGCATGCTGCAGGCATGCATGCATGCATGCATGCTATTTATTCACTTTCGAATTCAAACAACATTTATTTTTTTAATCTGCATGATGAATCAAATAAGTTGTTTTACTGGTGCTGAACAAGGAAATATTAATAGCTTTGTTCTCTTTCTTGGATCTTTTTGTTTTTTCGATGCTCGTGGGAAGGAGACGAAAGCTAAATGCCGCCTAGGGCGGATGGGTCGCCTGAATCATAATACTTGTCTTATTAAAATGTGCGAGATTTTTGCTGAATCACCATTTCATGCATTTACTTTAAACTCCACCTGCTGAGATTTCTGTCAAGATCATAACTGCTGCTCCTTTCCTTTTTCTTTTAAACACTAAGATCAGTATTCTTTATATTTATGTATTCATTGATCAGTTTTATGTGGGACTCGGCAAAGTATTTATTTTCTTTAATTGGTTAATCATAGTAACTAACTGATGGAATTGGATCCATTCCTGCCCTGATAGGGACTAATTATAAAGTCCTGTTGTCTTATGTATACATAAATGCCAAACGACTTATACTCATGCAAAGTTTTGGTGTCACATATATGTCATATATATGGAAACTACAACACGCATGATGCATGATTGATGTATAGTATTACTTTTTTTCTACTCAAAACATACGACCAGGTAATAATTAAGCTTATATGAGTAATCAATCTAAGATGATTGGAAATACACTATGCAATTGAAAAGAAAATACATATGTATACGTAGATTGCTTGTCGTGGTGCAATTACAATTTGTGATTGCACGTTTGTTTAACTCATATATACATATATATATGCGTAAATCATTATATGAGATACAAGTTTCATATTTTTTTTAACTACAAACCAACATATATTTAACTGATTACTAAGTGAAAATTTAATTTCGGAACCAAAATGTATATACATAATATTTTACCACAATCAAGTTGTTTCTTGGACAAATTACTACAATATAGTACAATATTATCGACAATTTTTGCACTTGACAGAAGCCTTAATTAGCTAATTGTAGTTGGTTACAATGAGAGAATTACGTTTCTGTTTTTTTGTAGAACTATAAAGGACAGTGAAAAAGAAAAATCGCTGTTATAGGAGGGAATGCCAAGATACGTAGACGTAAAGAAAATTATATTATTAGAAGAAAACAATCGTAGAAGCATGATGAAAGCAATGCCATACCGGTACACTTATGGACAGTATCAGTACAGAGAGAGAAACGTATGTGTATATATACATGTGTACAGTTGTGAGAGAGAGAGAGAGAGGAGAGAGAGGGAGCTCACGTGTATCTGGCAACAGGACTGCATTAATGCATGCAATTGACTCGATGGAAGTAGTGATGGAATTATAGAGCTTTTGTTTCGTTGCGGGCATGTTTATTTCCTTTGTCCCATGCCCTTCTTCTCTTACTAGTGGTGGGCCTCAAGAATCAAACACCTTCTACTCTTTATATAACCAAACAAAGATAAAGGCTCTTCCTATATATGTACCCCACTTTACACACACACACCTTTCTTTCTCCTCCATTTTTACTAGCAAATTAAGTCTTAATTAGACCTACAGTAACCCTGAGCAATCCCTCTCACTTGCCTATTCAAAGTCTTTAAACCCCCCAATAACTACGACAACAACCACTCTCTCTTTCTCTCCCCCCCCCCCCCCCCCCCCCCCCCCCCACACACACACACACACAGCCCACCCATAAAAGTCCCCAAGGAAAGCTGCTAAACCTAAAGCTGTTCAAAAGCTGTCCTCCTTCCTATGTGCTTAAATGTGACTCAAGTTCCAAATTACGCACTGGTCATGGAATATATATTTGCCTGAAGGAGATCCTTTTTCCTTTCTTCTACCTGTAAAATCTCTCACTGATCTCCCTTTCATGGCCTCCTTTTCAATTATATATTCCAAGGGCACCGCCTTGCTCTCATGCTGATCTGCCGCTTATGTTTCTTATAGTCCTTGGAGCTGTAGAGTACAAGAGATTTTTTAACACTGCTCGTGGCCGCCAGGTCGCTGCCCAATGTTAGGATCTCAGTCGCCGGCTCCTCTTCCGCCGCTTGCCGGCGCCAGCATCCATCATTCTTCCCAGAATGCCGCCAACACCAAGAGGAAGAGAAGACCAGCGGGCACGCCGGGTACAACATGCAGCTGATCTTTGTTAATTCGTGTTATTTTTTGCTATAAGGTGTCACAATTCACGGTGATCCCGTCGTTGGATTAGATCCGGACGCGGAGGTGGTGTCGCTGTCGCCGCGGACGCTGCTGGAGTCGGACCGCTACGTGTGCGAGATCTGCAACCAGGGATTCCAGAGGGACCAGAACCTGCAGATGCACCGGCGCCGGCACAAGGTGCCGTGGAAGCTCCTGAAGCGGGAGGCGGCGGAGGCGGCCCGGAAACGGGTGTTCGTGTGCCCGGAGCCGAGCTGCCTGCATCACGACCCGTGCCACGCGCTGGGGGACCTCGTCGGAATCAAGAAGCACTTCCGGCGCAAGCACAGCAGCCACCGGCAGTGGGTCTGCGCCAAGTGCTCCAAGGCCTACGCGGTGCAATCCGACTACAAGGCGCACCTCAAAACCTGCGGCTCCCGCGGCCACTCCTGTGACTGTGGTCGCGTCTTCTCCAGGTAAATTATATGCATACCAAACTCACCACTAGCAATAGAATTGAAGGGAGAAGAACAAGAGAGAGGTTACATACATACTAAACCTATTTTAAAGTGCTTATTCTCATACCTGACCTTGAACTAAGGAATTGAACATTAAATTATGGGATCATTGACAATGTTTTGTAATAAACTTTGTGTATGGTCGATGCATGTTAATGTAGGAAACAAAAAGGCATGCTGTTTGGCTTATCATATGAAAGCAAGAAATCCACTTCCAATAAGTCATAAAAAGCAAATGATTCGATTGGCCAAGGAATTCAAGTTTTGTTTCTCTTTTATTCTTCTTCTCACCCTTTTTTTTTCTCCAATTCTTTTGTGTGTTCAAAAATAGGGTTTCCAAATAATACTTTGCAGGTACAGCGCTCAATTCCCAGAACTGATACCCCATTTGTTGCTTTCCGATTTGTTTCTTAGTTTCAGTGTCATTTAATATCTAATGGTTAGATCAGAATTTGATACATATTGTCGTCCATTTTTCTCCTGTTCATTTGTGTACTTAAATTATCCTCTTTCATGTGATTTTGCGATCTAACAATTATTAGCCCTACCCTTCAGTAATAAGTCCATATAATACCTCTTTTGATTCCATTCTTCAATTATTAGCCAATACCTTTTTGTTATCAACTCCATATGTAATTAACTTTCTGCAATGACGCTACGTACATTACTACGTACAGAGTGGAGACCTTCATCGAGCACCAGGACTCGTGCACCGTCGGCCGATCACGGGGTGAGCTGCAGCCGGCTGCGTGCCTGTCGACGACGACGTCGAGCGCCAGCCCGTCGACGGAGACGAGCTTCAGCCCTAGAATGTGGCCCGGCAGGATCGCGCGAATGCCGAATCCGAGCGCCAACTTCCTTGGTCGACAGGACCAAACACTCTCTCCATCGTCCGACACAAAACACAGCATCGAGCTCCAGCTCCTTCCACCTTCGCACAACCCCGTTGCCGCTGAGTTTTCGCCGGCCTCCGATGAGGTCCAGGATATCAAACTGCAGCTCTCCATTGGATCCGGAAGCGATCACACACCGTCGCCGGAGCCTGCGCTGCGGGCCTGTGGAACAAAAACGGACGCGCGCGAGAGGGAACAACTGAAGTTGGCCACGGCCGAGAGCGCGCTGGCCGACGAGGCCAGGCTGCAAGCCAGGAGGCAGATAGAGCTTGCCGAGCAAGAGTTCGCGAACGCTAAAAGAGTGAGGCATCAAGCGCAGGTGGAGCTCAACAGAGCGCACGCCTTTAGAGATCATGCGGTGAAGCAAATCAACTCGGTCCTTCTTCAGGTCACTTGTTATGCTTGCCGGCAGCGGTACCGGGCGCCAAGGCCCTTTCCGGCCAGTGATGGGTTCTTCTTCGGCACGAGTTATATGTCGTCGGTTGTGACTGGAGCAGGCGAGGAGAACGATTACCATAAAGATGGCATGGCGATCTCCAAATCTTGATGGATTTCCTATCGTTAATGTTTTCTCCGAGCTTTTTGTATGATGAACTGTACCTTGTTATATTTTCAAATATGCGACGACCGATCCATAAGAATTGTGATCAGTGGCAGCTAGGTTTGGTCTATGGGTGATTAAAGGACGTAGTACACGTTAGGGATGCTTTAGTGCCAGCTCTTTGCTATTTGTGTTAAGACAAACATTGAGTTGTTTCCTGTTACTTTCTTCCTTTATCTTTCTTTATTCTTTCTGCCACGAAGGAGTGATCTTGATGAGTATATTTCATGATTATGTATATTGTGCTCAAATTATTTCATGATTTTGTATATTGTGCTCAAATTTTGTATATCCTCATGCCTAGCTTGTAGAAGTATTTTTTTTTAAATATACTCTTATGTATATATATACATGTATACACATCTTCTGAAGTAATATTCTGAAGTTTGATGGGTTCTTACTAGCTAGTTAACACTTATTCTAAAGTACGCCCTATTTACTGTTCAATCTTACGAACTATGTCCCCACTCTTGGCACTTTACCATTTGAATGCTTTTCTTCTCCTCCCGGTGAATCAAAATTTTCCTCTTTGTTTTGGAGTGAAGCACCTATGTATGTGTCTACAGACAATGCGTCTCTTTCACCTGGAATGTGGCATATGAATGATGCAATATGGAAGATAACGCCATTTGCGTCGCGATGATTCTGCATAATTGTAGTTGTGCCTGATAGTAACCTAATGTTTTTTCGATGCTGTTTTATTAGAAATTCTTTCCTCTTTGGAAGTCCACCTCCTCCATGTTTCTAAGCTTCGAGGTACACTTTTGGTTTTGTTGTACTCTTCCTAGCAACAGTTTCGTATATGTGAACAGTGGCAGTGGATGGTGCAAGAGCAATACAGACAGAAACTGTGTACCCTGACCTAAATCCACTAGCTAGTGATAAAACTTGGTACCAGATTATACTGTAGAGGTAGCATCAGCAGTGTACAGAGACAGGTTGCGAGAGAGAGAGAGAGAGAGAGAGAGAGAGAGAGACTGGGTTGCCATGGCACTTTGCAAGTTGCGTTTTCTCTCTTGGTCCCCTTTCATTTCTATTTCATTCAAACAGGACATGCTGAGCTAATTTTCATACTGAGATATCATCAATCATGTAGAACAATTCTGATTCAGATGGCATGGTTTTCAGTGCCTCGATCAAATGTGTCTCTCTTTCTGTCTACCTGCTTGCGTAGTTATGTACACAGGATCAGTGAGACAGGCGCAGGACTGAGCGAGTAGATGGAGGAGACGCACCGAGGCATCTTGTCCACAGAAAAATTGGAGTCCGACACCAACAAGGGCGCCAATTAATTATGGTATTGAGAAATAAAAAAAAGTAAGAATATTTTTCAGTCAATTCTAATAGTTTATATATGCATACAGCAAGATCAATAGAGCTACTAAATTTTCTGACAAGCCTCGAGAGAATTTCTTGAGAGAAAATCTTTTTATATTTCAAGAAGATATTTCAGGACATTTTGTGAATGACAAAAAATAGTTGTCAGACACCTATAAGGCCTCTAATTATTGATGGTGAGGAACCAAAAACAAGTATGTGATAAGGCATATACTTAGTTAGAAACTTACCTTTCAAATATATACATCGTTTTGATGATGCATAATTTTTTTTAAGGGTACTCGTCGTGGATTTGGACATAAAACTTTGTATAGTCTCAAAATTGTGGTTTCATCCATGGGAACATAGAGTTTCTCCAAAGACACCTTTTCAAATTGAAATATCCACATTCTTATGCAAATGTCTCATGACTTTGACATTATTAATGTGTGTTCCGAGTTATCTGTTTGAATACAACTGAGAAGCACAGTAACTCTGAAAGATATAACTACCAATAAAAAAAAACCCTAACAAAAAGCCATTAAAAGCGCCAAGGCCGAAAGGACTCGGCTCCCTTTCACGGGCCACAGTGCTCATCTCTATTTTTTTTTCATTAAAATACTTTTAACCCTACCATCCTTTCCATTTTGTTTCATATATAATTCAATTTACTGGTGATGATCAATGAATGCATGCTTCCTTCTGATGTCATGCAAGATAGGAGATTTGTATTTTATTATTATATATAATAACAGTTGATTAAAGTTTGGCAGTGCATATTAATTTGGAATCAGAGTGAGGGAGGGAGGGAGGTCAGAAGGTGGCTGGCCTTGCTGCAGGGACTTGATAGTAGCTCCATAATGGTTTGTGAACTGGTGTACTCTTTTGTTTGCGTCTGTGTGTATCTTTCTGTGCTCCAGACCTTTTCATTTGTCTCATTAAAGAGCCCTTGGGGTTGTTATCATGAACAAGTGCTGGTTTCGAGTTTGTCCACTTGATAGTAAACATATATAATAATACATAGACATGTAGACAACATATACGTAGATAGATGCCATGCCTGTGTATGTATGCATATAAATTCATAGATAGATGCCATGTCGTGTATAGGTATGCATATAATTAATTCATCGATAGATAGATTCCATGCCGTTCCGGAGAGATGGAACTTCCAATTGGAAAGGAAAGTAAAAAAGAAAGAGAAATATGAACATATAAAACTTAATTCAAAGGGAGAAGTAAAGAAAATGTTCCTTGCATAATTATATTTTTCGCTGAAATATCATGAATTAGTTCATGTATTTGCTTAAGTAAGTTAATAAGATAAAGGAATTATTGTATTCGTGTTGATTTGCAAAATTCTAAAAAAGTAATTGTGAAAGTAGAAAATGAACCAAAAAAATACTTGGAGGAAACGGCCGTGGATGTTTCATTGTAAGGTTCTATTTTTGTTCACATTGATATTTATGAGTTCGATCTAATGTACGTCGATATACTAATTATGTTTTAGATATTTCATCTCGTCCATAATAAATGTTTTTATCATATAACATGTGAGGGTCAACAACTTAACCCTAATATGTGATATAACTTTGACAGTAAAATATTATTTTGAAAATTATACAGAATGTTTTTCTATGAGCCAAAAAATATACTTTTCATGTCTGATTAAGGTCTTTCTTACAATTAAACATAAGGAAAACATGATCTTCCACAAAAATTACGAATGTACTAAAAGTGACTTTTCAATCGTTGTTTTTTTACAGAAAGTAATAAAATAACTTTATGAACGAATTTTCAACGTTTTAAATAATAATACTAATATTTATATTTATATTTATATTATTATTATTATTATTATTATTATTATTATTATTATTATTATTATTATTATTATTATTATTATATCGTGCGCCCTATTCGACGTAAAGAAATAGGAAAAGACCTACAAATAAGACAAGATGCTGACATGAAAGATATGACACATACTTGACATATTTACATAATATTAAAATATAACCAATAATTATTACACTACTAATTAGAAAAGAAATTACTTTTCTCTATAGTTAAACATGGATAATTACTAAGAAATCGTTAGGACTGCGTTTGGTGTGGGAGGAACATCGCGAAATGTTCCCAAACAGCTTACATGACGGGAATAAAAATGTGAACTCGGCGAGAACATTTGTCCAAATATTCTCGCCGAAGGCAAGAACATTTGCTTTTTTTTTCGGTCACAGTTTTTGACTTTTTTAATTTCATCTATTTTTTAATTATTTTATAATATATGTATATATAATTTATAATATATTAATACATTATTAGGGATATTATAAAATAATTTATTAAATGTTATTAATTAAAAACTATAAAAAATTAGTTCTAATATTTAATAAATATTTTATTAATTAAATTATACATTTTTTAAAAAAATATTATATTTGGATCTTAAAATATACGTAAATTGTAGTATTAATAATATTTAAAATATTTAATCAAAATAAATAAAAATAATATTAATAATATAATGATTTACATAAATTATAATATTAATAATATATTCTTATTTATTATAATTTTATACCTCATAAAATAATAAATTATATTCTTAGTTCTTACTTTTTATCCAAACACCCACTATAACTTATCCATCACATCAATTTTTTAAATCCCCGTCATTACACTTTTTCATCCAAACGTCAACCCAAACTTTTCTATTACATTAATTAGTTCTCGAGAATAAAACTTCTGTAACGACCCTGATTTTTCAGGATTTAATAAATAGATATTTTATTATTTTATTTTGGAAAATATTGTTATTAATATTAGTGTATTTATTAATTCCGAAAATAAAAATAAAAATTGGGGAGGAGTTTGATTTGTGATGGGATTAATTAATGAATTTCGAAATTTATTTAAGCTAGAATAAATCTGACTTAGTTAAAGAGAAAGATAAAAAGAGGATAAAATTTGAGAAGGATTAGATATTATAGTTAGATTGTAATTGGAAAATTATAAACCTTATAAATAGATATATGAGGGCTGGTCAAAACTTATTTTTTGATATTTTTATTTTGGTGCGCTTGGCATCGATATCTCGGCGACAGAAAAAAAAAGAGGAAGTCGAACAGCGTCCGCGCGTCCGTACAGGTACGTAGGGGGATTCTTCGTTTTCGCGTTGTGTAATCTTCACGGCGCGGTCTATTGTCAAATCGCTGAAGCGGTCTATTATCAAATCGCTGGAATTTTATTTTTGTCGTGGGAAAAGAATTAAAGTAGAAAAGAGAGATTGCTGGAGAGCAATTCCAGCAGTGCACTGGTCAATAAAATAGAGGGAAGTTTATTGATAGGAGAGAGAAATAGAGAAGGGAAAAGTAAAATGCGAGAAGACGTTTTAGTTAATAGGAAGAGAGGTAGAGGGAGTACGTGAGACAGAGGGAAAGAAAAATAAATCTCAATTGTCTTTCTTAATTTTTCCTGCCACAATTTAAATCTTTTCTTGTTTTTATAAATTTCAATCATTCGGTTTTTTTTTGTATATTTCCATGGACGAATAGAGCCGAGAGTTGGAACATTAATTATTATTGAGTACAATTTAATTGCTACTTACTTATTGTTATTATCGTTTAATATAAATTATTGAGTGTATTGTTATTGATTGTTCTGATTTTATTATTATAATATTTGATCTTATTGATGATTGTATTGTTGACTTATTTAGTTTTTGGTCCAGTTCTTATTTAACCTAATTAATATATATCAAAGATAGACATTTTAGATAAACAAGATAAAAGCAGAAAGCTACTGGGCCCATGCCTACTGATTGCGACTAAGCCGGGACCAATTGAATTGAATGTGGCATATAGTATAAAAACTATGGCTGTCCTGTGTATGGCCACTCGTCCCCCATCATACACGAACCCATTGAATTATATCGGGCTTGCCGTGGCACTGATCCCCCACTGGCCTGCATGAAAGTGGCATGATGTCCCTTAATTGACTGAGCGCTCCTCATTGAATTGGATAACTCCGAACATTGAAAATCGAATCGAATTGAATTGAATTGAAATTGAAATTGAATCGAATTAGAATTGAATTGAACGGAATTAAATCATGGTCATTTGGATATATTGTCATTGAATTGGCAATTATTGTTGCCCTATTGGATTTAATTGTTATTGGCCAATGACCATTGATTATTGAATTGGAAATTATTAATTGAATATTGATCTATTAATCAGGCAATTGATAATTATTAATTGGAACAATTATTATTGATTTACATTGGTCTATTGACCATAGCCTGATATATTATTCATATTGATAAATTGTTAATTGATTATTGTATTGACTTCTCAATCGACTCATTATTGATTTTATCTTATTTTCGATTGAGCATAATGATTGTCTTTTAGACCCTACGTACTGAGTATTTTTATACTCATAGATATTTTCTTGTACCTGTATCCGTGCAGGTGAGAGAGCTATAAATGATTGTCCTGCAGGTGACTACGCTCATGTTGCACATGGCATTAGATCTAGTTATTTAGTTTTATTATTTCCGCACTTATTAGAATTGTAAACTCATGGATGTTTTAGCATTTTGATTATTATGGATTATTAGTTATTATTTTTGAAAAGTCTTCCGCATTTATGTTTTATATTCTGCACTTTATAGATTTTATTCCGCAAAAATATTTTATAAAAAATTGTGTAGCGTCTCTGGGACGACTCTGAGCACGTGAAAGTCACGTGGGTCTCGGGGCGTTACAGAAGGTATCAGAGCCTAAGGAGAGACACTTCTTAGCTGTCTCTAAATAGGTAGAATTGAGTCCATGTGCAACTATCACGAGCAACCACTGCAGCCATCCAGTAGGGTCAAGTAAGTATTGAATTGTGCTATATATTATTGAGCTCACACTTATGAATTTTATTGTTATTGTTGTGTGAGAACAGATTTCTCCTAAGATGGTATTTCCGAATCAAATACCACGAGCTCTCAGAAGTGGGTCACAGTGGGCCGGTCAGGAGGCCCAAGATTCTCAACCTAATAATCAACGTGCTCTGAGCCAAGAAATGAGTAGACAACAAGTACATGGCTTCCAAGTGAATCAGGCCCAGGCTAATGGGTACCGAGGGGAACAATTGAGACAGGGACTATTACCATCAGAGTTCCACTCTGTGCACACTGAGTACTCGAGTCCCAATGTGCCACCACATCATGATCGTAAAGACACCATTGAGCGGTTCCTCAGGTTGCAGCCCCCTCGGTTCAGCGGGAAGGGTGACTTTGAGGATGCAGATGAATGGATTGAGGAGATAGAACGGATATTCCTTGAGATGGATTGCGGCGAGGACCGCAAGATGATTTACGCCACAAGAAAACTGATGGCAGATGCCAGAGATTAGTGGAAGGCCACCAAGCTCACTACGTTCTCCGGCCAGGACCACATCACCTGGGGAAAATTCAAGAAGGCATTCGAGAATCGCTACATACCTGCCTATGAAAGGGGCAGGAAGCAGAAGGAGTACCTGACACTCCAACATGGTACTATGACTATAAAGCAGTACTTTTCCAAGTTTCTGAGCCTAGAGAAGTACTCCACCTTACAGCAGTCGGAACTTGATCGAGTGAAGCGTTGGGTGGATGGCCTGAAACCCAACCTCAGAGAAAGGGTGAAGGGGGGTAACTGCCAGACCCTCCAATTTGCTGAAGAATTCGCCATTTATCTAGAAGATGGTGATAAGACAGTTGACAAGCAACAAAGCCAAGCACCGATCAATCAGTATCAGAACAGATATGGAAACAGAGATAGAAGGTAGGCTAGGCGAGATCCCCGTCGCAGAGATGATCACAATCGGGGAAGACCATATCCAGCGAGGAATGAGCCTCAACCGCCTAGAGCACCGTGCAACTACTGCCACAGAATGCATCCCGGTGAGTGCTACCGAAGAACTTGAGCGTGCTTGAACTGTGGTAAGGTGGGCCATTTCGCTAGAGAATGCAAAGAGCCGAGACGTGCTGGACCTCCTCCGCAACGTAACGACAGACCACCTAGAATGGTGCAAGGCCGAGTATACAACATGAAGCCTGCAGACGAGCAAAGGGCGAATGACACCATCCAAGGTACGCTAAAAATTGATGGTGTTCATGCTAATATTCTCTTTGATTCAGGTGCTACACGTTCGTTCATTTCGGAGCAATTCGCTCCGTCATTGAGCATGAAGCCACAAGCGACTAGTTTTCCACTTGACATTGGCACACCTCTGGGGTCCATCGTTACCCAGAAGTACATCCCCATGGTGCCGGTCGAAGTGGAAGGCAAGAACTTCTCCGTAGACCTTATCATCATTCCGATCAGGGACTACGATGTGGTGTTGGGTATGGACTGGTTGTCCTACCATGACGCCTACCTACATTGCCGAGCAAAGAAGATACTGATCGGAACGCAAGGAGGACCTCAGACTGTTGTCAGAGGTACACCACTAGAGAGGGGGAAGATCCTAGTGTCAGCTTTAAAGGCACAAAAGATGCTGAAGAAAGGATGCTGGGGTTTCCTGGCAAGTGTGATCAAGACAGACAGAGTTAAAGTAGATCGAGATAGCATTGCTATGGTGGAGGAGTTTCCAGACGTCTTTCCAGATGACGTTTCAGGATTGCCACCACGACGGGAAATTGACTTCTGCATTGACTTGGTGCCGGGCACGGCACCTATATCAAAGGCTCCTTATCGAATGGCTCCAGCGGAAATGCTAGAATTGAAGACCCAAATCCAGGAGTTGCTGGATAAGGATTCATTCGACCGAACGTTTCTTCATGGGGCGCTCCGATATTGTTTGTAAAGAAGAAGGACGGGTCGATGAGGCTGTGCATAGACAATCGAATGTTGAACAAGATCACAATCAAGAATAAGTATCCACTTCCAAGAATCGATGACCTGTTTGACCAATTGTCTTCGGCAAAGGTATTCTCGAAGATTGATCTGAGAAGTGGCTATCATCAGCTACGAATCACTGATGATGATGCGCCGAAGACCGCTTTCAGAATAAAATACGGGCATTATGAGTTTTTAGTGATGCCATTTGGGCTGACCAATGCCCCCGCAGCTTTCATGGACTTGATGAATAGAGTGTTCAGGCCATACTTGGACAAGTTCGTAATCGTCTTCGTCGACGACATTCTTATATATTCGTCGAGCCCAGAAGAACACGAGGAACATCTAAGAGTTGTGCTACAGACCTTACGGGAGCACAAATTGTACGCCAAATTCTCAAAATGTGAGTTTTGGTTGAAAGAGATTATGTTCCTCGGGCATATTATCAGTGAAAATGGAATATCGGTAGATCCTGCAAAGGTGGAAGCGGTTGCCAACTGGGCACAACCGAAAAATGCATCAGAGATTAGAAGCTTTCTCGGACTTGCTGGATATTACAGGAGATTCATTCAGGACTTTTCCAAAATTGCGTCGCCACTAACAAATCTCACTAAAAAAGGCATCAAGTATGAATGGTCACAGAGGTGTGAAGATAGCTTTCAAGAGTTAAAGAAGAGACTGACAACGCACCCATTCTGACTATACCTTCAGGCCAAGGAGGTTATGTCATATATAGCGACGCATGCGGCACTGGTTTGGAATGCGTCTTGATGCAACACGAGAAGGTCATTGCATATGCATCAAGATAATTAAAGAAGCATGAGAAAAATTATCCGACGCATGATCTCGAATTAGCAGTTATGGTCTTCGCCCTCAAAATTTGGCGACACTATTTATATGACGAAAAGTTCAAAATCTTCACAGACCACAATAGCTTGAAATACATCTTCTCTCAAAAAGACTTGAATATGCGTCAGAGGAGGTGGATTGAGTTTCTGAAGGATTGTGAGTTTGCTATCAGCTATCATCCAGGGAAGACAAACTCAGTTGCTGACGCATTTAATAAAAAATGGGGAGGATCACTCGCATGCCTGAGAGTGAGTCGTTGGAACCTCAGAGACCTTACGGTGTGCTACAAGAACTTAGAATCCTACAATGAAAATGGGAAAATATGACTATGGATTTCGTCACTGGGCTTCCAAGAACTCAACAAGGCCATGATGCAATATGGATGGTGGTGGACCGGTTTAGCAAGGCAGTCCATTTCATCCCCATCAAATGGAAACAGTCTGTCGAAAGTCTGATGTACATTTATATTAAGGAGGTTATCCGACTATATGGAGTGCCAGTCTCCATTGTGTCGGATAGAGATCCACGATTTACGGCCAAATTTTGGCGGAGCATCCAGAGTGCTTTTGGAACAAAATTAAATTTCAGTACTGCGCTCCATCATTAGACAGACGGACAATCTGAACGGACGATTCAGACATTAGAAGACATGCTCCGTGCATGTGCATTGGACTGGAGTGGCAGTTGGGACACGCACCTCCCACTGATCGAGTTCGCATACAATAACAGTTACCACTTCAGCATAGGCATGACATCATTTGCAGCCATGTATGGAAGGCCTTATCGCTCCCCCATCTGTTGGAGTGAGGTGGGAGGACGACAATTCTTATCAGAGGAGTTAATGAAGCAAACTAAGGAAGATGCTGAAAAAGTTCGCCTTATTAGAGAGACGTTGAAAACAGCATTCACAAGACAGAAAACATATGCTGACAAGAAGAGAAGAGAACAAATTTTTAAAGTGGGAGATCGAGTTATGTTAAAAGTTTCTCCAATGAAAGGGGTAATGAGATTCAGCAAGAAGGGTAAGTTGAGTCCAAGATATGTTGGCCCCTTCGAAGTACTTGCATTGATCGGAGATGCAGCTTGCAGGTTGGCGTTGTCTTCATCATATGGACACGTGCATAATGTCTTTCACGTGTCAATGTTGCACAAGTATGAACATGATGATGCTAATGTGGTGAATATGAAGGAACCAAATTTAAATGTAGATCTGACATATGCTGAGCAACCTATAGAAGTTTTGGAGTACCAAACTAAGCATATGAAGAATAAAATGGTACCCATGGTGAGGGTGTCTTGGACACATCATAGAGATGAAGATGCCACATGGGAATTAGAAGAAGAGATGAGAAAGGATTTTCCTGAGTTATTTAGATAAGATAATATAATTCTTTTTATTCAAATTCGGGATGAATTTATTTTTAAGGAGGTTATGATGTAACGACCCTAATTTTTCAGGATTTAATAAATAAATATTTTATTATTTTATTTTGGAAAATATTGTTATTAATATTAGTGTATTTATTAATTCCGAAAATAAAAATAAAAATTGGGGAGGAGTTTGATTTGTGATGGGATTAATTAATGAATTTCGAAATTTATTTAAGCTAGAATAAATCTGACTTAGTTAAAGAGATAAAGATAAAAAGATGATAAAATTTGAAAAGGATTAGATATTATAGTTAGATTGTAATTGAAAAATTATAAATCTTATAAATAGATATATGAGGGCTGGTCAAAACTTATTTTCTGAGATTTTTATTTTGGTGCGCTCGACATCGATATCTCGACGACAGAAAAAAAAGAGGAAGTCGAACAGCGTCCGCGCGTCCGTACAGGTACGTAGGGGGATTCTTCATTTTCGCGTTGTGTAATCTTCACGGTGCGGTCTATTGTCAAATCGCTAAAGCGGTCTGTTATCAAATCGCTGGAATTTTATTTCTGTCGTAGGAAAAGAATTAAAGTAGAAAAGAGAGATTGCTGGAGAGCAATTCCAGCAGTGCACTGGTCAATAAAATAAAGGGAAGTTTATTGATAGGAGAGAGAAATAGAGAAGGAAAAAGTAAAACGCGAGAAGATGTTTTAGTCAATAGGAAGAGAGGTAGAGGGAGTACGTGAGACAGAGGAAAAGAAAAATAAATCTCAATTGTCTTTCTTAATTTTTCCTACCACGATTTAAATCTTTTCTTTTTTTTATAAATCTCAATCATTCGGTTTTTTTTGTATATTTCCATGGACGAATAGAGCCGAGAGTTGGAACATTAATTATTATTGAGTACAATTTAATTGCTACTTACTTATTGTTATTATCGTTTAATATAAATTATTGAGTGTATTGTTATTGATTGTTCTGATTTTATTATTATAATATTTGATCTTATTGATGATTGTATTGTTGACCTATTTAGTTTTTGGTCCAGTTCTTGTTTAACCTAATTAATATATATCAAAGATAGACATTTTAGGTAAACAAGATAAAAGCCGAAAGCTACTGGGTCCATGTCTATTGATTGCCACTAAGCCGGGACCAATTGAATTGAATTGAATTGAATGAGACAGATAGTATAAAAACTATGACTGTCCTGTGTATGACCACTCGTCCCCCATCATACATGAAACCATTGAATTGTATCGGGCTTGCCGTGGCACTGATCCCCCACTGGTCTGCATGAAAGTGGCATGGTGTCCCTTAATTGACTGAGCGCTCCTCATTGAATTGGATAACTCCGAACATTGAAAATCGAATTGAATTGAAATTGAAATTGAATCGAATTGGAATTAAATTGAACGGAATTAAATCATGGTCATTTGGATAAATTGGCATTGAGTTGGCAATTATTGTTGTCCTATTGGATTTAATTGTTATTAGCCAATGACCATTGATTATTGAATTAGAAATTGTTAATTGAATATTGATCTATTAATCAGGAAATTGATAATTATTAATTGGAATAATTATTATTGATTTACATTGGTCTGTTGACCATAGCCTGATATATTGTTCATATTGATAAATTGTTAATTGATTATTGTATTGACTTCTCAATCGACTCATTATTGATTTTATCTTATTTTCGATTGAGCATAATGATTGTCTTTTAGACCTTACGTACTGAGTATTTTTATACTCATGGATATTTTCTTGTACCTGGATCCGTGCAGGTGAGAGAGCTATAGATGATGGTCCTGCAGGTGGCTACGCTTAGTGACAGACAAATGTTGCACATGACATTAGATCTAGTTATTTAGTTTTATTATTTTCGCACTTATTATAATTATAAACTCATGGATGTAGCATTTCGATTATTATGGATTATTAGTTATTAATTTTGAAAAGTCTTCCACATTTATGTTTTATATTCTGCACTTTATAGATTTTATTCCGCAAAAATATTTTATAGAAAATTGTGTAGCGCCTCTGGGACGACTCTGAGCACGTGAAAGTCACGTGGGTCTCGGGGCGTTACAACTTCTCTCAATATTCCCGTGCCAAACGCAGCCTAGAGGAAAATGACATTTCTTTCAATTTCTAAGCTGTGTTTGGTTAAGTTTTGGAAATTTGGCCAAACAAGTAGTGTCGGGAATTTGAAAAGTTTCGTCACTTTAGTTCTCGTCATTGAGAATTTCATTTTTTTATTTTTTTCTTTCAACCCTTTATTATATTTTAATTAGTACAATATTATTAATTACTATTTAATATTAATATTATTCATTAAACTATTTTTTATATTATATTAAATAATACTCAATTGTAATATTTTATTTATTAATATATTATCATTCGGCTTATAAATTAATATTTTTAATTTAATATAAATATTTTTGTAGATTATAATATTATTAACATATAAAAATAATAAATTATAATAATATTATTTTTCATAAATTATAAATTATAATATTAATATAAATATTTTTCATAAATTATTATTTTAACTAAATAAATACATAATATTTTAATTTACCATAATTTTATACTTCATAAAATAATAATTTATATCTTTAGTTCTTACTTTTTATTCAAACAACTACTAAAACTTATCTATCAAATCAATTTTTTAAATTCTTATCATTAACACTAAACTTAAACTTTTCTATTAAATTAATTAATTCTAAAAAACTAACGATACTAAATATTCCCAATCTAAACATTGCCCTAAGGCTCAGTTGTGGAACATGTTGGGATAAAGTTGGGTTCTGAAACCGTTTCATTTTTTTAGTTCTTAATTAACAATTTGGGACTGATTAGTGTCACAATTTCTTCTCTCATTTCAATTTTTCTTTAGTGCTCATAATATTATATTTTTTTGTTAATTTATATGGTATCAAAATGGAGATATTTCATTCTATTAAATGGAAAAAATGTCGACCATTAATAGAAATAAGTAGCAATAAAAATTTGTGAGCACCCTTATAAAAAATATTACTTTGCGAGCAATATATCATATGCTATTATTACTGTTATTTTTTTAAAAAATATTATTATATTTTTTCTGAACATATTTTTATGTAATAAAATGGAGTGACAATAATATTTTTAAAATGACATAGTGTCGCTCTATATTATATTTTATTTTTTAATACTATGTGTATGTTGAAAGATAGGAAATGCCTTTTAGATTCGGCCCAAGTTTCACTCACTCTTCACGCGTCTCGATACAAAGATGATAATTTATTTTTTCTGACTTTTTCATGTATCCGGTCTTGATTTATTTTATAATGATAATTACACTGATGATATACTATTGATTGCTCCTTATAATCACATCTCAATGACTCTTGACTCTAAAGCCTCTCATGATCATAAAAATTGATGCTTATAAATGATAGGATTATGATCTTATGATCTTGTAATAGTTCTTATGATGATTCTATATTGATTTGTAATGTTTTAAAAAGATTAGTAAAATCTTATAAAATAAAAGATGAAAATGAGTTCTTATGATGATGAATTGAAAATAGTCAAATATAAATGATTTTACTTCTTCCCACCATAAGTTGAAAGATACGCTTATTTTATGGAGTTGAAAGACATTCCTCATGAGTTGAAAGATAATCGACAAAATGAAAAATACCTTAAGAGTATAATAATAATAACAACAACAATACAACAACAACAACAACAACAACAACAACAACAACAACAACAACAACAACAACAACAACAACAACAACAACAACAACAACAACAACAACAACAACAACAACAACAATAATAATAATAATAATAATAATAATAATAATAATAATAATAATAATAATAATAATAATAATAATAATAATAATAATAATAATAATAATAATAAGATGATGTTGAATATAAAACATATTTATGATGAAAATTTTTCTCATTATGATAATTGATTTGTCACTTTTATGATGATTTCCTATGAGCTATCTTGATCTTGTATACACACGGGCTAAATATATATTTAAAATGATCATTTATTGACAACCTTGGTAATTAATTTTAGTTATTAGATTTTAAATCTACTATCAAGATTCATGAGTAAAGATATTCATCCACAAAATTACACGATTCATATAGAAATCATCTTAATTATAAATGCACATCTAAGATATAATGATTATAATTAAATTTCATTATATGCCAGAAAAATGACTATTTCACACAAACATCAAATTCATATAAGTCTCATATGGTTTGATGTCTAATTCTAAACAAGACTAGATCTTAAATTTATATTTTTAAGTAAAAATACATACATACATACATACATACATACATACATACATACATACATACATACATACATACATACATACATACATACATACATACATACATACATACATACATACATACATACATACATACATACATACATATAAACTATTATTGATCCCACAAAACAAATGGACCAAAAAGTCATGTAAAATATATATGAAATATTTTAGTTATAATATTTTAAATATTTTCTATAACTTTTAATAACATGCATTAATTTTCAACCTATTTTGTTATAGTTTTGTTGACTGAGTCACCTATTAGTTTTTTATTTAATTTTATGGACAACTCATTAAATGAAAGTCAATCATTATTTAGTACAAGATGCGACAATTATCGTAATCACGTCATACAAATGGAAGCCGTCACGGGTAGAGGATCATTGGTGAAAGCTACTGATGAAAGCTACTTCGATTAATCAACATATTGATTTAGATAAGTGGAAGACTTTCATACAATAAAATTGATTTTAGCGCAAGCAAACTATACAATATCCAATGTCCTATTGATTATGTGCCCACATTTATACTTTATTATGTTCTTATCAATGTTCATATTCATGTGCAAGCAACTGCTTGAGGAGTTATCAATCATCTCATCACATTATTTACTTATTTTGTGTGGATCCAATTACATGAAAAATTCTAATGAGCAGATAAGCATGTGAAGTTTAAAAAACAATCAGACGTCCAATTATAAAATAATCAATTATCTTCAAGTACAAAGAATACAATAATTACTAAGAAATTTAATGATTTTAATAGTTGATGAGAAATAATATATGGATTAATTGACATCAATTAGAAATTATTAATTATCAATGACTAATAACTAATAATTAATAATATCTGTGATCAATTAACATTTAATAATTATTTTTGCACAGTATAGGACAAAGAACCATATAACATGACATGCATAGGTTTTGCAAGAGGGATTCTTAACAATGTTTAGTTTGTCACATTTAATGAAATAGTAATTAATATGTCATAAGTCAAATGATAGATATGATGACATAACATTCTATTTTTATTTTTTTTATGTAAAATGTCTACCTTTGTCCTTTTTATAATATATATGTGACATAAGTAGTCTCAAGTAATAATTCGAGAAATATGCTGATATTATGATAAAAAAACAATCAACAAAAATAATCACCATAATTAGATATAATCAATTTTGTAAAAAAATATATTAAAAATCCAACCCACGAAAAGGGGAACCACGCGTTGTGTCATTCCTATTTCTATTTCAATTCTTGGCTGACCAAATTCGGTGTGGGTATGAAGACAACCCAATCAGGTGTGAGTCATCATCCTTTCACAATTCCCTACTAGTGGAACCTATGTCAAATCAAGTAAAGTTAGGTCCGGATCGTCGTGGTATGAAGTTGCTACACACGAGTTCATGGAACCTGTTTACTTAATTTGACACTTGGACTGGGGTCTTCGAACTCAATCCATATCTATGCAAACCTTGTCTAAACTATATGCAATCCTAGCCAAGTATTTCATAATCCATATCAAGTTCTATATTTAGTTTGTATAGTAACATTTCTGACACAAATTCTAACCATGTTTTCGATGTCTATGCAATTTTATTTATAGTTGTGAAAATTTATTCTTAATATATAAGGCAAGAGTGCATGAGTCTATATCGACAAAAATAGTTGATATAGGGATTCTCCTATGTACTCCAAGTTGATTCAGAAATCAATAGACAATCCAATTGTTAAATCCAACAAACACCATTATAGTATTTGACAAACACTTCAAGAATTGAAGTTGATTTCAAAACATAATCAATTATGCATTTTGATAAATAGTCAGATAATAACAATAAGTTGCATATTATTTGGTAATAAAACGAATGACAAATTATTTTTATAATTAAAAGATCAAATGTGGTTGAAATTTATAAACTATAAAATTTAAAATTTAAATTAACATATAAATAGAGAAATTATAATAATATAATTTAATAAATATAATAATATTAATATGTAGAACATTTAGTAAATAAAAAATAAAAAAGAAAAGGATATTTTCTCTTGTGTGTGTGTGAGAGAGAGAGAGAGAGAGAGCATGTAGATGGCATTTCAAATATTCAAGATGCCTATCATGCCTCATTTGAATTTTAATTGTCTATTAGTTTGATCAAACAATTTATCAATAAAAAATACACAAAATAATTAAGATCCTTTGCATGTTCTTTTAACTTATAAATTAAGATGGTATAATTTATAACTAAAACATATATAACTTATCAAACACTCATATTCTTGAAAACTTAACAACTCGTAAACTTAGTCCAACACCCTTTACTTGTGCTTGATAAAATAATCGACAAGTTGATAGTAGTTTTATACAAAAAAGAATTGGGAATTGTGTTGTCTATTTCATATATATTTCATACTTGAGTTTTTAGTATTGAAAGTTTAATTATAACTCAACATTTTAATTGAGGTAGGATTGATCACCTAATTTTATATGAGTTGTTTGTATGAATAGGTCAGTTATTGGCATCGTATTAAATCTAATCAATACCATTCATTACACCTTAAATATACAATTAGATATTTGAGAGAGGGTTCCCTCCTATTGGTGTATGATTCTTCATTTCAGGACTGAACCATATGTATGTATGTAAAAAAAATTTAATTTTAAACCATTTTTATTAGTGTTTATTTTACTAAATTTTAATTAAAACTAAAAAATGTTAAAATGTGTGTTATTCAAAGATATATTTTTATAACTAATAAATTTTTTCATATATATTTTTTAAAATATTTATTAGTGTATGATCTTGGCGTGGTGGAGATAGTAAAGTGAACAAGATTATAATTTTCAAACGAATCCCGACGAAAGAAGTTAGTGATCCAAAGTATCATCAATAGTTTAATAAATTCAGAATCCACCAAAAAAAGAATCACCATATTTATGAAATAAGGATATTAAATAAACTTCCCAATAATGAAAGAGTTGATATTTATTTATTGGCAATTACAACCAAATCCAAAAAATAACCAAAAAATCTAAAAAAGATAAAATGACAATATTTAGATGGCTGAATTGATTATATATATATATATATATATATATATAGAAAAAAATATGAGAATAGGAATTATGGACAACATGACTAGCACATATTTCAAAGCATGTTTAATTTTGTGTGTGTGTGTGGTGGGGGGGGGGGGGGGGGGAGTAAAATGGTAGAATACAACTTATTCTCCGATGTAATTGATGGTAGGGATGTAATTTTACTTTTCATGTCCTTCTCTTATCTTTTGACAACAGTCCGAACTCTCTAATGGAAAATGGGACGCACTGTCATCTAAGAATACTGCCAAGGTCTACCGAAGATCCACTCTCAGGCATGTTGAATTATTGCCTCCTACATCACTTACCGTGCCTTCTCTTATTCTATTATGTTTTGCAATTTTCCTGTGGTTTCCTAAGTGCTTCATTCTCTTATTTAGTAAATTTGTATTTGCAAAGTCAATCTCGCAATTGTGAACATGGATATGGACATTTCAAAATCTGAAAATCAGTATGTCCATAATTTGGAAGACACACAAGAAATATATTGCATTG
This sequence comes from Pontederia crassipes, assembly GCA_030549335.1. Taxonomy (NCBI): domain Eukaryota; kingdom Viridiplantae; phylum Streptophyta; class Magnoliopsida; order Commelinales; family Pontederiaceae; genus Pontederia; species Pontederia crassipes. The sequence continues at coordinate 10,998,150 of CM060183.1, forward strand.
AAGAAAGTCCCACAAGAAAGGTTTGAACTGGCATGTTATTAACTATGATACTTTCTAATTTTTTCATTCTTATTAATGATTTTATAGATTACAATTTATTGAAAACAGTCTGAGAAATGAGATTGAATGTGAAGATGAGAATAACAAGACAGTTACAAAGCCGTTTATTGGAATGTCATATGACTAAGAAGAATATGCATACAAGTACTACAATACTTATGCAAAATCTGTTGGATTCTCTGTGCGAAAGTCTTACAGTTTTAAATCTAGAAAGATAAATGACATTATTGGAAGAAAATTTGTTTGATCTAAAGAGGGGCACAAGGACCTTACAAAGAAAAGAGATTTAGGAAAAAATGTCAAGCGTAGAAGAGATGATAGGTTTGATTGTCAAGCTTACATAAAAGTTGGAGTAAGAGATGATGGTAAGTGGGAGGTAAAAGCCTTTAATGAAGAACACACACATATTTTAGCTTCTCCATCTAAGACATCAAGAATGAGGTCTCACTCCAAATTATCAACTAATTCCAAGCAAGTTATGTCGGGACTACATAACTGTGGCTTTGGCCCATCAAGTATTGCCAAAGTTCTCAAATATTCTGGTGAGACAACAATAACCACACAAACTTGTGTCGACCATTTAAGAATAAGAAAAGTTGATAATATTGGTAAAGAAGGTATGCGTGTGATTATGCATTTTCAACAAAGGCGAAGTAACGATCCATGTTTTTTTTTTGCTTTGAGGTAGATCTTATAAATAAAACCATAAGGAGTGTATTTTGGGCAGATGGTAGGTCTAGAGAAAGCTATATGACTTTTGGAGACGTTTCTTTTGATACAACATATAGAACAAACAAATTTTGCATGTCATTCGTCCATTCACAGGAGTGAATCATCATATCCAACCTACTTTCACTACAAGAAAATCATGATTTTCCGACGGATAATTTCCGACGGTTCGAAATCCGTCGCAATTTGCGACGGATTTTTCGACGGTTTCATTTCCGACAGATTTTTTGACGGTTATGGCCGTCGAAAATAATTTATATTATTATTTAATTTTTTGTCGGTTAGAAACATCGATATTTTCGACGGATATCCATCCGTCACAATTTTCGACGGATTTTTCGACGGTCACGACCGTCGAAAATGAAAAAATAAATTATGTAATTTATTATATTATTATTTAATTTTTTTCAATGGATTTTCCGACGGTCACGACTGTCGGAAATAAAAAAAATAAATTATATAATTTGTTATATTATTATTTAACTTTTCCGACGGATTTTCCGACGGTTACGACCGTCGGAAATAAAAAATTAAATTATGTATTTTTTTATATTATTATTTAACTTTTCCGACAGATTTTCCGACGGTCATGAAAAATTAAATTATGTATATTTATATTATTACTTAATTTTTCGACGATTAGGAACATCGATATTTTCGACGGATATCAATTCGTCGCAAAATCCGTCGCAATTTTCGACGGTCGTGACCGTCGGTAAATGTATAAAATATAATATAAAGAGTATTTTATTAATATAACTAGCGATGACCCAAACCGTCACAATTACCGACGGTTCAAACCGTCGCTAAAATAAAAAATAAATATTATATATAACTAAATATTTTTTCGACGGTCACAACCGTCGCTAATTATAAAAATACTTAATATTTACGTTTTCGACGGCCGAAACCGTCTGTAATTAAAATTTTGTTATCCCGTTTTTTTTTTCCTTTTCCCGCTTTCTCTCATCTTTTCCCATATATATTTTTTCTCATATTTTCCTCCTCTCCTCTCTCTCTCCCTCCCTCTCCCGGCCCGCAAGCACCGATCGTCCCTCTCCCGCACCGGACGTCGGCGACCCTCCTGCGCCGGCGACCCTCCCGCGCCGGCCAAGAAGGAGATTGCACCGGCCAAGAATTCTTCCTCTCCTTCTTCCTCTCCCGCGCTGGCGTCTCTCTCTTTATCTCTCCGGCTAGAGGCCGCTGTCGGCCGGATCTCGTCGTTGGCGGCCGGATCGGCCGCCGGGCGTTCAGATCCGGCCGCCTGGCGGCGGATCCGGTCTCTCGCGGTAGGATCGGCCGCCAGGCGGCCGGATCGACCGGCTTGCGGCCGGATCGGCCACGTGCTGCCGGATTTGGCCGCGGCCGGAGCTGCTGCGGCCCGATCCGGCCGCTATTTTTTTTATATTTAAAAAAATTTTTTTCGACGGTTGCGATCGCCGAAAGATCGACAGTTGCGACGATCGTCAAAAGTTTCGACAGTTCCGACCGTCGAAAAGTTGCGACGATTCGAACCATTGGCCTTTTTCGACGGTTGCAACCGTCGGAAACTTGCGACGGTTCGAACCGTCGGCCTTTTCCGGCGGTTGCGACCATCGGAACTTGCGACAGTTCAAACCGTCGACCCTTTCCGACGGTCGTAATCGTCAAAAACTTGCGACGGTTCCAACCGCCGGGACATTTTTCGACGGTTCTGACCGTCGATGTTTCCGACGGATTTTTTTCGACCGTCGCAAATCGATTTGCGACGAGCGTTTTTCTGATGGATCCATTCTGACTGAAAAACCGTCGGTAATTGCGTTACTAACGGTTTTTGGGCTGGTAATAAGCATTTTTCTAGTAGTGTTTATTTGGTTGTTCTTTACTTGCAGATGAAATAAATGAGACATTTATTTGGCTATTCTGCACTTGGTTAGAATGTATGCTTGAAAAATATCCGACAACGATTGTTACTGATCAAGATGTGGCAATGGGCAATGCTATACAAAAAGTTTTTCCGAATACACGACAATGATATTGTATTTAGCATATTTAAAGAAATGTTATTTGTAATCTAAAAGATTTATTTGCACGTGGTGATTTCCATGAAGAGTACAAAAAATGGATTGATAAAATTGAAAGCATCGAAGAATTAGAAAATGAATGGATAGCCTTGAAAGAGAAATATGACATTCCAAATGATCATTGGTTAGTTGGCATGTATAATAAGCGTCATCATTAGGTACCAATTATTTTCGGGACCAATTTCGTATAAGCATGCATACTACTCAAAGATCTGAGAGTATGAACTCTTTTTTGATGGCTTTGTGAACTCCAACACCTCATTTATAGAATTTGCACAACAATATGAACAAGCTATTGCATGTCATCGTGAGGCGGAAGAAATAGCAGATTTTATGACTTTGAACTCTCCAGCTGTGTTATTTACCAAAAAATTGTTAGAAAAATATGCTGGGTCAATTTATACTCGAAAGATGTTTTCCAAATTTCAAGAAGAATTTATGAGCTTTGCTGTCTATTCCACACAGAAAATATCAAAAGATTGTCAAAAGACGATATATTTAGTATATCGAATGGGTGCAGAAGATAGTCGAGGGAAAACTGTAGAATATAATCAAGGAGAAAATATTTCTATAACATGTTCTTGCAAAAAGTTTGAGCGGGAAGGCATTTTTTGTTCGCATATCATAAATGTTCTCTATAAAAAAGGAGTTACAAGATTGCCCGAAGAGTACATTCTCCACCGTTGGACGATTAATGCTCATCATACGACAACACATGTGTCGTATGATAGTCACTCTATTTCTATGAATGAAGAACAACACATAACACCTATGCAGGAATGGGCATGACATGCTAATATTTGGAAACTTGATGGCTTGGGTTTGCATTCCTCTAGTCATTTAAAGTATGGAACATCAACTATAGTGGAGCTTATTAAGAATTTAGAAAATATGGAAATTAAAGATAAAAGGGAGAAAGATGAAAGTGTGAATGATAATCAACCAAAGGATAGTGCTACCATTGTTCCAAGTTCACAAGATTTTGACTTTGTTATTCGAGACCCTATTCATGTGAAATCTAAAGGACGCCCAAGAAAGATGACTAGAATTAAATCTAGCATTGAGGTGTCGATGCCTCAAAACCAGTCTAGGAACACATGTAGAAAATGTGGAAAAAGGGTCATAATAGTCGCTCCTGCTAGATGTTCAAGGTGAATATGTATGCTGTTAAAGAAGAATATGTTTTTATTCTCTTTTGCATTGATTCTTCAAGTAATGTCTTATTTATGTTTTGAATAGGTTTCACTGGATACCAACATTACAAACATTGATTCATGAGCACAATCTGCATGAAGACCACTTTTTGGAGGTTATAAGTTAGTAGTCTTTACAATTTAGTAGCCTTTTTAATCCTTTTATAACCTTTATGTCTTTATGTCTTCTTATAATTTTTGTCTCCTTTATTTTTCAGATAAGTACGACAAACTAGTGCTTACATTGACAAATGAAGAGGATTACATCAAGTTTGGCGGATGAATATTTTTTTGACTTAAACCAGTGTGCTTGTTGTGTTAAACTAGTGACTTAAACTAGTGCTTGTGTTAAACCAGTTTGCTTGTTGTTCTTTTTCCTCATATGTTTAGTATTCCTTGTGGAGGAATAGGTGTCCTGGAGATCTCCTTTGTTCATATTTTAAGCCATATTTGTTTCCTGGAGATCTTCAATTGCAATGAGTATATTTTCTCTCTAGTTGCCATGTCATATTTGTATATACATGCTATTGGATTGCGGCAAACTCAATCATCTATAATGATGAGGTTCTGCTCTCTAACAATTCATGACATTTTTTGAGTTCTTTTGATTTCTGATAGAGGTGGATGATAAAAAAAATGAAGTTATCAATCAACATGCCTAAACGATGGTAGAAAATTTGGCCACCATGCTTGAGTGAAACCCATCTTACGTACACATGTGCTTAGGATGAAAGGATTGATTAATTATGCTCATGGAAGACATTGTGCAGTATGAGGAAGTAAATAAATAGGCACGTCAGAGTTACACCAATCTACTACAGACAAAGTAGGCAACAAAGTAGACACAATAAGCAGCCACACCAACGCAGACACGCAAAGCAGATATAATAAGCAGGCACACAAAGCAGGCTAACGTTTGATGCACACAACACAGGCACGCGAAGAGTTACACCAATCTGTTTAGAGAAGAAGATACAATAACCATCAAGAAGAGACACTAATCCATATCAAGACGATACACTACATCATACTTAAATAGTGTCAATTCAATGTTCCACATCATCCTTATCGCAGTGTGTCAACATTACGTTTCATCCTTATAGCAATGTGCTAGACTGTGACTAAAAGTTACAAAATATATAAAACATTACTACAATCATTAACATGATCAACAATACAATCTTTTTAAAAAACCTCCTCCACATAGACTCTTCTTTTCCATTTCAAGTTGAGCTTCCAAATCATCAACCTTCTTCCATTTATAATATTTTTGTAATGTTGTGAAAGCGGTGAATCCATCCAAAGAAAATAGTCGCATGCACCAATCCTCTAAAAAAATAGAAGTAAAATTTGTGTTAGCAATAAATAAATTATAACAAACTAAAAATAATTATATTTTAAACATACCCCAAAATTTGGACAACCGTAAAATTTTTGTCCGGGATTAGACTGAGTCCATGATAGTTTGATCACTGCTTGTTCTTGACATTCACATTCCGAAATGATTACGGAGTGGCTATCCGACATAACCTACAAGAAAATTGTATAGATGTTATCAAAGAGATGACATATGTTTTTTTTTCAGAAACAAGCTTATACGGAACTAAGATGTCTCATTAGACAATAGTTCAATTCTATGATAGTCACTCAGTTTTCTCTCAAAGAATAATCAACTTAAATCCATACTGAACTAGAATTTTAGCATGAAGTGATTATATGAGCATTTAAAAAGCAATGCCGGGATATTAACATTAGAGATTTAACATTAATAAGAAAAAGAGGGCGTACTCGTTCGTTCTTCGTTGAGAGAGAAGTGGAGGCCAGAGGAGTGTTGCACAAACAGCAGAGGGAGAGAAAACACAAATAAGAAAAAGGAATCAGATCAAACAAAATGGAAAAAGTAGATCTCAGAACAGGAAAACAATGAGAAAATAGCAGATCAAGAGTTTACCTATAACTGACGAAATGCAGCACGATGAACACAAAAAAGAAAAACAAATCATATTAGAAACAATAGAAAAAAAAACAAATCTCAAGGTAGGAAAAAATGGGAAAAAGTGTATCGTTAGTTTACCTAATGAAAAAGAAAGCAAATCTTGGAGGGGAGCATCGACAGAACGACAACAATGATCGGAGAAGGAGATGACGCGACAACATGAGGCAACACGACAGTAGATATCGGAGAAGGAGACAACACGACAACAGAGCTGAGATCAGAGAACAGCAATGATCGAAGGAGGACGTAGCAGCACGAAAGCAGCGCGGTGGAGATTTTGGGAATCACCGTCACGTGTGCGCTTTTTAGGGAAAGCATGATCAACAAGCAAAAAATAGTAGACGCAACAACAACAGCAAAGGGATAGCGCGTACAATAGCAAGAGCAGAGGGAAAATGAAACGATGAACACCAAAAGGAAAAACAATTAGAACAGATCATAGCGCAAAAAAAACTAGGAAAAAAAATGGAAAAATAGCATATCAGAGAGTTGGGGGAGGAAACGATGAAGTGCACTATACCGAAGGAGGGAGCAGCAACGACGCCAGTCATCAGAGGATGAGAAGGAAATCAGATGAGTGAGCAGCAGCAAAGAGAGAAGGAAATTAGATGAGGGAGCAGCAGCACAGATAGAAGGAAATCTCAGTAACGTGTTCTTAGGGCATTTTGATTGGCATCTTTTCCCACTCAATCTAAGCCCTCCATCAACATTTGTACGGTCACGATTTCTTGCCCATTTTTTCACTATCGCGAAGATATCTAAGCCCTCCCTTGACAATCGGACGGTAGAGCAGCTGCTCTACATACGCATTTTCCTCTTTTATTAAATTCAAAATCTTTCGAGACTCAAAATTCAATGAGAAATACTAATACTAAAAAACTTTGACTATTAATAGTCAATTACCACAATCAAATTTAAAATAATATAAAAATTCTAAAAAATAAAACAACAACTTAAGCTCATCAAAATTCTATTCCACTCATTTTTTTCATTCTTTCTTTGGTGGGATTGTTTTCTTCCATCTTCTCTCCTTCTGACTTTAGCGAGTTCCTCCAAATCAGTTATTTTTTTAAGAAGTAATTTTTGTTATTTTGAAAAACTAATACCTAAAAGGTATAAAACCCTAAAAATATATAATACATTAGTTAACACTTTTTAACTTTTAATCTTAAATTCATTTTCCTCCCTTTTTCCATCATATATCCATATTGATAAATAATTTTTACAACTGTTCAATTACCATTTTCTACTTTTTCGTAGTTAGATTTTTCAAACTGTTTAGCTAATTGTATCATATTCAATTAGGATTCTAAATATTTTAACTTTTAATCTTAAATTCATTTTCCTCCCTTTTTCCATCATATATCCATATTGATAAATAATTTTTACAACTGTTCAATTACCATTTTCTACTTTTTCGTAGTTAGATTTTTCAAACTATTTAGCTAATTGTATCATATTCAATTAGGATTCTAAATACACCACCTTTCTTTTTTTTAAAGGCCATTAAAATGATCTTACATTTTCCCCTAATTCATCATTTCGTTGGTCATTGTTGTCGCAAATTATCATTTTAAATTTCATGATGTTGCATTATTTCAATTCTCATTTGTAAATATTTTATTTTAACAAAGTCATATTGATGCATGCAAAATACAATATATAATTAGCCATGCATTTAATCACATTTAGATTCATTTTCATAAAGCATGCATCATTTTATGACCTTATTTACTTTAATTTTATAAAAATAAAAATCTACTGAAATTATATGTTTTACTATAGAAAAAGTAAGAAAATTGAGTCAGGAAGCCAAAACAAATGATACTCAAATCGGAACTAAAACAGAGTCAGAAAGTGAAAATTAGTAAAGACTGCCAAGGCTAAAATTGAATATAATGAGCAATGATGAAGTTGTAACGGGCCGTTAAATGCTCAACTTTGTGCGAAAAATATGTTCGAGTTATGGGCCGTGAAATTTGAGTTACGGAGCGTTAAAATCACACTTATACTCCTATTTGGACACTTTGAGTGTCATGAAATCAGTGTTATGGGTTGTGAAAAGCACTGTCATTACAAGGTTGTTATGAACTGTTACGAAGGTTATTTTCGAGATTTCTTTGACTTTTGTTGTAAATTTTAAGTCCAAATCGAACACACTTTATCTTGCCTCATGGATGATGAGCAAATATATTTACTCATATTTAAAGAAATTTTGGATAATTTTAAAGACCAATCAAAGTTTATTCCAAATTTATATATTTTAACTTGAAAAGACTTTGAATCAAACTGAAACTCTACAAAACCCTTGGGACCTTGGAATATATAAATAAAGGCCCTATGATAGAGAAAAATGGGTCATGCCTAGTGGTGCTTGAGACTTGGGAGCCATGCTACATTGCAAAGGATGGATTTCAGAGTTTTTCAATGTTTGTTCGAGAAAAACTGCGAAGCAACTCAGCGCATGTACTTTGCAGTAATTCAAAGATCATCGAACGCGAAGAATTCTTTCTTCTACCTATTGTTTGGATGCTCTTTACTCATACTTTATATGCCTAATTAGTTCTATAATAGAGATATTTATTCTTTACGAGAAAACTGCATGAACTCGATTGTTAGATTTGAAAAATATAGTTATTTCAGTTTTTTTTATTATGATTATTGTGCTTAATGCTTTTTACTAAGATTATTATATTCTAAGATAATTTTTTTACTATAAACTATATTTGGGGTGGTTAGTTTTAGGATTTAATAATTTTCCTCAAATCGTTCTTTAACTTGAGAGTTGAAACAATCATAACACAAATTTTATAACTTATCGTTTGTGCTTGATTTTGTGCAGTCTATCAATTTTTACTCAGCGTGAATAACTGTTAGTTTAGGACTTACAATTTAATGCAACTTAATATTAACTCAACGTTTGTTATCCTCAGCTTTGTGAGAGTTAAGATAGTTTAACTTACTTAGCATAGAGGTCATTAGTTTAGGTAATCCTAATATGTCTTAAGAACTAAATCTATTTATCATTATTCTAATTCAGTCATAATTGTGATTCATGTTAGTTAATCATTATCATTAGTCATTCATAATCTTAAGACTCAACACCCATTTACTTTATTGTCTGTTATTTAATTTTCTACACATTTATTTTATGTTTTCATATCACAATACCCTTTTCTTCTCTTAGTAGATTATTATGATATATTAGATTTAATTAGTTCCCCGTGAATTCGACTCTCTACTTTATTACTTCTTACGACTAGTGTACTTGTTAGTGGATTTATTTTGTTACAACTTTTTACGCATTACATATATTTATGAATACTATGAAATATTTAATTTGAAAATAATTTTATTATTTTTTGTTGTAGTTGTTATTTAAATATTATACTGCGATGTGAATAATATTAGTTACATTATTAACGCTATGAAATCCTAGTTATTGTTTTATATTTAGTGATAACATTAACATATTATCATACAAGAGGCATGTTGAATTTCTTCTCTTTGGAGAAATTTTTTCTTTTATTCTAATACAGTATAATGTAACATAATATTAACATGGATAGATAGATCTAAATCTATCTATTTGAATTCTTAACCACATGTATAATTATAATAATTATTAAAACATATAGATCAGTTCATTAGTTTAATTGTTAGTTAAAATATTATAATCAGATTACACAATTTACACAGGGATGAATCCAAAAAAAAATTTGCAGATTAAAACGATATACACACATACATGTATCTGCGTGTTGAATATCATACAGTTAACACACTAAAACAATATATTATGAAATAAACTCCATATATTCATTAGAATTCTTATTTTCGTAGTAGACAAGAAACTAATTAAAATGTATAACTTTGGGTGGGTGGAGTGTAATTGATGATAGATAGGAATGAATTTTAGAATCATAATCCAACATCCAATTTGGGACTTCAGAGGGGAAGAGCTTTGTTAGCTTAATTGGGACAACTAATTATCACATAATGACAGGTCCATGTGCTTCAAATTTTTTTGTCTAAATGTTATTATTCAATCAACATTTTTTTATTAAAGGACTTGAAAACTTTATTTGGATTCTAAAACTTGGCGATTCGAGTTTCGCACATATTTTGTGAATCTTGTCTAATTTGAAAGGTTATTCTTAACTTTGACTAGAACCTCCAACATGAACTTAGGAACCAGGCTTGACATTGGGACGCCCATTTCATTAGCCGATTCAACACCACAAGATTCAGCCCCACATTTGCTTCAGCAGGACACATTTCCCCTGACAGAAATTGAGATGAAACTCTTATTCTTTTCTTATGTTCATATATAAGAAAAATAAATAAAATACAACTCAAGAATATTTTTTTAGTGGAACTCGAAACTTCTTAATTTATAAATAAGATTATATATATATAATTATATATTCATAAGCACGTCTTAATCTTTGACAATCAATCAAACCTCATAAGCAAACCATCTTACCTATAGAGTATAGATCTAGCAACCTCTCTAATAAATTTCTCTTTCTAAACTTGACAACTCAACAACACACATAATTTATTAGTTATACTTATAATTATTATATGTTCCACAAAAAAAGAAGAAAAAAAAAACACAAGGTGAAGGAAGGAAAAAAAGAAACAAATGAGACCATCCTCTTAACTTAGTCACCATTCATATTATAACCACCTTGACCTGGTCCTCTACTTTCTCTCTCCATGCCTTACCACAACCTTATTAGTTACCTCTCTTTTAATCCTCTCCTCATTTGGCCCTCCCTCCCTACCCTTTATGCCACCACCTTCCAAAATGCTCACCAAGAGAAGAAAGAAGCCCAAAGAGCCACAACTCTGAAGCCCCCCCTGGCCATCACCAAATCGCTCGTTTCCTGATATCCATCCTTTTTTGTTTAGACTACGTGCCATTGGGATCCCTTGGCCATGCCGTCGCCGAGCAAGTGGTGGCGCCGCGTGGAGGCTGCGGTCAAGGACCAACGCAGCCTCTGCCTCGTGCGCCTGACCGGCGGCCGCCAGCAGCGGCGCCATCCAGACGGCGACGGCGCCGGCCATCGGATCCCGGAGGTGGAGGCCGCCATCATCCGGGCCACGAGCCACGACGAGCGGAGGGTTGACTACAAGAGCGCCGGGTGCGTCTTCGCGTGGGCCCGCGCGGCCCCGTCGACGTTCCTGGCGCCCCTCATGTGGTCCCTGGCTCGCCGCGCCTCGCGCACACGCTGCTGGGTCGTGGCCCTCAAGTCGCTCCTCCTCGCCCACGGCCTCCTCCTCTGCTCCGACGACGCGCACCCGTCGGCCCGCCTCGGCCGCCTCCCCTTCGACCTCTCGGACTTCCTCGACCGCACGGCGTCCTCGTCCCCATCGTCCCTCGCCGTGTCCGCCTTCGTCCGCGCTTACTTCCGATTCCTCGACCATCGCGCCCTCTTCACAACCCTGCATCCCGTGAAGGCATCGGCCGCCGGCTCCAACGTCGACGCCGAGCTCGAGAGGCTCGACCACCTGCAGGTCCTCCTGGATTTGTTGATGCAAATAAGGCCGTACGGCGATGGCATGGAGTTCCGCCTCGTGCTCGAGGCCATGGACTGCGCCGTAATTGAGATCTTTGAGGTCTACAGCAGCATCTGCAGCGGCATCGCTCACTTCCTCGTAGGGATCCTCGGCGATAACAAGCGGAACTCCTCCGCCAAGTCCAGAGCCACGGCCACCCCACGGGACGACGGAGGGGAAGCTGCGGCCAGGTCGAGGGAACGGGGTGCTCTGGCAGTGCGAATCCTGAGGCGCTCCACGGCGCAGAGCGCGCAGCTTTCCACCTACTTCGAGGTGTGCCGCGCGCTCGGCGTGCTCAACGCGGCCGAGTTCCCACCGGTGGAGAGGATCCCCGAAGGCGACATCGATGATCTCGAGGCCGTGCTTCTCGGTGGCATTCCGGAAATCGTCGGAGGCGATGACGGAGAAGAGGTGGAGGAGGAAAAGAAAAAGGAGGAGAAGGAGAAGGAGAAAGAGAAGGGGCACAGAGCAGATCAGGAAGAAGGGGACAAGTCGACGACGTCGCAGGGGACGACAGTGATAACCAAGGAATGGGTCATATTCGAAGAGGAGGAGGAGAAGGAGAAGGAGAGGCGAGGAAACTCCGGGAACCCTTTCCTCTGCTCGCCGGAGGAGTCTGCGGCTGCCACGTCGTGGGCAGCCATGGTGAATGGGGGACGACGAGCGGTCATACCGGTGGGCTTCAACGGTAATTTGATAGATCTGATATGACGGATGTGCCCCTCTTAACACGCGCGAATAGAAAACAATTATTGCGCTTCTTTTTCTTTTACCTTTTTTCTTATTTTGTGGGGGATTATTCTATCAATTATTGTGCTAGAAATTTGAGGCAACATTTTTTTCGGTGTAATTCGAAACTTTCAGTCGGTGGCATTAAAAGAAAAAAAAAACATTACTATCACTTGTGGATAATTTCTTTGAATTGAGTTTGATGAAGGATTGAAGGGGCGAATAAAGAATTGTGCATTTTTAAGACAAAAAAAAACTAATTGCCAAAAGAAAAATTCACTTTCTGTGTACATTTCATTAGGAAGATAAATATGTAATATTTCATGTAGAGCGAATATAAAGCACTTATTTTATTTATCACTAAGTTAATAGTTATATATATATATATCTTATTAGTAGATAATAGTTTGATCGTAACTAAGATTATTTTCGATCATGAACAAATCTTTTAACATATATTTGATTATCAGGAATTTTTCATACGGTACCTTTGAATTTTCAAATTGATTTGTTAATTATGCAGTATTTACTTATTAATTATACAATTAATTTAATCATGATTCATAATTGTTATATCAATAAAATAATAAAAATCTACGTCAAAATATATAATAAAGTGTTTAATACATTTAATAATATATTATTGTAATATTAGTAATGCATGCGTGTGGAGCATGTTCAATATATATTTATTCCAAAAAAAATAAATGATAAGAATCCCATAATAAAATATTCGAATTTAATTGTCTTATTTTGACCTAAATGGTCCGTGGGGAGATTGCTTCTTGTATTTTATTAAAGAAAGAAAAAAAAAACACTTCATTTGCCTTTTTTTCCTCCTATATTTCTTATCGTGCAATCTTCAATTTATTGAATAAGCAACATGATATTAATTTGTCATACACCGATAATTTATGCAATAATTGAGAACCAACGACGAGGATGAAACGTGAAGCTACAAATGATTTTAATGAGATTTTAGCTAAACTTAAAAGCTAAAATTCAATCAGGATCAATACTAGTTATGATTAAATTGGAAAAAAGAGACAACTAAATAGGAAACAATAAGCTTTAACTTAAATAAGGGATAACACTAAAATTCAAGTCACGACTCAAATATTAGTTAAAAGCGTTTTCTAAGGATATAAAATATTTGTAAAATTAATTTTGAAATAAATCAGTTAGTTCTTCTAATCGATACGAATATATATACTAAACGAATCTAAATTGACATATCTAAGAATATGAAAGAAAAAAATGAAGTTCTTTAACAATAATAGATATTTTATGTATTTGTTTCATTTGTAATTTTTTAGTTGATAGAAGTATGTTGCCGATGAGTATAATAAAACAAAGAAAATAAAGAAGGTTAAAAGAGAAAAAAAAATGAAAATTTGCCTAGAATTTTTCAAATTTATCATTTTCATTTTAGACATTTGAATTCTATTCTTTGGAAGCTAAAATTTAGGCTGTCCATCATTTTTTTTTCATTTTAGAGTACTAAGTAATTTAATTATTCATTAAAGGAGGGAAAGTGAAAGTGATAAGTTAAGGGTGAGCAAATGGCGGGCCGTCCGACTTATGCCGACGCAGATTTAATTAAGTCGGGATTGAGTCTCATTTTATTATGCCTAATCAGAATAATATATCATTATATTAATATCAAATTATTTTAAAATATTATATTTATATTTATTATAATTAAAATTTTATATTTTATTGTATATATTAAAAATAAATTATTATATGTATATAATTAAATTGATAATTATCATATTTATAGTATAATATTATATATTTTTATTAACATATTATTTATTTTTTTAAGATCAAATCGAGATAATTTACCCCGATTTGAATAGAATGATTCGGTCTCGACCCCATTCGGGACGGGACTTAGGACCGGATCATTTTAGGATGATCATAAACGAGTGCGAGCCTAAGTTTGCTCACTCCTATATCAAATAACGAGTATTTTGACTTTTTATGTTAGACTTTTTTAGAGAAAGCATGAACATTACGAAGTAAGACCTTAAAAAATAGACTATTTCATAAAAAGCAACTATTAATCATATAAAACTATAAATAGCTAAAAATTACACACACGTTGGATCAGTATGTATTTTCTCATAAAAATAATGCTATAAATATTTTTTTATTACAAAAGATGAATATACTTCTATTATTTTTATTATTAAAAGTGCAACCAAGTTGATTTCAATATATTATCATCATTTTTTATTATTTCGTTGGTCATGCGTTTTATGTTAATGTAGATGACTACATGTAGCATCGTCTTGTCTGGTCTTAATCTTTTGTTGAATGTCTAATAGTTAATAGATACTTAATCCTCATGCCACGTCATGCCTATAATCTCATTTATATTATTGAATGAGAGGAAAAAGCAGTGAAAAAGCAGTGTTATCCGATATACGCTTACTTGACATTAGTATGGGCTTAAAAAAAATACGATAAATTTACTGAATTCATAAAAAAATTAATCGAAAAGAATTCGTCCGAATACTATTTATGATAACTTTTTAATAAAACAAAATTGACACGTTAAATTAGAATTCCAGCCGAAAAGGTCAGCCCGTAAAACTTATTTTGTATACATAAATTTTTACTTATATAGATTCATAAATCATTTTTTTATGTTATATTATTATATATGTTTTGGAAACACTATTATATTAAAATAGGGTTCCAATTCCAAAAGAAACATTGGAAAAATCGGCGCGTCGGGTGATGGCTTTTCTTATATTTTAAATAGTTTTAGGATAATTTTCTTAATTTAAAAAATTATTCCAAAAAGTAACATATATTTTTTTTCAAAAAATTAAAGATTAAAAATAAAGAAACGTTGATTCAAACTCGTATATATTCTTGCTCCCACATATTTTTTTTTAACCTAAAAATCAATTCGTCCCTCACCACTTTAGCCCCTTGCAGTACATTTGAATGGTTAATTCTTTAAATCTTCCTTTAGTTATATTGATTTTTCGTATTTAACTCTAATACACAAATTCGTCGTAGGACGTTATAAATTATATCATGATTTTAATTTTAATTCATCAATATAATTATGTTAACTTTTTCATTTTTTGGAGGGTCGCCGACGTAGTCGAGCTCGCCCGATGAGCTAGGGGGCGACTCACCCTCCCGAATTCGGAGTAGTGGCAGCGCCCACTTTTTATTTTTAATATATTATCTTAAAAGTTTAAAGATTACATGAGAAAGAGAGGAGTAGTTTAGTTTAGTTTTTTAATAAATAGAAAAAAATAAAAAATTAATGAAAATAAAAAATTAACAAAATTGGACGGATAAAATTTAGGGATGTACTATTGTGAGGTCATAAACTTATTATAATTCAAGCCAGGTTTAAGGATTTAACCATATTATAAAAATAAAATTTAATATTACACATATTAGTATACTATGTCACATAAGATAAACACATTCATAACTTATTTAACCCTCTCATCTAGAGATTCTAGACCAGTTATATAACCTTACAAACACATATACTACATATAATATTCCATTGAAAAATAAAAATATTCCATTGAGGAATGCTCTAAAACATATTTAAACCAGCAAAGAATCAGGACGAACCAAGAACCAAGAACCAAGAAAGCAAAAAGCTGAAAAGCCTAAAAGGAGGGGGAGCGGAACACAGAAAAGAGATCGATCATGGCCGAGTTGGGACGTTCTCTCACTTCTCTGCCTGCGCTCTGAAGTCTGAAGCACCCACCACCACCACTCCACCATCCTCTCCCGGTATTCCTATTCTCTCTCTCTCTCTCTCTCTCTCTCTCTCCTCTCTCTCTCTCTCTCTCTCTCTCTCTCTCTCTCTCTCTCTCTCTCTCTCTCTCTCTCTGGTTCTTTTTCCGATCCTTTCGCTGCCACCTCCCCCCCTTTCTTTTCCTCAGTACTTACAGAGTCAGCATGAAGCATTCATTCGTTTTTTACTTCTTAATGCTATGCTTCGTGGGGAATCCAATGTGAGAATGCACCAATACTAAGATAAAGCACGCCTTTGATGCTGCAGCCTGCATGCAGATCATATGGGAGCATGTTTCCGCTGCGTTTTGCACCCTTTTATATGTTGTTTTATTGGGCACTTAACATGACGCACCAATGCGAAGATGAACTAGTCCTAGTAAGGGACATCTCTTAATCTGATATGTATTAAACATATTTCTCTTCTCCAATCTTTCAGCTGTTTACTTTCTTCAGATCTTTCCTTTGCATACACTTCCACAATTTCCATCCTTTGCATGTCTATTACATGTATCATCCTTGATGACATAAGGAGATTCTGTTCTGAATTCTCCAGGCGAAGGAGGCTGACTGCATCATGGAAGAAGAAGATGGTAGCGTCGTCTCACTTGGCGACTTGGGCAGCAGCAGCGACCAGGAAGGTGGAAACCACGATTTGGTATCCATGGCCACCGAAATGGACGGTGACTTTGAGCCGATAGACCACCCGCTTGAGCCGCCGGACGAGGACCGGCCGACGGAGTGCCCGTTGCTACCTGATCACTCCCTCATCAGTGTACGAGATTTGATGCCTTCGTTCATCCGCATAACCATCGTCTTCTTTGAAGTTTTGACTTATATAGTAGCTGTGATTTATGTTGTTTCACTCTTGTTTTAAAATATTAGCACCTGATAGTTTGTTTTTCTTCTTTGTGAATATGAAAGATGTTCCGATCCTCCAAACCATTAATTTGCAGAGGCTTCAACAATCATCCTGTTTCACATGTGATCTCTATTTCTCTCTCTTGTTATACCATCAGGAGGAAGGTGATGCAGAGGAAGCGATAATGGAAAGGTTGCCAAAGAGATTGGAATCTTCAGTGGAAGATGGAGAAAGAGCAGCTCAAAAGTCTCCAGCGGAGGCTGAACCTAAAAGGCATCAGATCAGCACCCGGGGTCCTGTTAATGTTGCCTCTCGTTGGTCGATATGACAACTTCTTTCAAGTGTTCCACCATCCGGCAACTACATGCAGCTTGTGCTGTCCAATAACTCAAGATTATCTCTCATTCATGCTGAACCTTGTACTGATTGGTGAGAATGGTGTCGCTAATGCCTAAAAGAACACTGAGAAATCACTAAGAATGCCATAAATTTATTTGCGTTATTGCAGTAGTTCTCCTTCACGATCATTTGGTTCTTAGTTTTCAGACTCAAATTTGGAAGTGATTCTCATCAAGAGAGTGCTTAACAGAGAACGATTGCATTCTGTTCTTTGGAAAACAACCACGAGATAAATTGAAAAGTACTGATCAGAGACTTGTATGTCATTAATTAGATCAGCAACTGTTATATTTCATTAAGAAAAAAAGCTTCTGTACACTTATGAATTTTGGGGAAGTCATTTGGATCCAACTTGCTTTATCGACAACTACATAACAAATTAAAAACATCCTAATATTCTAGCTATGAAAAGGTGGCACAAGGCTGAAGTTTGAATTGAGTGCAAAAACTTTTATGTACACCAACATAGTAGCATTGGTAATCCTTAAAAAAGCATACATTCGTGAAAAACAATCAACACAACTGAGAAAACTGCTATATCTACATCCTAAATGTCAGCCTACTCAAGAAATACCACTCACTAGTGAACCACTGGCCAATGTATATCCTAATGCATCATCATCACAGACATACTATACATTCTTCATACAAACTACAATGCTGTAAAGTTTGGAACACAAACAATCCTGAGATGTTGGGTGATCACAAGTGCTTCCAAAGTATAAATACTGCAGTGCGTCAAGTCAGAGGTGGTGACTCAGGTTCTGAACCACTGACAGATGTGAATGTGGACATGGAATCCTCTTTTGATACTGCGACAAAGTTCAATGGCGTGGTTGATAATCTCCTCATATCCTTGAAATATACATTGCTGCGACCCGAATATGATCGTGGGGTTAGAAGCTCCGGGGTCGCACTTCCAACAGAAAGCCGACGCGGTGCAGGGGTTATGCTTCCATTTGCATGATACCCATTTGGCTTTCTATTGAAACTGTTACTCCTTTTAGGAGTTGGTTTGGAACCAAATCTTGCTTCTCTCTCAGTGACCAACATAGCTTGTAGCTTCTTATGATCCTATGAAAAGGAAGATGAATCTAAATTACTTGGTCATTTGACTCAGTGGAATATGCAGAAGACAGCAAGAAAACAACAGCTACCTACCCGATATCTTTTTTTCTCTTCCTCTTTCTGCTGTCTAGTTAGCTTATATTCCTCGAGTATGGATACTAGGCGTACCTGCATTTTAAATTTAATCGCCATTATAAGCATAAACCAAAAGAAACACTCTGATCTATATGTGGATGAAGAAGAAAAGATTCTCACTCCATCATAAAGAAAAGGCTTGTTCTTCTCACCCTCCCAGTCAAAAGTTCTGTTAATGAGATTGTCGACGATAGCTGAAAAGCCCGTCTGCAGTTAAACCATCAATTTATTTGACTGGAATTAACAATTAATGTACAAGAATACCTGGGATTTTGCTGACAAGAATTCGGGCTTTCTCCGCACGCCTCAGGTGTAAATGGCCACCTCTGCCAGAACTATACCTGGTACTATCCTGCATCACAGAAGAAAGATGTACAATATTAAGAACTGAGCCAAATGCCAATGAGGTTTGAAACGTTTAGTGAACTTTTTCTATGTAATAATGCTGCAAAGACTTCAGTAAGGCTCTAGTCTTTAATACATGGTGGAATGCTATTACTAAATGGAGTAACCATCTCGTCTTGTTTACAAACAAATAACTGATCATTGTGGTGAATATAGGAAGCAAGAATACCTGGTTATACTCTTCAAGCCAAGTTTCTTCATCACAGGCAGCTTGCCATTTGTTTATCTTATCCATAATCTCTTTCCTACTTAATGATTCTTCATTCACTTTCACTATTTGCGCCTCAATATTGGCCAAAAGTTCTGAAGGATCTACAAGACCTGAATTCTTTACATGTCAGGTAGTGAACAAATTGAAAGAAGACTTTCAGAGGGCGCACAGAAAGAGATTCTAATTCGAGAATCAGAAGCATACCAGATTCTATCAACGCAGCAGTTTTATCTGGTGCAGTGCTTGTGTCAGGTTCAATATGCGCTCTTCTACACATCTCTTCCAATTCTGATCTTCTTATGAGAACAAGTTCTTTCATTCTACTAGCCTTTAATTTTGTCAGCCTCTCAACTTCAGCTTCTGTCTGCCAAGGGATATAAATAAAATTTAACGAGCTGTTTTACAAGTAATTGAATAAGAATGATGCCACCAAATCGATCAAACCTGCTCAATTGTTTCATGCGAAAGAAGACCACCAAGTGTAATGTCATGTTCTGGTTGTTCAAGTATGTGCGCCAGTCTGGAGAAATGTTTCCTCTCTTCTTCAGACGAATCCATTAATTTCCATAGTTCAAATAATGATTGGATAGTTTCTCGAAGCTACAAAGTCAAAGCCATGATAAAGATTATAATTTACATTGACAAAAGTAAACATCAAGAAAGCAAAAAGAAATCCTGTTACCTTTTGTATCCGAACTTTCTTTTCATCTTTTAACTTCTGGACTGCTTGAGCAAGACCTTTCAGTGTACTGTTGCTGATATTTGTTGATTGGCCTGGAACACTCTCATGCAAACTTGGATGCACTTCATCTACGGTCTTCATGAAGTCCATTCCAAGCAAAGCGCATAAAGAATGCACTTCGTTTACACAATCCAGAACCTTGTGAACTCGATCAGACTTTTAAGGACAAATAAGTGATGTCATGGTTAGTTCACATTCATCCATATGCTATTTTGCTGGCATCAACATATTAATGAGAACGAAAACAAACTTCATTGAAACATGATACTAGCGATGGTTTGATATCACATATTTATATATGGTACATAATGGTTAATCTTAAGCATTGGATAACTTCAAAGAGGAAAAGTTAATAGGTGAGCAGCACCTTTTCTTTTTGGAGGGAACGAAGTTGTGAGTGGTACTCATTGAGCTTCCTTGTTGATAAATCATGTTCTTCGACAATGACAGAACTATGAGCAGTATGGACTTCATGCTCATTCTCTGTCAATTCAGCATTTATTTTCTGAATTTGGGATCTTATGTCAGCAATTTGCTTGATCCGTTGCTCTTTCTTTTCTCTCAGATTCTCCAGCATTGGTGTGACGGAGGCAAGTTGTTCCTTCAATGAGTCTGATTTCTTGGTATTCTGTGTTTCAGAGGAACACAAAGTAATTCAGTGCATATTACCCCTTAGCAATTCAATGTCAGTTAAACAAGTCAATCAATAAACGAAGCAAATTTATAAGTTGCAAACACCTTGAAAAGTTACATAAAATAGCCTCCTGGAAAGATTATCTAGAATCGTCGTATGATTGTGACTAGACATAACACTGTTATGGAACTGCCAAATAAGACATGATAATGGAACTATGTGTTATCAGACGTTGTTCAGCAAACTCCTTCCTGATGATTATTCTCATTACAATCCAGCAATACTAAGCCGAAGATCCAAGCTCCAAAAACTTGGGCGTCAAAGTTATATCCATGACTACCAGTATAAATTTAAATGGAAGAGAGCGAGTACGCCCACGAAAGAACAAATGTCCATGTCCATTAGCATCACACAAGATCTGACAGACTTGACAGTGTTCTTGCAATATAAAGAAACTGTCCAACCCATTATTAGAGCATCAATTTAATCATTGTACCAAACTTCACTCATATAAAATTAGGAGTAGCCTCGTGGAAAACATCTGATTAGGAGTAGCTCTTGAGTTGCAAATGAAGATGCATATCTAACTGTGCATGTATCCAATTTTATTGCTAAGTTTCCTGTGACATGGATTAGTCTGCAGATTTACCTGTAGCTGAAATTTATGCTCCCCAAGTGCCGCCATGAGGGCTGCAACCTCTGCTTCTTTTGCTGTCACAGACTGGTGGAGTTGTGCCTTAGCTTTGCTAGCTTCATCAACCTTCCTCTGGTATATTCCCAAGCACTCTCTATCTATCTCCAAAAGCAAGCGCTCCTTATCCGCTTCGGTCTCCCCGATCTCTGCCCATATGCTCTGCTTTCAAGGAGCATAAGAACATGTATGCGATCAATGAAATATTTCTGAACAAGCATATTGAATGAGTTAACTTCAACTCTTAGTTCAACAAGGTATGGTTCACGCACGAAAGATAATTATGATCCAAAGCTCAGTTAACGTTAAAACATAAACAAGCTTTAAACTTTTTCAAATTCGAAACGCAATTTGCATCTTTTGTTTCCCTCACGATCTTATGACCAAATGCCTCGATAATAAGCTAAACGAAGATACTATGGAGCAAAAAAAAAAAAGCGTAAAACAACGCCAACTTCCTATTTTTTTTTCTGAAGAACGGAAGGACAACAGATTACGAGAGAGAGAGAGAGAGAGAGAGAGAGAACCTGAAGCTCTTTGAGGAGAGCACCGCACTTGGTCTCCATGCTAACTCCAATCCCTACCATCTTCTACTTACCCGCGACAGGAACAAAAAGATTAAAGAAACCAAACAAACGTAAAAATCTCTCTGCTTAGGACCTCACAAAGCTGAACTTGCAACAGGAAAGAACGGCACAGAGTCCATGGCAGAGAAAAAAAAAGGGAAGGAATCAGAGGAAGCAAATATAGAAGCAGAAAAGGGAACTGGCAGTGGAAGGTAGTATTCCATTCTTTCTTGGAGAATCCTCCTCCTTTTCCTTCATCGCTACTCCTTGCCCTTGGGATATGCAGGAACAAACCCCAGAGAGCTAAATCACTAGAAACATGCTAATTAAAAGTTGCATGGGTGCCTCAGGCAAAGGAGATGGAAGGAATGAAACTAACACAACACATGCACGAAGGGAACTGAGAGCTGTTTCAAGGACTCTGTTTAGACAAATCAAGAGAAAAGAAGTATCGACACTGCGGAGATGTAGAAGTTGGTGGGATGAGGAGCTGTTTTGCAGTATGGAGTCAGCAAAGCAGAGAAGAGAGAAAGGAGTCGTATTTTTTTCTTCTCTGATCTTAAATTTAACTATTTGGTATGTTATATCTCACAACCTAATTAATCATGAAACCGTGATTTCACTTAGTTTAGTGGTTGTGGACAAACGATTAGTACTGATAAGATGTCTTAAAATGTGTCCAAAATTAATCATTTGGTAAAATGAAATCATAAAAAGCAGGAAAGTAACTGGCCAACTGCTCTACTTTCCCTGTTCCTGTTGCAGTGGTGAAAAATGGGGGGCCACTGACAGGGTGTTGTTGTCCCTCTGTATCTTTCTTTGGCTTTTATGGAGAAAATTGGGGAATCTCTTGGTGATCATCAGCATTGGCTGGTGAGGTGACTTCTCCAATTTGGGCAGTAATGAGTCATACATATATGGATTTCTTCTATTTTTTTTGTCCATATTTAATACTGGCACATATACATCAGTAAATGTTGTGGAGGATCTTTGTGATGCATGGCGTATCAGCACGAAGTCAACTGTTTAGGAGGAAAGTTATTTTTCTTTTTCCTGAGGAAGGGCCTGAAAGTAGTACAGAGGGCGAGGAGGGAGAGAGATTTTGTCTGTCTGGGTTTACCGAAAGACATGTGTCGTCTCAGTTGTTCCATATTCAATGATGCCTTTTGGACAGTCCTGGTTGAAATATAAATATGAACACAATCTCTTTTGGTTACACATTATAAGGCAGGCATGATAAATCAAGATTTCTGTTCCAACCAATAATTGGAACAGAAGAACAGTTAACCATCCATTAGGAAAGGCATTTTGGAACAGTGATTAAAGTGTCAAAGATTGAATTCTGGCAAACAAATTCTTAATAAGGGGATTGGCCTTCTGAGCTGGATCAATCATTATCCACTGAGTTTTGGACTAAAAATTTTCCCAGAAAAAGTCTGAGATAGTAAGATCCAAATGCCTCTTTTTTCTTATGTTAAACAACATCCAATTACTTTTGCAGATATCCCTTCCACGCCAGCGTTAGCATGAGAGGATGGATTGGGACCCTCTTTGGGTGCTTGCTCATAATAGCAGCTTGGTTGCACTCCCCAAGGGCCAAGGCTGATAGGTAAGAAGGCAAATTAAGAACAAGGAAGTGGAATTGCTTTCTCTTGGACCCCATGGGCTTCTAGGCATTCTAAAGATGTGACTCGCCACCAGCCTCCGGGGGGCATCAATCCAAAGTTTGATTTTATACGTTCTTGCTTCATTGCGAGAACATCAGAAATGAAGAAAGAAATATATATAAAGAAACGTTAAATAAAAACAGAAAAAAGAAGATCCATATGTGAGCCCCCCAACCAAGGTAGTCAAAAACGCGTTTTGAATCGTAGAATCGTACGTTTCTACGACTCCACCCCGGCCAAACGTGCTCGATTCCACCCGGAATCGCGTTTGGCTGGGACGCAGTAGAATCGCGCGTCAAGACGTAGAGACGGTAGAATCGCGTCCCCATTTTTTCTCCTCCCGCTCTCGCGTCCCCATTTTTTCTCCTCCCGCTCGTTCGCCCACGTGAGACGGCGCGTGACTTCCCTTTTTCCTTCCAAAACTGCGGATGCCCTAACCCCTTTTCCCTGCTCCAACTTTCGCCACCATGACGCACCGCGACGCTGCTGCTCCAAACACGACGCCGCTGCTCCAACTCTCGCCGGCCGGCGTTCACTTCTTCCGGCGCCCCTGAATCCTGATCATGCTGCTACTCTCTCGCTCCCTGCTCCTGTTGCTCCAATTCCGGCGTTCGCTTTCTTCTGCTGTTGGTAACCTGGTACTCTCCCTCGCTCCCCCGCTCCCTCTCTCTGCCTCTCTCTCTCTCTGTCTCTCTCTCTCTTTGTATGTGGCTGCTCACAGTGCCATCTCTCTCCTTTCTATGTGCGACCTCACTTCGCCTGATCGTGTTGTTCATCCCTGCAGCCACCTCTCATGTCGTTCACCCGCTGACCTAGCTGTCCGCCTCTGCCGGTACGCCCTCCTGCTCGTGGTGTGTCTCTACGTGTTTATGATTGTGCCCGTCCTCCCTCCTTCCTCTTTTTCTATTTGTTTGCGAACCCTCTTTTGTTGTATGTGCGAACAGCTGAATCCCGCCGTTCCTCTATTTGTTTGGGAACAGAGGAACAGAGGAAGTGAGGAACCTCCCTCAGTCCCTCTTTCTTTGTATGTGCGAACAGAGGAACAGAGGAAGTGTCAGAACATCTCTCGGTCCCTCCCTTATGTTTGTGATTAGATGAACCGAGGGGGTGAGGGGTTGAGAATGTTAGAAAATTTGATGATTTGATATTTTGTATGCAGATGGTTTGATGATTTTAAGTAAGCAATTCTGCATCATTTTTTAAAAAACGCCATATATTATCTGGGTCTATTGTAATTAATATATAAAATAATTTTCTGGTAGAATCGGTCGTGTCGTGTTACGTGTATACGATTTCGTGTTTTTCCGGCTTCTCCGTGTCGTGTCCGTTTTACGTGTTTGACAACACTGCCCCCAACCACCATATTAACTCAACAATGACATCTATGAGAAAATTTTTGCATTGCCCTTGAAGATGATGACTAGCGTATCTCCCCATTGTTATTGGTATCATAGTTAGGCAATGAGACAGTGCCAATTCAGTGTTGTTTTAATTGCATCTAGGAAGACCATTCAAGCAGGATACCATGCACAAAGGGCAATGTTCAATTGCCACAACCACTTCCCACAATTGTTATACAGATTCCTGTGTCCAATCACTAAGAAATGTCTCTCACCTAATGGCATAAGATATTGCTTTGCACTCGAAGCCAGCAAAATGGAGCACATCAGGGGGCACCTAATTCTTAATGATGACTTCATCTCCTCATCAGCACCCAATTCTTTGCCACATATCATTGCATGGGGTCCTAGATTTCCCGGTTCACCTGCCAGTGCATGTATTGGTTCATGCTTGAGGCCTGGACAAGCATGCACAACTAACAAAAGTATGGACAGACTGCCATGGATTTAAAAACTAAGCTTAGAGTTGAAGACTTTGGAGTCCATGTCGTAGGAGATAGGCCTTCGAGTATACAAACAAAATTTGCAGACATCTCATGTCAAAATGGCTTACTTGGTGCCTTGGGTTTGTCTCATTCTTCTTATTGTGCTGCCTCACTGCAACTTAGGAAGAACTCAACTATAGCAGATTAATGTAGGTCTTAAAATAACCTCAATGTATATGTTCTACTTGAAATATAAATGCTCATGGGTTTCATGTAGCATTGTTTAAATACAGATTGCAATTAGGTGGTGGTAGCTGGTGAGGCAGTGGGTGCAAACAAAAAAAAACTAATTAAATGCAGCACTAACAACTGATGATTGCTGGTAGGCAAAGGTTCCTGATAAGAGATGAATAGAATCCAAGAAAGAAACAAGGGGGGTATGACTTAGCTGGCATTGTTTGCTGACATGATCCAATCCAACAAAGCATTCCAATATCTCATTATATGGTTGCTCATCATCACCTATCATTTGAAAAGAGGAAACAAAAATAAAAATTCATCAGATATATATCATAAAAAGAGTGAGAGAGAGTGAGAGAGAGAGAGAGAGAGAGAGAGAGAGAGAGAGAGAGAGAGAGAGAGAGAGAGAGAGAGAGAGAGAGAGAAGAGGTCCTGTACTGATAATTGGATTGACCAGTTCAAACAGATTGGGCACTTCATGCACCCATCAGCTTTTTGGAAGCTTCCCTGCCACAGGGGCACACCACCACCACCACCATCACTCATGTTAAATCATAAATTACTGAAGTAACAAAGCAGGTCGCAAAATAAATGCAGAACAATCGTGTTTGTCTTTATGCCACCACTGACATATGGTGGCTCCATAAACGAAATAACTGGCTGGCAAATCTTATAGTAAAAGTTTTAGATCGAGATCTAATAATGGATCTGCATGCACGTGTAAATATTTTTGGATCGACACACATCTTAATTGCTAAAAGGTACGTAAAACAACATTAAAATGATTGAAGTGAAGTCACCATAATGCACACCTTGCAGACTGACGCAGGGAAACTGATCAGGAAGCCTATATCCCTTTTTAAATTTATTTTTGAAAATTAATAACCCAATTCTTTTATAGTTTGAATTAGTTGTTCAGTGAGTAGAAAGATTGCGTAATGTCAACTAGAGTTTAGATAATAACCACATGCACTTACTTATCAACGTGCAATCATTATTTTGTACCAAAATTACTCATAATTTTTAATTAAAAAGTGTTTTGCACCAATCGTCTACTCCTTTATATATATATATATATATATATATATATATATATATATATATATATATATATATATATAAAATTAAAAAAGTAGAATTGAATGATGAATCTTGCCTTAAATATTCAGCACACATGCAAGTAATGATCAAGAATCGAGATAACATGTATCATGATTTAGTTGGGAGGTCCCAATGGGCGGAGGGTCCAGACATGGACTCTTTGATCTTATTGTTTCATCCGCCACTCTATGTACTAATTCATCTTTTTTTGTTGTTGTTTAAAATATTAATCATTTTAATGTCGTGCATCATCCATAATAAAAATAAGATAATGTACAAAGTAGCCGACACTAATATAAATATGTATACATCCCATACATATATACACCTGTATATATGTATATATTGTGCCCATTAGTTTGCTTATGGCATCTTTTCCCCCTTCTTGGCAATGTTTTCATGAAAAAGAGTCATGTTATAGAGTGTACCATGAAATGTTTTAATTACTCGGGCAATTCCACTTCCAGGTTTCAGATTCAATTCCTATTGACACATTTTTTTTGTAAAACTATATAAACTGGTAAGAAATTTCACGACTGTTTTATCTTCTCTTCTAATTCCTTCTCTTGTCTATTTTTTTTTTTTAAAGGGCTGTAAAGATCATACATGAATTTTTCATAACTTTACACTGATCAAACAGATAGAAGACTAAGGCGTGTTTAGATGCACAGCAATTTTGAAATGATTGAATGTTACATCTGACTGTTTTCGTCACGTAAAAGTTTTTTGAGTAATTTAGAAAATGATGTAATGAACTTAGAACATTGTAAATTGATTATCTGATAATATTATGAACTTAAAGAACGTGATAGATTTAAAGCTACGTATTTATATTGTTTTGCAATATTTGCATATTTGTTTTAATGAAAGATGCAAACATGACCTTAATTCTCTTCACACGCATGCATCCATCTCGAATGATCGTTGATTCTCTGAGCTCAAATCAAGTTCTAGTATTGCTTTCTGTTTACATGTCAAGTGTTGTGGCCTTGTGCTGCATGGGAATAGAGTATTAAATAATTCACTCAGCTAAACTATAAAATTAACTATGATATTCAACTGCTGTTTGAAGTGCATGATGACTACAGCATCACTAAACACAAAAGTAAAATGATGGTGATACAACAACAACAATAATAACAACATCCTGACATCTTTAGGTTCAACAATTAACACATCTTTTCTATTGATTTCCTCTTTTTTTTTTTAGTTAACTGTGAGAAGTTTGTGTTCTAGTAAATGGACCCATAGAGCTAGGACACTTGTAAAACTGACGATGTACACTGATCACGGATTGAAAAAGTCAATCCATTATCGAATCTAACTAATTCGATATAAGTCATCTTGAGTCACGTATCTGACAGATGAGACTCAATAAAAATTTCTCTAAACATTCCTTAAGCAAAAAGAAATCGCTTATCATTTTATCTCAAAGTTTCATACATGTCTCTTTATCTCTAAGGTAAAACATGAAGTGAAATAAAATAAAATCTCACTAAGGAAAGCTGAACTCGGAACATCAATAATTAAGTTGCACCCCCTTTTCTCATCAGCACTACTTTAATTTCACTGTTTTGTAAAGTTCCCGCTTTCCATGCTGATAGATCGGATCCTAGCAATGGAATTTGCAGCGAGCAATAATTTCGATTAATTTGGGTTGAATGAATATTATATCATAATAATTAAAAGGGATGGAAAAGCTAGCAAAGATAGTGTAAAATTTCTTTAACATTAGACCGATTCAATAATTTCTTTAATATAAAATTACTCGTGGAACACTACAAGAAAGAGTACAATTCAAAATTAAAGAGGCACAATGAAAATTCATCTATGAAACTTGAATTAGAAATCTCATATTTGACGAATATACTCGTCTCAATTATAAATTCTTTGCTTACCAATTAGACGAGTTGAACAGCCGACAGACGCCGTGCCAAGTTTTTTTTTATTTTTATTTTTTGCTCGTCTGGATGCCTTCAATTATTATGGCTTTAATGATTGATGATGAGGACCTAATTAATGTATCGTATCTCTTGTCAAAAAAGTTTAGGCAGCATCAACCTCAATTATAGTGGTTTAGAGTGGTACCTAAATTTGTTCCTCGGTATTTTAGGGAGACAAAAAATTAAATCTAAGCATTTGTTGGCCTTTCTAAGTCACTCGAGATACTAATCTCGTTTTGTTATATGCAAGCCACGTACTCTAATCAAACCTTTCGGTATACATTACAAAGGCATGTTTTATTCTTCGATCATAATACATGTGAGCTTAAGAAGTGATAAAATCTTTATTTTAATACGCGTTGTACAAAAAAAAAGTATGCAGTAGATATACATTAAAAAAAGTGGGTAAGATATTTTTAAAAAAAAATTAACCCAGCTCGTTAAGATGTTATTCATTTGAAGTTTTTAGTAATTATATATAAGATCCATAATCATTTTCATATTTATTTGAATTATATATTGATTCCCTAATTAGTCCTTAGAACTTGGGTCATTAGAGGTTAATAGCTCTATAGAGAGGAAAATGATGGAAGAGTTTTGTTTGTGTGTGTATGTGTTTAAGTTGTTAAGACTAGAAACAAAAATAGAATAAAGAAAATGAAAGATTGAATTCTAAGTCTCTCATATCAATTTGAATATTCTTGATCTTAAAACAAAACAAAGTTATTGTTAAGAAAATAAAATTATTAATGTTGCTCTTTCTAAAAGTTTAGAAAAATTGATTAGCATATCAAATTTTAACATGGTATCATGTCCTGAGTTTAAACTCGTTAAATTTTTATTAAAAAAATAAAATAATATTTTTTTTCATTTGTTGTTCATATAGTGGATTGAGTTAGATCAAAATTGTCAATAATTCACACATGAGAATGAGTGTTAAAAATATATAATTATTAATGTTGCTCTACCTAACGGTTAAAGTTTTAAGAAAATTGATTGGTTCTCAAAATCTCTACCAATAAATGATGGAAGGAAAATTGGTCGGTTCTCAAAATCTGTATAAATAAATGATGGAAAGGTTGATAAGAGATTCTCTTACTAGACTATACCAATTTTATGCATGCTTGTATGTAAATTGAAAAAAAAAAAGAGATCAAAATGGTATTAAGCCAATGTGCTTTTTTATTAAAAAAATTAAGTCTAGACCAATTACAAACCGACATTTAAAATCAAAACCAGATATATCACTCCAAGATAAAATTCTCAAACAACTCTTGGATTTTGAAATCTGATTTCTCTTATTATATGATACACACGTGCGGGTACATAGCCATGTTCTTCCAAGCAACATGATGTGACCGAGAAAAAAAATGCATCTCATCGATTTGCCTTTCGTGTAGGTTTCCTTGTCGGCAAGATATAATAAATATGTGCATCTTGGATAGTCCGGTGAGGGTGGATACTTTTAATTAGGACACAAATCTAATAAATAGCAAGCTTTATCCAGCGATGCCAAGGGGTCCATCGAGTAGGCACCCATTTGAACAAATGGTGTGTGTACACGTGTATATGCACCCCTTGATTTCATGAAGCTATAAATTTTCATTGACATCTATGATCGATGCACATATTTGAATATATATATACATACATATATATATATATATAATTAACCCAACCCTACAATACAAATTTGGATGTTCTCTAGTTGAGGATAAGGTAGTTAAGATCAAAGGGACTTTTGATTTTAAAATCGAATCGAGGATCGTAAGATTTTCCATATTAATAATATATATTAAAAATTAAATGTTATTTTGATTAATTTATTATATTTAAATTATAAATTGCATCTCAATTAGTCATACTTTTATTTATTCTTTAGCAAAATTACATCAAAAACATATTTAAAATGAAAATATATATTAAGCTTCATCTAAATCAATTATTATTATCATAAATGTACAGTTTTATTAATATTAAAATGATTATATCAATCATGTGGGATATCAAGTTATTATCTAAAACAAAATAGGATACCAAATAAATCAGCTCTTGTGGGGTTTACATATGGAACTCTAATATAAAATAGGAAATAGAAATCCTAAAATCATTTATATTTGGAGGCTCTCGTAGAGGACGGGCGGCTTCGTTGCCCCCATTATTTAAGCACCTACCTAACATAGGAGTTCATCTAAAGTTACAATTAGATTCATATTCAAGTCATTCACAATAAATCTCCACTTTAACTTAAATCATCTTCAGAATATAAATATCTTCAATGACACATCATGCCGTTGTCAGCCCCACCTTGGGGCTATTATGAAATGTTAACATTTAGTAAGTTCAAACAATATTGAAACTTACTATGAGGAACATACATGGTGAACATATCGGTTGAATTATCTTCGATCGGTATCAATTTTTTTCACCTTGATTCTCTTCGTAGTACGAATGAAGTGATATAAGACATCAATGTGTTTGGTTATTTCATGATGTACTTGACCTTTGGCTAATCATATTGTACAGAACCTATCACAGTGCACTCTAACCTGCTCCTGATGCTATCCAAAATCTCTAGCCAGGCCTTTCAACCAATGTCTTCCTTAGCAACTTATGTCAACGCCATGTACTTTGTCTTTATGATAGATAATATAACTGGTGGCTGGAGTGTAGCCTTCCAATTGATGACAAAACTGTCAAAAATAAAGACATCCCGTGATGGATCATCTTCCATTAACATTTGTAACATAGTTTGAAGCTGAGCAACCTGCAATCAAACATTCTTTGTCACTTATGTAGATGAAATCAATATCAAATGCTTCTCTCAAATATGTTCTTCACTGCTTGTCAATGCTCTTTTTCTGAATTGTTCATGAACCTGCTGACAACACTAACTATATGGCATACATAAAATTTTCAACTGCACTGGCATAAAGAACACGAGACATGTATTTCTTCTTTGTTTCTGTTTGTGGCGCGAAGGCAATAGTGAGATGAATATTTGTAGCAGATAGAGTATTCAAAAGCTTCGTTTCAGACATTTCAAACATGGATAAATTTTTTTTAATATAGCTTTTTTGAGATAAGAATATTTATTTTGTATGTGATCTCTTAGTATCTCAATTCTCAAAAATTTTTGTGCTGCACTAAGGTCTTTTATGTCGAATTCTGCACTGAGAAGCTTTTCCAAATTCTAAATGTCTGACATGTCCATAGCAACAATGAGCATATCATCAATATTAGGGGTGTTCACTGAATCGGGTCGACCCGTGAACCCAATGACCCGACCCGAACTGGTTTGGGTCGGGTCGGACCCCACCCGACCCGAACTCGACCCGACCATGGGTCAGGTCGGGTGCGGGTTGGATTTTTCCAACCCGAGTCGACCCGACCCAACCCGATCAACCCGAGTTTTTTATTTTTTTATTTTTTCACTTTTTTAATTCAAACTTAAGTTTATATTTGATTTAAAAATTATAAAATATTTTAAGTATCAAAATAATATTACATAGTTAGAAAAGTTATTTTATGCTTTTAAAATAATATTAAATAATATTTTTATATTAAATAAAAATATAAAAATAGTAAGAAAAAAATTTAAAAAAAGAAAATTGGGTGGTCGGATAACCCGACCACCCGAACCGGGTCGGGTTGGGTCGGATTCGACCCCTTCAATCCTCTTGACCTGACCCGACCCGACCAATGGATTCAACCCGATCCGTGAACACCCCTAATCAATATACAAGAGTAGATAGATAGTAGGAGTCGTCATTCACCTTTTTGCGATATACATAGCAACTTTTGCTGAATTTGTTACTAATCATGAAACTTTCGAACTTTGTACCATTGTCTGGGAGACTTCTTCATATCATATAAAGATTTTTTTCAATCTACAAATTTAATCCTCCTTGCTTGGAGTGGAGAATCCATCATAAGAATATTTTCTTCAAGTTCTCCATGAAGAAAGACAATCTTCACATCTAATTGTTCAAGCTTTAAATTCTAATGTTGTACAAGAATAAGTAGTACCCTGCTTTTAGCAATCAGTCGTGTTTTATACACTGTGTCTTCAACTCCTAGAATTCCAGCCTTCTTCTTGAAGGTCATTTGCAGCCAACAATCTTTCTCTTTTTAGGCAACTTGACCGACTTTCAAGTTTGATTCTTGTGAAGAGATTTCATCTCCCCACTCATAGTAGTGATTCAAATTCAGAATATATGATGACATCCATATAAGAAGACGTCTCCAAAGACTCCACCTTTTCAGCTACTTATAGCGCATAAATTATCATGTCCTCAAAATCATATCACTTATGAGGACTCACTTATCTGCGATGATGTCTAGTAGCAATTGACTCATCTTGTATTTGCTCATTAGGTTCTTCATGTTCACTTTATGACATCCTTCTACATCAACTTTAATTAGGGTTACTCCAATCTCCACTTATTTGTTGGCACTCTCTTTTGTTGTGTTAACAATCTCCACCTTCAATTTCAACATTGATGCTTCATCAAATGTTGCATTTTTGTTATGCATAGCTTTATGTTCTAACGGGGACCAAATCTTGTAGCCCTTCACTTTTGCACCATGTTCCACAAACATCTCTTCTTTGACTCTTGGCTCCAACTTTCTTTCGCTGACATGATAGTATGCTGGACAATAAAAATCTTTTATATTAGTATAATCAGTAGGATTTTATAATCATACATCAGCAGGAGTCTTGAGATTAATTACATTCGTCGGATTTTTTTCACCAAATAGCAAGTTGTGTTAACAACTTCAGTTCAAAATTTCCTATTCAGGTCAGCATTAGAGAACATATACATTGCTTTTTTTAGAAATGTCGTGTTCATTCATTTTGCCACTCCATTTTACTATGGAGTATCTCTGACAATGTGATGCATAATAATGCCTTCATCTTTGCAGAATTGATTGAATTCAGATGAATAGAATTCAAGAGCATTATCAGTGTGAAGGTGCTTCACTTTCTTCAATGTCTATTTTTTCACCAAAACCTTCCACTGTTTTAAGGCCTTGAAGGACTCACTTTTGTGCTTCATCAAGAATACCAAATTCTCGAGTAGTCATCAATCATGGAAAATAAGTATCTGACACCTTCCAATGATAAAACACGAAAGGGACCCCGACAATTATAATAGATGTAGTCGAGTGTCATCTTCGTCTTGTGCATTGCCTTACCAAACTAAATCCTTTGTTGTTTGCCAAACACATAGTGCTTGCAAAAGTTAATTTCGATATATTATGGCCTCTCACAAAACTTTGCTTGCTGAGAATATTCATCATGTTCTGACTCATATGTCACAACCTAAACTTTTTTTATTCTAATGAACTAGCCATAAAAAGCAACACCATAGACTATTTTGTCTTGTAATATGTACAAGGACTTATGTATGACTCCCTTTGAAACTATAGTATCTCCCTTCATGACTGTGAGGATGCCTTCACCCGAGTCTAAGACTCCTAAAGATATTGGATTCTTCTTCAGTTGTGGAACATGATGAACACCTATCAACATCCTCACCATATTATCATGAGTATTGATCTACACCAAAGTATCCCAATTATCTGATATGATGCATTGTCATCCATGATAATATTTCCATCGTATGTTTTTTATAAGAAGAAATTCATTCTTTATTCGGAATCATGTGAAGGGAACACCTCGAATCAAGAACCCAATCATCCTCAAGACATTCTTGATTAGTAGCAGCTAGAACCAAATCATTTTCTGAATTTTCATTTTCATGTGCCACCACAACAACGAGAGCATTCTTCTTCTTCGGGCAATCCTTCTTCTAGTGTTTCAGTTTCTTGCAATAATTACAAATATCTTTTGCAGTGATTTTCTTCTTCTTTTGTTTGGTTTTCTTTGAGATAGAGGCATTCCCTTCTCCGTGGTCAAATCAATCTCGTAGCTTGGTCTACAAATTTTTTGACATCATATGCCAAAGTTTAGAGTAGAAAGAATCGATCTTACTTCTTCTAGAGTTATAATTTCATTCCAGATAATCATAAATCGAACAAAATTCTCGTATGATGGAGGAAGCGAAACTAGCAAAAGTAGTTGCAAGATCTTCATCCTAAATATTTACATCAATATTTTTTAGTTTCATTAATAAAATATTCAACTGATCAAGATGTTCCTTTAAATGAGTACCTTCTTGCATGCATAGGGTGAACAGGTGTTGTTTCAACAACTTATTGGTGAGATATTTTGTCATATATAGACTCTCGGATCTCAACCACAAATTGACTATCATTTTTTCATCTGCAACCTCGATTATCATCTCATCCTAGGCACAATAGAATCATCGAGTGTGCATTATCTTCCTGTGACGTCAATTCTTCATGTTCGATCTCCTTTTCTTTGACCTTCAGATCGATCTTCTTTGATTTATGCATCATGATAGGCTTCCAGATTTCCTGTTGTTTCAGAAGCGCTTGCATTTTGATCTATCGCAATCTAATTTTTTTTTTGCCGATGAACTTCTCCACCCTCACATTGTGCGACACCATCTCTCTACCTGATCGACAAACACTGAGGAACCCTAAGGCTCTTATACTAATTTATTATAAAAAGAGGGAGAGAAAAAGAGCAATCACACAAAAGAACATACGAAATTTATGAGGTTCATCATAAACTTGTTTTAGTAGTACCAACAATTCAAAGCTCTTTAGTATACCTCAAATTCACACATAAGAGATTTCTCCTTTGTGTTTTGCCAAAATTGCAAGCAACACGACTCTTTTTGGACCAAGCCTCAAAAGCTAGGACTGAGCACGGACCGGGTCGACCCAGTCCACACCGACTCGGTGGACCGGTTAAAAAACCCGGCCCAGACATAAGTCGGTCCAGGACCGGGTTTAGATCAATGGAAACCCGGCGGGTCTCGGGTCGGCTCCGGGTCTGGAGTCTGAAAATCCGACCCGTGGCCCGGCCCGGGCTTCTAATTATTTTACAATACTAAAACCCGATAGCCCGCTACCCGTAACCCGCCTACCCGCAAATGCAAAATGAAAATTGATT
Organism: Pontederia crassipes; assembly: GCA_030549335.1. Lineage (NCBI taxonomy): Eukaryota > Viridiplantae > Streptophyta > Magnoliopsida > Commelinales > Pontederiaceae > Pontederia > Pontederia crassipes. The sequence continues at coordinate 11,033,805 of CM060183.1, forward strand.
GATTGAAAAAAAATCGTGAATCATGAATTCATGATTCCCGACCTAGGGCACAACGGTGTGCCGCCTCACCGCCTCTCCGCTGCTCGTCGCCGACTTGCCACTGCTCGTCGCCTCGCCGCTCGTTGCCGCCTTGCCGTTGCTCGTCGCCTCGCCGCTCATTTGACGCTACTCGCCGCCTCGCTGATTGTTGTTGCTGCTCGCCGACTCGCCGCCTCGCCGCCTCGCTGCTTCACTTGTTGCCGCTGCTCGCCGACTCGCCGCCTCGCCGACTTGCCGACGCCTACCTCGGCACTTGGCAGGTTCGACACCGCCGTCGTCTCCTCCGTCATCTACCTCGGGTAATTAATTAATGCTGATTCTAACTAAATTTGTTGTCTTTAATTATGTAACCTTTTAAGTTAAATGATCATATGCTGAAAACTTTTTCCATAAGTCAATTATTGTGTGTTCTTCTTGATGATGATCGTCATAGTCAGTTTGTCATGCCTTTGATAGTTAGGACATTCGGTCGTGCATGGCTGTAGCTGCATGAACCTGAGTCAAATTAGGGCTATTTTGAGGATGCATTCGATTGACTTGGCTCCATTATTTTCTCCACTTTATTTTCATCTTATATATTTTTCCCGTTCAAAATTGAGTCATATCTCTGTTAAATCTTTGTGATTGCTGGCACTTGGCACATTTGTTATGTTCTGCATGCAATTACTTTATTAGATTATTCAATCACTTTTATGTTCATTGATTATTTGATTAGTTTATTAGATTATTCAATCACTTTTTGTGGTTTATTTTTTTCTGTCAAAACCAGCTAGGATATTCTGTGATTTGTGAATGGAGGTCCAGGATAATGCAAATGTTGTGACTGACATAGGTCCTAATGGCCCTAATCCAACCTCGGGTGATATTATCATCGAGTCTGCCTAATCAAATTTAAACCCTACACAAGGAACTAACGATGCTTCTGTGGAAATAGAAGTAGTTAGGAGGAAGCCTAGTAAAAACAAATCAGAAGCTTGGAATCATTTTGAAAAATTTACTTCAGATCAAGAAGTTAGAGCAAGGTGCAAATATTGCAAAAATGACTTTGTCGCCGCCCAAATAAGCATGGAACTACTGACTTATTTAAGCACCTAAAAAGATGTAAGAAGTTTCCACATAGAAGTGAAGTGAAGGGACAGAAAATATTGGCACAAAGCTTGCAAGGAGTATCTACTACAGCAAAATCATTAGTCCCTCATTCTTATAATTATGAAGATTGTAGAAGAGCCTTGGCTGAATTTGTGATATGTGATGAGCAAGCTTTTAGAATTGTAGAAGGTGATGGATTTCGCAAGTATTCAAAATGTTTGGAACCTAGATTCATGATTCCTTCAAGATTTACTATTGCTAGAGATTGCTATCAGTTGTATCTCGATGAAATGGCTAAACTTAAGGAAATTTTTAAAAAGTCTTCTTCACGCATTTGTCTTACTACTGATATGTGGACATCTTGTCAAAAATTGTGTTATATGTGTCTTACCGCACATTTTATTGATGAGGATTGGGTTTTACACAAAAGGGTTCTTAATTTTTGTCCAATTGAAGGACATAAGGGCGAGGATATTGCTAAATCTATTGAAAATTGTTTATTAGCATGGGAAATTGAAAAGGTGTTCACTATCACTGTGGATAATGCATCAGCCAATGATAAAGCTATTGGTCATTTGAAAAAGAGACTGCATAGATGGAAAGGTTTGATATGTAACGGTGATTTTATCCACATCAGATGTTGTGCACATACACTAAATCTTGTGGTTAAAGATGGGTTACATGATATGAAATCAGCTATTGTGTCAATTCGTGAAGCTGTTCGCTATGTGAGATCATCTCCGACATGATTTGAAAAATTCAAAAGATTTATATAAGAGGAGAAAATCACTAGTCAATCTAGTGTTATTATGGATTTGCCAACTCGTTGGAATTCGACCTATTTAATGTTGGAACGTGCTGAAAAATTTCAAAAAGTATTTGAAAGGTTGGATGATGAAGATAGAGGGTACAAATTACATTTCAAAGAGAATGATTGTATGCCACCAACAGCTGAAGATTGGGAAAACGCTCGAAACTTTGTTATGCTTTTGAAAATTTTTTATGATGCAACATGTACTTTATCTGGCTCATCTTTTGTGACATCTTCTTTTTGCTTTCATGAGATTGTATCTGTGCAATCTCAAATTACAAAATGGAGTGATAGTCATGATGTGTACTTGCAAAAAATGGCATGCGACATGAGGTCTAAATATGATAAGTATTGAGGAAAGCCTGAAAATATTAATCCATTGATACTTATTGCTGTTGTATTAGACCCTAGATATAAGCTTGGATATATTGAATGGAACTATATAGATCTTTATAATTCAAGCATAGCTACTTGGGTAGTTAAAAAATTCAAGATAGTATGTATCATATGTATGAATTTTATGCACAAGAAGTCAATCAAGGTTCAAATTCTCAAGTAGAGAATACAAGTTCTACAAATGGGGTTGACAAAGTAAATGTTGACGAGAAGACAGCTAGGATTCATCAATGGAGTAAACTACAAAAAGAAAAAAGAAGTATTGATAACAAATCTGAAATTGAGAGATATTTGATGGAACCTTGCGAGGGTGAAGGGGATTTTGATATCCTAAATTGGTGGAAGGTCAATTGCACAAAGTATAGTATTCTTTCTCTTATGGCACGTGATGTCTTGGCCATTCCAGTGTCTACAGTTCCTTCAGAGCCTGTTTTCAGCACTGGAGGACGCATTCTTGATTTCTTTAGGAGTTGTCTATCACCAAAAATGGCAGAAGCTCTTGTTTGTACACAAAGTTGGCTATCATCATCACATTTTAAGCTTGAAGAAGATTTTGATCAATTTGAGGCCACTAACAATATAATTAAATGTTAAATTCAATTAGTATGTTTCTTTATTTATATTGTTAGTCATTTTACTTATATTATGTCTCTTTACTAATTACAACATTTTCGACATTCTTGTAGAACTTATGGGATCTACTCAAGTTGGACCCTCAAGTTCAACATTAGATCATATGATGGTAGACAATTAACTCTTTGTTTGAATTGTGGGTATGTGAACTTTTTTCTATAATTTTATTGTACATTTATCATATGTCGTATACTTTGGCTAATTTCATTATAATGACAAACTAATTTCATCATTGGTTGTGTTATTACATTGATAGTATTATGAATACAATCTTTAATGTTAGATTTTTCATATGTGATTTCTAGGATTAGAATGTGGAGCAGTTCTTCAAATTACAAATTGGTCTGTGGAGCAGTTCTTCAAGGTGGTGATAAGTTTCTTGAACTATGATAAATAAAACTGTCAAATTAATTTTGCAGATTTTGATATTATGTCTGATGTCTCTGCTTTAGCTTTCAACAAAATTATCTATAATATATATGCCCTTAAGTATGTAGAATACTATAATATATATGTCTGAAGTGTTCTTTGGCTTCTTTGTATATCTGAAATTTTTATCATATAGCTCCTTTTTGTTATATTATGTCTCTGCTATAGTATTCAAATATTATGTCTCTGCTTTAGCTTTTGCAAATTTTGATATTATGTCTTATGTCTCTGCTTTAGCTTTCAAATAAGTGTAGATTTTGATATTATGTCTGATGTCTCTGATGTCTGATGTCCATGCATGTAATATACTGCATATATACTGCATATATATCTCCATGCATGATTATGCATATATTATTGCATATATACTGCGCCTTCCTTTTATCTATACATGATTATGCATATATTATTGCATGCTTATGCATATATACTGCATATATATATCCATGCATGTAATATGCTGCATATATACTGCATTTTCCAAGGATAGGCTTTTAGTATATTTGCAATTTTTATCATGCATGTATATTGCACCTTTCTTTTAACATGATTAGTATATCTTATATATCTCCATGCAGGCACATAAGTGCAAATATTCAGACTTCAGTCTTCTGAGTTCTGAGTTTTGAGAATCAAGTTGCTACTTATAATATGCATAAATATGATAAACAAGATCACATTGAACATTTATCATTTTTGTTTTTCAATGTTACAGGGTCAGCTGGATATGTTACAGGGTTGAATCAAGTTTTTCAAGTTTCAGCTGGATTATGTAGAGTTGTAGACGTTTTTTTAACATAAATTTATCGTATTATGTAGACGTTTTTCAGCTGAAATGTTGGATATTATCATGTGTTGACATTTTTTGACATTTTAGTTGTCAAATGTTGCTTACTTGCTGCCTGTTTAGTTGTCAAGTTGCCTGTTTATTTGCTGCCTGTTTAGTTGTCAAATGTATCGTGTGTTGTAATATCTTTACTATTCCCGGTTCTAAACCCGATTTTTTTCCTGGTTTTCGGGTCTGACTCGGCCCGGGTACCGGTCGGGACCGGGTCCAGTACCGGGTCAAAAAATTTTTGACCCGGTAAAATCCGGGCCGGGTCCGGGTCTAGAGAAACCCGGACCCGAACCCGGGTTTGCTCTGGCCTATCAAAAGCATCATAATCCCTTTTGTGTTGACCAATGTGATTAGATGGAAGTTGTGTCTTGAGTCCTTGACATCTTAGTCCTCTAAAATATATTAACCTTTATGGTGTGAGTATCATAATTTTGTCATTTAATTTATTTCCTTTGTTTAGATAAGTGACTATGGACTTTGATGTCACGATCTCAAGAAAAAATTTAGATTCATAAGGTTTAAGGAGGAGAACAAAAATCAATGTTATGCATTGTCACAAACATTCAAAGTGATGAAAGGATGTAATGGAAGAGTAGTGACATAAAGAGAGGACGTTATACTCCCACTCATCTCCCACCATCCTAGGGAGGACTATCATTCATTAAATTAATAATATAATAAATAATTTATCTTATAAATTTTATATCAACAAAAAATTCAAAAATATCAAACTCATACGATGAACACCAAGTCATCAAAATACATCAACTGTTTTACTAGACTAGTCATGTCATGTTTTCTTATTTCAAAGTCAAAGTAATTAGTAAACATTTAATTTACCTATGTTTAATTAATTAGCTAAAGTAGTTATAACATAACATATTTTTAGGAATAATGAAACATGATTATATCAAATATACATAATGAGAAAATGTGATAGACGAATTAACTAATTATCAAATTTCACAACGAATTAACTAATTATCAAATATACATAATGTAGCTAGGCATGCTTTTTTTTATAAGAAATTATTGAACAATGTAAATTATACAATGCATGCTTCTCAAATTCCTTTGAAATTGATTACATGCCCAAAATTTACATAATTAATTTTCTTTCATGTATATATTTGATTTTATATAGGATAAATAATTGCATAAATTGACACTAAGCAATAAGATTCAATTAAATGACATATATGAAATCCAAACACGATAGAAAGTTACAAAATAAAATACATATTTATTTTATAATAATTTCTGTGTATTTTTTAAGTTACTCTATATTTTTTAAAAAATAAAAGAAAAAAATGAGTTGTTGGGTTGTACTAGTTTGTGCATTGTGAGGGCCTATGGTTTGTGCACGCTCAGGAGCCACGCCAATCGAGCATTGAACAAATTCGAGGGCTATGCTAATAGTGCCATGTGCAAGGCTAGCCGGTTGCACCCACCGTGCATCATGCATGCCTATGTGTCTATTGCTACCTCTTTTAGTTCATATTCTTTTTTTTGCAAAAACAACATTTAAACCCTTTTTTAAGAGAGAATTTTTTTACTTGGCTTTCATACCAATTGTAGACTATAATAATATAAATGTTAATAAAGTATCTTAAAATGTGAATGGGGAAGCAGATCGTTTCAACACAACATTTACACGGACACTTGGTGTGTTGCACTTATATGCATGATCAAAACTCATATCACATGAAATGAAACACTAAAGTATAAACAAATGCAAAGGATAAAGAGAGAACAAAAATTGAGCATTGAGAGTAGGGGAATTGATTGCATAAGCCTTAGTATTAATGTTCATGAACACTTGTATATTAACCTTTTTAAGCACTCATACACATTAAGTTTTCCAAGCTCTTGAGCTTTCATGGGCGACATCTTGTGCCCTATTTATAGTCGAGCTCAGTCACAAAGGTCGGGTATGGAGGCTTAGCATGGGTATAAAAACCATGTCATTGCATGGCCAAAAAGGTCATGCCACAGGTGATATGGTTTTAGGCTATGTCTTGCATGTCCATGTGACCACACAAGGGATGGTCATGTGACATGCTTTGGCAAGTCCACATGGTTGGCGAACAACAAGACAAAGATCCTTTGAAAACATTTAGATTTATTGCATACTATATTTTCAAAATTTGATATGTAATGCTTTTGAAGAATACAACTTCCCTACAAAATCCTAATGTTCAACTCAAATGTTAATGTATAATTGTTTGTCCATAGAAGCCACTATCCTTACTTTTGATCTTAGTATCAACTCATGTTGTACTCCACACTTATTTTTATTATTCAATAACCAAAGTTGATCCTTGATTATCAAAGTCGAATTATTTTGCCTCTTTCGAAAAAATGAGGAAGATAGGGTTAGACACTTGAAGGGACTGATCCTCTTGCATCTTCTACTAATTATCTTTTATTTCTTCTTGCTTAATACTTTTGAGGAATTTTACAATTAAAAATATTTTTTGTCTCTACCAACTACTAAAGTAGGAGTCTCCTCCTACCCCCAATTAGTGCAAATGAAAACAGACATGATCACAAGAGGAACAGGTGCAAGTTGCCTTTGTGTGTGCAAATGCAAGTCAACAGGTTTTCCATAATGCATTAGAAATTGAAGTTTGGACCATGAGATCGAAAACCCAATCTTTCTGGTTCCATTATGTAAGTTGGAGAATGTCTTTGTATATTGTTGGCAATTTTTTAAAGATCTTAATCTTTTTATATTATTAGAGTTTGACTCCAATTTCTATAGGAATTTAAATTTGGAGAGAAATTTGTTACATATTTGATTAGGACTCAAATTCTATATTTTATTAGGCTAATATTTTTTGTTTTATTAGACTTTTATTTATCACTATCAGAGTTCAACAATTTTTTAAAAATTGCAAATAAGGTTGTAGGTATAATCTGAAAGATATTTTTAGCTAAAACTTGTTGTGTAATCCCGCATTTGTTATCTCATCTTGGAGTGGCTTTGGTTGTCCATCAATCAACGAGTTTTGGAAGGGTCTTGAAAGAATTCATGATGGCACTCCTAGCTTAGAGAGCTTATGATTATTGTCTAATTTTTTTTCAAATTTAAAGAAAACATAGTTTCTACTCAGACACAGTTCAATTAAAGATATTCAGCGTAAATCTTATGCATTTTTCACGCATGTTTATCCCTTTCATTCGACATTAGTAACGAACAAGTGCCTTTAGTGAAGTGATGATACATTGTTCTAACAAATGGGTGCCAAAACTTGGGTTTGTGTGCCCATCTTTAAGTGAAGTGATGATCGTTGCAATATGAGGAAGCGAGAAAGATGTCAATGCACAATAGTGACCTTAATCATGCTCTTTCTTGACGATATCATCCTGCATGCAAGAGAGAGATTTGGACGAAAGGATAAAATTTTTAGGCCATATTCGGCACAAGAACAATCTTCAAGAATAAGATCTTGTTCACACTTTTCTGTAAACACGAATTTTAGAAACACGTGAGTCCCATATAATCATTGCAGAACAAAGAAAAAAAAAGTAGAGATAAAATTATTCTTGTCCCACCTTAAAACATTCTTGTTCTCATCATAAGAACATAGTGAGAATAAATGAACCTTGTTGTAGAATTTATTAACCCTTCATCAAACAGGGGCCTTAAGGGTGGACTTGAACTTATTCTAATAAGTACTTTAAGTGTTGAAATTAATTTAAAAGATAAGAAGCTATATCTTTTGGTAGATAAACTTATAATAATCAGTAATAGGATTTAATGAATATACTGCCTATTTAAGTAGGCAGTAACTTGCTACCTATGTTCACCATAATTAGATTTGGAATTAATGGTGGATATGAAAAAAGAGTGAACCATAATCTTAAATAAAAAAAAGATCCCGATTGTTAATACCAAATTCGATGGTGGTAATATAATACTATGTATGTATGTATGTATATATGTCATGTCTTGTTTGGGTAAATTGTATTTAAAAAAAATTGAATTACAATGTGTAATAAAAATCAACAAAATGTTTCAAAGCACGTCAAAATGCTTTAAAATTATAAAGATTAAATCTTTTTTATATAATTATAACCTTACAGTATTTATTATTTATAGTAAACATAAGATAAAATGACAAAAATAGTAAAATACTGTAATATAGTAATTCGTATACTATGATTATATGAACTGAATACTGTAATAATTGATTTATAGGTAAATACTGCAATATACTATGCATTGAAGATATATGATTATCTAAAACAAAATTATTATAAACTAAATAACGTATTGCCCGTAAATAGAAAAAAATAAAATATTCCATGACGTTAAAAACCTCTGGTAATAACATAATTATCTCCGCGTCAGGCAATTGTTGTTTGTCCAACGTTGTAGGATTTGTTGAACGAGAAAAAAAAAAGGATTTGTTGAACGAGGACCATCTTGGAGTTGTTGCCATTAGAGGGGCGGGAGGCAGTAACGAACCAGACTTCAAATTCGGGGGGGGGGGGGGGGGGGGGGGGGGGGGGGGGGGGGGGCAATTATATATACATATTTTTACTCATATGTAATACATACTATATAGGCATGTCAAAAATTTAGGGGGGGGGGGGGGGGGGGGGGGGGGTGGGGTGGGGGGGGTGGGGGGGGCAAGGCCCTCCAAAAAAGGCCTGATTCCGTCCCTGGCGGGTAGGAGTATTGGACCTGACGAAAGAAGCTTCTCTCTTTACCTGTTTATTATTATATTGAGCTTATTAAGTGGATTTCTATAATCGTTCAAAATATATAGTTGCATTATAAATTTCTATGTAAAAGACGAATTGTTTGGATACAAAACTACGAAGTCCAATGCACCCAAACGAATTACTTTCTAACTCATCTTCGAGACCTTGAGAAAAAAGTCCACAATCTTGATCACTGCAATTAGAACAGCTTCAAATTATTTGTTTCTTCTTTTTTCCCTTACAAAGAAAGGCCCCAAGTGCTGATAAATAAAAAGATAAATATCTTTTTTTTATGAAAATTGAATTTGAAATAATTTTAGT